>JBAGKO010000014.1:19829511-19864281 GCA_037177275.1 Acacia concinna
TCTTATTACATGTAAATATAAAGTGATATGTATATGACCTCCGGTCCTAATTATAAGACTTAGTTGACTCTTTTGGCTTCCTTAATCTCTCTAAAAAAATCAGCTGGGTCTTATAATTAGAATCAAATGAGATAAAAAATAACATATTTTTTTAAAAAAAAAAAAACTCCAACTTTGCATTGCCAATCAGATGAAAAGCATAAAAAATGATGCTTATAGCTTATCCCACAATTGATCCAATTGGTACAATAGAATCCATCGACATCCCAAACATTAAGATTTTTTTCACTACCGCAAACGCAGTAAATGTAAAACGTGGCAATCGGATGTACGAACAAAGCTGCAAACACACGTAAAGGGAATAAGAAAATAAAAGAAGTTTTAAAAAATATATGTTATATTAAATAACTTAATCAACTCTTTTAATATATTAGAGTAATATATCTTACATTAAAAATCAGGAGAGTATATGGTTGTGCTCTGTTTTTTTTTTTTTGGACAACTATGACTGTGCTTAAATTTGCCCCTAATGCCACAACCGACTGGGTGGCCAAAAAAAAAATGCCACAACCGACTGGGTTGAATTTTCAATTTAGAGTATAGATTAATGTTTTCTGATAGATTTTATTTTCAATTTTATCGTTTTGTGTTTGATTTTGGATAAATTAAAAAATCGACAATAAAAATATAATGTTTTTTTAATCAAGAAAAAAATATAATTTTTTGATTTAAAGGATTTTACCAAAATATTCTTAAAATATAAATAAGAGAATTTTATTAAAATTGGGGGAAAAATGCATTGATTTGGTTCGTTTGCATTTGCGTCGTGTTAAGCAGGGCTCACTGTGTGCCGGACCCAGTTTTCGCTTCCTTTAGCAAGTGAGAAGGTTCGTCATTGGGCATGGCCGGGAAAGCTGCAACGACTTCGACGACCTACTCGCCGTCTCTGACCACCCAGAAAACCAAGGCTCCTATTTTCAACGAAGATTGGGTTCGACCAGATGGCCGTGGCTTCCACCAGTGCAGGCCTGCCTGTAAGCCATTAAAACTTTTCTGTATACTTAATGTTTGGTGATAGCGTTCTTGCAATTGTTTATCCTTTATTGGGTTTTTTCCTGTGGTCTTGTAAGCTTGATCGTGATATATTGAATGCTGTTTTGAAGCTCCTGCTGTATGCAAAGTTGATAAGATCAAATTGATTCACTGGATTATGTCATCGGTTTTCCTTTTCCTCTTTTTCATCATAAAAAATATAATATGTGCGACTCGTGTAATATTTTCATTCTCAATGTACTGGATAGAAAATGCCAGGGCATACTGCATCTTCTGGGTTAATTAGGTCCGAATGCAGTATGAGTGTTTAAGCTTGGTTTTCTGTTGCCTGGAGACTCTAAGTTGGCTCTTTTTAAAGTGAACTTACTAGCGTACGCATTTTGTGGAATCCTTATGGGATTCAAAGTATTTGTTGTAGATGGATATATTTACATATGCTTAGTTGTTCCTGGCAGATGTTTTTGATGTTTGTGCTAACTGAATTAGGAAAGTTGTTCGCTTCTTCATGGAATTTATTGCTTTATTTTTACTGAATGTTTCCAGCTTCTGCTGATTCAAACAGATTGATTACTTAAAAAATGAGCTTGTTTTCATTCCTTTAAGTTGTGTAGGGGTAGACCTCTTTCCACCTGCGGTGGCATTTAATTCAATGATGCACGATCCTTTTGTCTAGTCTTTGGCATATTAACCTAGAGCGTAACGTATAAATGGATAACATCACTAGGATAAGGTTTCTATATGAATAAACTTAAGATCATTGATAATGTAGAACTGCTAATTATTATTGATTATAAGGTTCTCATAGCTGCGTTTATCAGGCATTTCTAGCTTAGTGGAAAATGAAATACTAGTAATTGAGAGAGATTAATCTCAAGGTGCATGTTGGCTGAAATTCTTAAAATTACTCAATAGAAGACTTGTGAAATTAATGTATTACTTGCATTTTATTCATTATCAGGGTGAGTTCCATTTATCTTTGACTTTAATGTTTCTCCTTAAAATAGTTCTCAAACTGTAATGTGTAATCATTCAGTATGTTTGAATGTATCTTTTATTGAACTTTCGAGTCTACAGAAGTTAAATTTGAAGTTTAAAGGATGTTAATAGTGAATATATTGAATTCTCTCTTTTTACTCTAAACTCATTTTGCTGATCTTAAATCTTTGTCCCATTGGCCTTTTTGTTGAACATAAGTTTATTGTTAATGAGAAAATTTTTTGTTGGCTCAGTTTTCAGAACTGGTGCTGTGAATGCTGCCTCTGGATCAGCGTATGCAGAGTTTGGAAACACCAAGGTCATTGTATCTGTGTAAGTGAATCTTTTACTTCACGTACTTAGTCATGCCAGTTGGCCACTGCTTGTGCTCTCCTGCTAATGTAAATATATTATTTTCATTCTCCAATACAGGTTTGGGCCAAGAGAGAGTAAGAAGGCCATGATGTACAGTGACATAGGGCGCCTAAATTGCAACGTAAGCTTTACAACATTTTCAACTCCAGTTCGTGGCCAGGTATATAAAGTGATTTTAGATTTGCATTCTTCTAGTGGCTTCCTCTTTGCTATCTCAAGTGGCAATTAATATTCAAATATATCAAGCTAGGGTTTGGACAACAAAGAATACACTGCAATGCTTCATAAGGCTTTGGAGGGTTCAATAATGTTGGAAACTTTTCCCAAGACCACTGTGGATGTTTTTGCATTGGTATTGGAATCTGGTGGCAGTAAGTTTGCAGCTTCATAATGTTGTTTCTACATGATCCATTGGTTTACCTTGGTGTCATTCATTTTCATGTATTGCTTCAACCAGTCTTTGTTGAATTACGTAAATTTGAAAACATTATTCTTTGACTGAATCATTTGTATAGACTTCTTAGTAGTTGCATATAACTTGTTTGAAAAATGGTGATTCATTGCATGCTTATTTTCTTTTGATTTGTGTAAAGTTTTTGTTACGAGGAATGATCTGTGTAAAGTTTTTAAGTCAAACTATTGTTCCATTTGATTTGATACCATTTGACAAATATCCAAGCTTCAAATGGCCTATAATTTTCCTTTTTCTAGCAGTAGTAATATTGTTAAGCTTGTGTCAGGCGATCTACCAGTTGTCATATCATGTGCTAGCCTTGCCCTGGCAGATGCTGGAATAATGATGTATGACCTTATTACCTCAGTTTCTGTGGTATGGATCTTGCTCTTATTTGCCGCTTTCTCCAATCTGTGCTTGTTCTGTTGGGTGGCTAAACTGTTTTATCCCTCAAATTTTTGCCTCATTAAATTCTGTGTTTTACACTATCATCACCTTTGTCATCTATTTCTCTTTTTTGTTCAGAGTTAGGGGTAGCATCAAACTTGCTAAATGTTTTATTAGTTCTTCTTTTCCTGCCTAACAATACCACTTTTATATTTTAAAATTTTTTTATTCACCCCATCTGGATACATTTCTTGAGTTACCTAATTTTTTGGCACAATGGCACGTAGGATTACATGCAATATTTCTCTGGAAGATGTCAAATTTTACCTACTAGCTGACTTTGCTGCTCCAAGAGACTTGTTTGACTTGTTATAATAATAGCATTGATTTGTTCTTTGGTCCCAGTCGTGTCTCGGTAAGAACCTGGTTATTGATCCTATTTTGGAAGAGGAAAGCTGTCAAGATGGAAGCTTAATGATAACTTGCATGCCTTCTCGTTATGAAATCACCCAACTCACTGTTTCTGGGGATTGGTCCACCCCAAAGATTAACGAGGTATGCGTATAATATTTTCTTTGCCTTCAAATTTCTTCCGGGATGGAATTTTCTTTAGTGCTTTGCATGTGGTCTCTTTAATGGATTCACTATTTCTGACATGCAAAGAGTTTGTCCTGCTCTTCTTCACTGACTAGGGGAGCCTTTTTTTTTCTCTTAAAGGAATTTTCATGTTATTCTGTCTAGAGACTGTGCTCGGCATCTTGGATTAAATATTTCTCATGCTCCAACTTTATACTTTCTTCTCTTCATAATGGAATCTCTTCTATTAAAAAAGAAAATAGGACACTTTCTTCTTCTTTTTGCTGATTACAGGAAATTGCATTCTAGTACATGGCTCTTATATTTACTACTTTGAGGCTTGCATCGCAGTTTTGCTTGTGCAAGTTACTTCAATTGTCAGATCATTTAAATCTTTCAAACCCATTAGATAAATATAACTGAAATTTAGTCAAGACACCCTTCCCATTTGAGAGATGCAAATTTGCTGCGAAGATACGATGTACACGTACCATTGTCCTATGCAAATCAATATTTTTTATTGACATAATAGAATGAAGAATTCCGGGTGACACTTGATTTCATCTGGTCTGGATGCAGGGAATGCAGCTATGCCTAGATGCTTGTGCAAAGCTTGCAAAGATCATGAGGTCATGTCTGAAAGAAGCTGCTTTAGTTTCACGAGAATAGGGTGAGAGTTCTTACTAGTGTCAGTATACAGGCCACATGATATGCAATTTCTTTTTGTTTTTTAATTTTTTTTCTCGGCACCGACATTGTGAGACAGAGAGAAGGGATTGGGTGGGGGAAGTGATTTACTGAGACTTATTTCAAAAGAAAAAAGGAAACTTGTGTCTGAGTTTGTCAAAAGATTCTTCTACTTGTGATATATTATTTGGTTATTTCGGCTACTAATTTTGCTCGCAATTGCTTGCCACTTAATTTAATGACATGCCATGAACTTTTAAGGGAGCCGGAAGATTAAGAATATTCTGTGTTTTTAACTCCGCCAGACTGTGAGAACTTAGGAGACAACAACCCCTGGAATGTGGGAATGGATGTTGATCAGAGGAGGTTCTTAGTTGCTGCCTAATGAAAGATTTTGTAGATGTTCAAAAATTTAAAGACAGGATCAACATCAGTGGCTTTAAGGAAAACACTCGAGGTATAAATTTAAAATATATGAACATGTTAAATGGATCATAGTAAACGCCATCAATGAGGTAGGTACCTTGACTCTATAATAAGCTAGTAATGAGTTTGATCCCTAGAAATGAAGAAAACCCTCCCCTCCAGGACAGCCCTAACCCCTTAAGTGGACTTCCATCTGGTGAAGCCAACAATTACTTGAATACTGAGTAATAAGATCCAGGAAAAAACATGAAATACCCGATGGGTCCATCATAATTAAACAGTGAGCAGAATATCAAATGCCACTAAATAATTAATAAAACAGCATATCACAAATCCTCAAGGTGTAAAGCTGTGATAAGCAAATCACATAATTGAAGAGAGAGGCATTTTTATATGAAAATCTGAAGTATTGACAATTGAGTACCACACAGAGACACAGACACAAACACACGGGTGTGTGAGAAGTGATCCAAAGACGCACGAAGTTGAGGTTTACTTGTACAGACTTTAGTGATGGGTTCTCACTTGTCAAAATCCAAATCTTGAGGAAGGTACAACCGATCACGGTTCTCTAATAAATGCTCCCACAAGGCCTGTCACCCCCCCCCCCCCCCCAGTTCTCTTATTTGGTTGTAACGTGGGTCCTATTTATATGTAGTATTAAAATAAAACTTGTTCATAAAGAAATGTGGTTTTTATCATGGAAACGTAGATTATTCATGTAAGAACACCCTTTTCATTCGTATTGCAAACTTGAAAAAATTATTGTAAGTATGCCCCTTATCTGGGATCAATTCATATTACGACAATGGATCGAAACCTAGAAAGCGCGCACACAAGTTTCCATCTACATGCTTTTGAGGAATCAGTCGTCTATAAAAACAAACAGGAACATCCAACTATCCCCATTTAGGCATTTACAGAGTAAATCGAAGAAGCTTGGTAATAACAAATATTCTCTCTGTTTCTATTTGTATGACTCTTTTGGAGAATACTAAGAAAATCCTAAAAAAGTTAATTACATTACTTAATAATATCATATGTTGTGTTTTATTATATTATATGGTAGTTCATAAGTCAAACAATATAATTTAAAGAAAAACGATAAAATTTAATGTCTTAAAGTAATGTAATTAGCTTTTTTAGGATTCTCCAAAATGTATTATAAATAGAAGCAGAGGGAGTAAAATAATTGTAGATGGAAACTTATAAACCTTTTAAAAGGGGTAATAAAAAAGAAAGAAAGAAAATAAAAAGGAGGGGAAAATGTGTTCCTCGCCACACCAGTTTGAGTGGTTACTGGTGATAGAATTGGCCACACACACACAAACACACATTTGTGGCTGCAAAGGAGGTTTGATGAGAAATCAGTTTGGTGCGGAATCATTGAGCTAAAATTGATGGGACGAAACAAACAAACATGCCTGTGTTGGGAAATTTGAATTAGATGAGGTGATGTTATTAGTAGTGCATAGAGATAATGAAGAGGGTAGGGTATGGAATCGTTTGTATGGAATCTCTTTCTATGGATCGTTTAGATTTAATTTTTTTAACACTTTTGTTTTTTTAAAAAAATTATATTAATTGATAGATAATTTAAAATAAAGATAATATTTTAATTATCACTTTGTCAAAAAATAATTTTTTTCAGGTAAATATCATAATTGAAAAAAATGAAATCTGAACAGTCCAGACTTTCAGGATAGACAGGGAAACACGTTCTGGTATATAAGTGGAAGAATCGCAATAAGGTCTTAGAATATCAATTTAATAATACCTAGATTTTTTTATGAAATTTTCTGAAAATTTATTTGTAAATATCCGTTCAAACGGTTATCGATAATAATATTTCTTGCAGAGTTATATTTTAAACGCAAATACCTTATTCGTAAATAAATCTCCTCTGTTTGTATTTATATTAAGTTTTGTCAAATTTAACTGCAATTAAATTGATATTATCAAACCAAAATTATAATTCTCCCCATATGAGAAAGGGAGTTGACCCCACAAATACCTAATCCAGTTGTGTTGTAGATCTAGTCTATCTTCTTATCTCCCTTTGCTTAAGAAACATGGCAACAATTATTACCAGTAATTATTTTTTTAAAAGAAAATCAATTCCTGTGATCTGTTGGTCACTGAGCTGGATGTTCTGGAATTTACGTAACACGTTTTTAAATATTTTTATTTTATTTTTTCTTAAAGAAAATCGTGTTTTGGGTTTGGAAAAAAAAGACCTAATTAGTAAATGAAATATGCTTCGTAGTACTATGTTTCATTTAAGAAAGGCATCGCGGGTGATGGGTCATAAATAATACGGAGTATATCCCCTAATCAGCCTAATTTCTGTCTTGTATTTGTAATCATACATCTAATTACATACTAATAACATTGTATTTTTACGTAGCTTCATTAAAAAGAAACCAGCAGTTTGATAGGCCGTAAATATCAAATGACATTCAGGTTTCAAGGGCCAAGCAAATTTGTCAAAAAGCCTTATAGCAATTTTTGTTGGAATATTTTAAAATAAAAATATGTGTTTGTTAAAAAGTCATATCCTTATAAATTAAAGAATTTGTATAAAGGTTTGTGTATGAGGTTATAATATTAAAGGTCATTGAGGTAATATCTATTTTGGTTCCTAGAGATACATATGAACGGTTATGACAAAAAGTTCATAGTGAAAATTTGTATTGATTTCTAAGATAATTCTATGTGCTATAAAAGTGTAACTTTTTATGAAAGAGTCATTTTAAATTACTATTGATTATTTAAGTTATCTTGATTTATGAATTGACATATAGGATTAATAAATTTAACATATGGTTATGATTTTTAATTAAAGAGGTGTTGTTTCAAGAGACATCACTTCATTTGTGACAGACACACAAGATTAGAAATACAAGATTTATGACAGACATACAAGATTAGTTTCTACACCATCACTTCATTTGTGACAGACATACAAGATACAAGATTAGAAATAACACAAAAGATCAAACTCATTGCCTTAGTCCTTGAGTGCACACAAAAATAAAGTCAAATTACCTAGAGACTAGAGGCCGGTTGGTTAGAAAAGGGGGTAAGGCACCTCCCTACTTTTCAGGTCCTAAGTTCGATCTTTGGCAGCCGGTCCTGGGTAAACTCCAAATTAGTCAGTATCCAAAGGGTGCCAAATACCAAGGCTCTAAGCAAAAAAAAAAAAAAAAGATAAAGTCAAATTATCATTTTGTAAAAGTCATTGTTGGCTTACTTGAGTTTTTGGAGTGCAATCCATACTTAAGGTATTTATTGTATCTTATAGGAAATTCACCTATCAATCCAACTTACACCCTATAAGATAGGTATAGGTGGAGTAAATTAAGGCTAAAGGAAAGTGTTGTCCACACTTTGAAGATATTGTGCACTACTTTCTTTTTCAACTTTTCTTCTTATACTCCTCAGAGATTCAGTTCCTCCAACAATTTCTCCTATAAAAAAGGTCCCTAAGGACTTCAATGATATTAAGTCTAATTATCAAATTACCCCTACCCCTATTCATTAACAAGTCTATATGCCTATTTTGACAATGTGATAAGTTTATTTTGACAAGTGTATTCAATTTGATGAGTTCATTCTATGTAGTTGTTTTGACAAGTTCATGTGTCTGTTTTGACAATGCGGTTTACCTATTTTGACAAGTCTATATATCTGTTTTAACAATGCGATCTACCTATTTTTAATAAATGGTGGTAATGAGGTAATTCAACAATTAAACTTAGAGTTAAGGTTCAATTTTGCCCCATAAATTTTTACTGAGGGACAATTTTGCATTGGAAGTTTGTTTGGTTGCAATGTTACCCTAGAAATATTAAAATTAGTGTAATGTTGCTTTATCGTTACTATTAGTTTAGTTTGATTGTTAAATACATAAATTGACCAATTTTTATACATGTGCCTGCCATCTCACCCATCCACCTCATCACCTCCCACATTCTCTCTCCCTTATTAACTCCAAACCTGAAAACCATATCACTCCCTTACATCTTATCACATCATCACCTTCGACTGGCACATATCTAGGTCTCTAACTTTGCAGTCATAGATATGGGTTTGGAAGCTCTCCATCTTTCCTCCCCATAAGACCCCTACTTTCATAGCATCATCAAAAACTACAGTAGATTTTAGGATTAGGTGAGGTTTTTGTCAAGGGGAACCAAGTTCTAAGGATCACAAGCATGAGAATATCGGCAACGACGGCGGTGTGTCCCACGACTGGCTGATCTGGTAGCTGATGAAACTGAATCGATGAAGGTTCTCCTCTTCAACATCACAATTTCTGGTGGCTACATCTGAAAGAAGAGAGTGGCGTTGAGGTAGTATAGGTCGTCGGTGAAGGTCGTGAACATCTTCTAATTCTTCTGTTGTTGCTGTTGTGGAAACTCTCTTCTTCTTTTGGACAAAGAGGGGGGGTTGAGGTTCGCCGTCACCGGTGAAGGTCGTTGATGTCGGTGAGGGGTTGCTGACATCTTCTTCTTCTAGATGAAGAGAGTGGGGTTGAGGTAGTGTATGTCACACTCTTCTTCTTCTTCATAAAGCTTATGTTTTTCCCCCTAATTTGTATATCACATTCTTCTAATTAGTTTGGTGATTGAATTTGTATTATAGATTTTGATGAATTCGCTGACTGAAGCTTCTGTATTACAATGTGGTTCACTAATTGATGGATTCATTTATTGATGAATTTGCGAATGAATGGATTTCACTAATAGATCTTGATGAATTCACTAATTGAAGCTTATGAGTTTTCATTGATTTATTTTTTTTTAGCATGATGTTGCGTCTAGCAGTGGTGGCATGTGTTCTATGATCGTATTGGAAACCAGAGGGAAAGGCAATGAGGTGGAGGGATGATGTTGTGCTAATGTGCTATCTAAGTCAAACTAACAGTCAAATTAAACTATTGGTAACTATAAGGCAACATTGCACCAATTTTAATATTTCTGAAGCAAAATTACACCCAAAAAAACTTCTCAAGGAAAATTGCTCTTTTGTGGAAACTTCCAGAACAAAAATAAATATTAACCCTTAAACTTAATATCAGTAAAGACCTTAAGGACCTCTTTAACAGAGAAAATTCCTATAATGTTTTTTTTTATAAATTTATTTAGTCCTTAAAATTTGAAGACCATTCTCCCAAAAGCTTATATGTGTAGTTGGACCCAGGTACAAGTATTATATATTTAAGCAGATGGAAAAAAAAAAGAGGAAAATTGGAAAGGGCCGTTGGTTGAAATAAGTGAAAAGGTGAAATGCAGATTCAGATAAGCCGACAGTCCAGTTGTGCACCGACGGAAATATAATTATAAAATGTGCCATGAGCTTGACCAGAAATCTTATCATCAATTATAAATAATAATATATAAATTTTTTTTAAATATCCACAGCTTTAGGAAGTGAACTGCTGTGTCTAATTAATACTAATATAAGGCAAAATTAATTAAAAATCTACTCGTAAATAACATCTAGTTGATTTTTTTAAAAATAGTTAAAGAAATAAAATAAGTTACCTAATTATATAATATATTATGTTTTATTATATTATATATTAATTCATAATTTAAACAAAATATTTTTTAAAAAATAATAAATTTTAATACTTTAAATTAATATAATTAACTTTATTAAGATTCTTTAAAAAATTTAATTAAATCTTATAATTAAGACCAAATGGAATAATCCATAGACTTTTAAAAATTGTGATATTTTTAAAATTAAAATATATCATTAAATATTTTAACCAATATATCCGTTAAATATCTTAAAAAGCTATGTGACCCACTTCACAACTCAATTAGATTGTCAAATCATATTTAATTTCCCCCTTTTACTCAAATATTTTATTATTATATGCAGTTAATTATAATTAATAATTATTTTCAATTTAAAAAAACATCAATGTTCATTTATAATAATTACCGACTAATAATTTTTGCTTTTTAAATTTTGAATAAACATAAGTTTATTAACATAATTAAATTTGATAGGATTTAATACCATTTTTAATCTCACGTGTTAATAGAATAACTTCTAAAATGGATCACTAATAAAATTCATGACTTCATGCAAAGTACGAGTTAACACTAGTTATTATGAAAAACAAAAATCAATATGAAAAAATAAGAGAGTGTGGTTACTTTTATTTAGAATTTAATTAACTATATTTAGAAGGAAATGAAGAAAACATGGTGACTGCCATTTGTGGAAATGTGAAAAAGTGAAAGTGAGGAGTGGTCTTGAATTGAATTGAATGAAATCGCCATCGCTGCTGCGTGCTTTTTGCTTTTGCCTGAAAGAGCAGAGAAACGAGTGTAAGTCACACGTGTGAAGATTCCATGGCAGCGTATCTAACGTAGTCAACTCCTCCTCGGATCATTCACACGTTAAAATAATCGAAACAACCACCCCTGCTTCTCTGGCTCTTCTTCATATTTCTTCTTCCTCCAAAGTCATGTCTATATCTCTCTGTTTTTACCCCAAAATGATTCATTTTCTGTTGGCTTAGAATTCTCTCACCTGTGGCTGAACTGGGTTTGTCACACATGATAATGTCAAAGACTTGAGGCACAGATGGAAGAAGTTGGGTTTTTGCAGAGGAATGCCTGGGAATCTCTCTCGCTTTAGTTCATGCATCTCCCCTGTTTTTTGGAATTCCTGTAAGTACACTAACTATAGATCTTTAGTCCAAAGATAGTAAGAGAAGATACTTAAGCTCGTTTCTCTTCCTGCATCACTGGCAAAATCTGCAATGCTTATTTATTTGCTTGTTTCGCTTTGTTTGGAACTTGGCATCTTCTTTTGTGCTTTTTGGTGGCTCTTACTTAACGGTGTGCACGTGCTTATCTTTCGGTCGGTCACCTTCTGTTCTTCGTTTGCACGAAAAGAATCAAAATTTTTAACTTCGTTTCTCTCTTTGTTGTATTGATTGCATTCGCTGCATTATGTAAATGGGATATTTTGTCCCGTGGGGTGCATATAGGTGGTGATTCTTTAATTTATTCAACGTAGCCTAGTGTTTGAAAGAGACGGGTCTCAATCATTTGACTTTCACTTTTGGACCAAAGATGGCGGAGAATCTCGATAGCTTCACCTCCAAGTTGACTTATTGTGTTTCTTACATGTAATCACAGGAATCCAGCTCTAAGCAGTCATTTTGTTGTAGCCTGAAATTTTTGCTGGGTCAATTTCACTTATATCAAGAGCTGAGATTTGCTTAAAGGTTGATTCAATGCCTGATATATAGAAATCCGTGTGTTGTTCTCCAGATTTATTTCGTTGATTTAAGAGAGGTTGACTCTTCTGGAAGAAAAATATGGGCTTTGGTAATACAAGATCTGTAAGGTGTGTCTCCTTCTTCATATCTCCCAAGTAATTAATCACCATTATAGGTCAATGAAATTCTGTGCTAGTCTTAAACAGTCATAATTCACAAGCCTTGGGTCTCATTTTAGATTTCAAGATGATCTTGAACAAGCAAGAGTCCCTTCGGCAAACGGAGATATCGGGATCAAGGTTAAATACAACATTGATGGAGTACAAATTCCAGAGCCTAGCAGCACCAAAATGGCTCAGAAGAAGGAGACAGGGAAGAGTACTGGGAAGTTCTTAAAAGGAAGAGTATTGTCAAGAGTATTCTCAGAGGACTATGAAAGAGTGAAAAGAAAGATACTAGATCCTCGAGGACAAACCATCCACAGATGGAACAAGATTTTCTTGGTGGCTTGTTTGATATCTTTGTTTGTGGACCCTCTATTCTTTTACTTGCCAGTAGTTCAAGATGAAGTGTGTATTGAGATTGGAGTAACACCTGAAGTTATCCTCACAATCATCAGAACAGTTGCAGATTTCTTTTACATGTTTCAGATTTTCATGAAGTTTCGTACAGCTTATGTCGCGCCTTCCTCTCGTGTATTTGGGAGAGGAGAACTTGTTATTGATTCCTCCAAGATTGCATTTAGGTACTTCAGAAAGAGTTTTTGGTTAGACTTTGTTGCTGCCCTGCCTCTTCCACAGGTTAGTTAAAGTTTCTGTCACTTTTTTGGTTCATGTTAAGTGGGGCAATTATGCTTCAACCTGCTAAAATTTACTGTTTCATTCTGTTTATTCCAGGTGTTAATTTGGCTTGTCATTCCCTTCCTCAGGGGTTCTACCATGGCAAACACAAAAAATGTCCTTCGTTTCACCATCATCTTACAGTATCTGCCTAGGCTGTTTCTTATTTTCCCACTTTCATCACAGATTGTGAAGGCTACAGGGGTTGTGACAGAAACAGCATGGGCTGGTGCTGCTTACAACCTTATGCTTTATATGTTGGCAAGCCATGTAAGTATATGGAATCTTTTTCTCAAAAAGGAATTCTTGTTTGCAAAAGAAAATTGGGGAAAATGGTGAAAAATTCTTATTTGAAAATTTTATTAGTCGAAAGACCTAAATTCGAATTCTAATACATTATATATCTGAAATCCTTTAGTAAATACTTTTTGTGTATGAAAACATATAAATTCTTTCCATTCAATAGAATTTCCAAACAGAAATTTAAATCTCGCTTTTTTATTCAGATTACAGGAAAAGTTTAGATGTAGATCAATTATTAAGCAAAAAAGTGCATTGTAGAACACATTTAATGATTCATAGTAGCAGGAGTTTGATTTTCAAACAGACATATACCAGGCTGAATTAAAGCGCATTTCTTTTTTCTTTTTTTTAACTATGATCAATTAATGTTATATTCAACTTGGAATAATCCTTCACTACGGCTCTTTTTGCCACTTCCAAGTAACAAAGGCCTAAATATGGATGAAATTAAGAAATGGTCTTCCAAAAGTTATTTCAGGAGAGGATGAAATGTTCTAGCTAAGTTTTTATGTTCCCTCTTTATTTGATTATATGGAGTGGAACCTGAAACCAAATGGCTAAATCATGTAAACCATCTCACTCCATACATTGAAAGAAAACCTCTTTTTCTCTCAAGAGTCCAGAGGGTGTTTGGATGCATACAGAAAAATTGGTTTTAAGAAAAAAAGTTGGGTTGTCCAAAAATTGTCAAACACACAACATTTCAATAAAAGCCATTTTGACCAACAAATCAACTTTTCTGAAAAGTTATACCATCTGACTTTTTTCATCTCTCTCTTCCCCATTTCATATTTCGCCTACTTCCATATTTCACGTATGTCATTGTATTGTTCGCTGATTTTAGTCTTTCTTCATTCCTTTTCCCCACGTAATGCAGCCACTTTTGTAAAAACGCTTAGTCATGTTTTAATTTTATGTACTATATCATGGACAATTAATTAATTATAATTGTTGCATGACTTTAAAATAATTATATTTGTTGTTTTGTAGTACCTTATTTTATTATTAGATGATATATTAGATACAACTTTTTATTCCGTAACAAAAATCAGTTGACAAATATTACACTAAATTACATTTAACAATTGGATAAATTACATTTTTTCCTGCAAAATATATTACACTACCATTTTTTAATAAATATATGTTGGCATATTTTTTTATTATCTTATAATATAGACTAATGTTGTAATTTTAATTTTTTTAATCCAATTTATACACATTTTGTTATTTATTATGAAATTTTAATGTAAAAATAATTTATATTACATCACAACTCTTACTTGTAATTATTATAAAAGTTAATGCCCTTTTTATCATTTCCCCATAGAAAAAACTATTCTAGTAACATGTATTCAAATACTCTCAATTTTTCAAAATCAAATTTTTCACATAAGATATTCTCAAAAAACAATTATAAAAAAGTTATTCTACACCCTAAGTCATTCTCAAAAGCCTAATTCAAATGGGCTCTTACTCATAGTTGTCGATTTTTTTTCTGTTGGGGCCAATGGTGAAAAGGGTTTAGGTGCTATTTGGTACCTTCTATCAATTGAGCGGCAGGAAGCATGCTGGAGAAGTGTGTGTGATCAGGAAAAGTCAACTTGTCAATATGGATATTTTGACTGCCGCTGGGTCAACGAAGCCGGCAGGGTCGCCTGGTTCATTGCAAGTAACGTCACAAATTTATGCTCGCCTGACGTCAACTTGTATCCCTTTGGCATGTACGGTGATGCAGTGACTTCTCAAGTCACAAGCTCACCATTCTATAACAAGTATTTCTACTGTCTTTGGTGGGGCTTAAGAAATCTGAGGTAAGCTTTTTACCACCTCACTTTCCTCATAACATCCTTGAGTTTCTATTTTTAATATAGCTTACTTCACTGTTTAGAGATCCTTCGTTTTGTGAATAGAATAATGCCAGAAACATAACATCTGATTTTATAGTTTCCCGAAATATAACATCTCTGGTTCTACTTTAATTCTCTGCTCATTTGTGAGTGCAGTTCCTTAGGGCAAAATCTTCTCACTAGCACTTTCGTTGGAGAAATAATGTTTGCCATCATAGTTGCGACCCTTGGATTGGTTCTCTTTGCCTTGCTTATCGGTAATATGCAGGTAAATGCATTTCAGTTGCTTCTCTTAACACATAACTACTTTTCATACAAAAGGATATGCAAATTAACAAAGAACTGAACTATTTTCCAAGACATACCTTCAATCAACAACCGTCCGCTTAGAAGAGTGGAGAGTCAAGAGAACTGATACAGAACAATGGATGCATCACAGGCAGCTTCCTGCAGAACTAAGGCAAGCTGTAAGAAAATATGATCAATATAAATGGCTGGCTACCCGAGGAGTTGATGAAGAGACTCTTCTTAAAGGACTTCCAGTGGATCTTCGAAGAGACATCAAGCGCCATCTTTGCCTTGACCTTGTCCGAGGAGTAAGTCCTTGTGAAACCTCAACTTCCATTGTTCTTTATAAAATAACTCAATAAATACCCCTGTGAACCCTACCTCAAAAGCTAGTTATCGAGGTGGGAGAACCAATCCACTTAAATACTCCATTGAGAGTACCGTTCTACCTAATGTGGGATAATTTGTTATCCCATACTACCAAGTCTTTATCAGATATCGTATTCCTTAATCCTTGGTATTCTATAATATGATATTCAGCTTATACTCAAGATATGTAACATGACTGTAAACGGAACTGCCGGTATACTATAGTTGTAAGTTACTGATATTTATATATATATATGTATGTATGTATTTATATCATTGACAGGTTCCATTGTTTGATGAAATGGATGAGAGGATGCTAGATGCAATATGTGAAAGGCTAAAGCCTGCATTGTGCACAGAGGGAACCTACCTTGTTCGTGAGGGTGATCCAGTCAATGAGATGCTCTTCATAATAAGAGGCCATCTGGATTCCTACACCACCAATGGAGGCCGAACCGGGTTCTTCAATTCATGCCGGATTGGTCCGGGTGATTTCTGTGGAGAGGAAATACTGACATGGGCATTAGACCCTAGACCAAGTGTCATACTTCCATCTTCTACAAGAACAGTGAAAGCCATCTCTGAAGTAGAAGCCTTTGCACTCATGTCAGAGGACCTCAAGTTTGTAGCATCTCAGTTCAGAAGACTACACAGCAAACAGCTGAGGCACAAGTTCAAGTTTTACTCACACCAATGGAGAACATGGGCTGCTTGTTTCATCCAATCTGCATGGAGAAGGTACAAGAAAAGGAAACTGAGGGCTAAATTGAATCAAACTGATGCTGAGCCTGAAACACCAAGGTCTGGCCCATCAGGCTTTGTTGTATATGGATCAAGGATGGTTAGTAGCACTGGAAAAGGGGTTAATATGCACTCTGGGACGGTTTCTGGTGTTGTAAGCTCTCTTCAGAAGCCTGAAGAACCAGATTTTACGGTTGATGAGTAACAAATAACAAGTGTATATTGTTTTAAGGCCTCATTCATTTTTTTTCCCCTGCAAGTTACAAAATAGTTTAGGTATTAGTTTTAACATATTGAACTAAAGTAACAGTCAGTAATTAGTGCTAGAAGTGGTGAAAAATGAGTTGGCTAGAGGCAGTCAAATTGGAAATGGAGAGATTTGTGGTTGAGGAGTGTTAAGGTATGCATGCATTTAGAATGGTTGATATTGAAATTTGCTTGCGAAAACAGTGGACTGCTCTGATCAGAGAGTTTAAATTTATAATTGGGCCGCGGAGAAACACAGTTGCTTTGCTCAGTGATGGATTTTAGACACGGTCCATGCAAATGAAGAAGAGGCTTACACGTAAGTATGGGGTTGTAGAATATGTACAAAATGGTGCAACTCATTGCAGCTGCAATTATCTTACGTTTGGTAAATGCGAATTTCAATTTCAGTGTCAGCAGAAACGCACAATTTGCGGCTATAATTGACTCTAACTTTGCCATTCACCCCAAAAATATCCTTCCGCTTTTTAATAAATATTATTACGTTGAGTTTTAAATATAAGATTCAATTTATTTTTTAGAGAATTCTAAAAAAGTTAATTACATTATTTTAAATATTTAAATTTGTTATTTTTTTCAAATTATTTTATATACCTTATAAACTGATATATAATATAATCAAACACTATATATGATATGATTATGTAACTTATGTAATTTCCTTAATCTCTTTAAAAAAGATCAATTGGATCTTATATTTATGGTTGAGGACATTTTATCATTAGCCTTGGAGTCCACAATAAAAAATTAACTAATGATTGCGTATAGGCAAATATAAGATCGTTCTATCTTCTCGAAAAGCCTTTTATTGATTCCTAAATTATTTAAATGTCATGCTAATAAAAATAAGGGAAAATTGGTTTTGGGGTTTTCAAAATAATAATTAAAAGAATAACGTAATTTACTTAAAATTCTAAAGTATTATTTTTGGCATTTTTCAAATAACATTGGAATGAAATATAAATTAAATGAATCTTTTGATAAATTGGTTCAATACTTTCATAGTTCACTAATAATATGTGAGTTAAAATTCATCAAGTCTTAATTAAAAACCCTTAAGTAATCACATTGGGTCTAACACTCCAAATTAATAGCTACTCCTATTATCGCATTCATAGCTATTGCTTAGGAATATTATTAAAGAACCACTTGATGTGTAAAATAGATGAAATTAATGCAAATGTTTCATCTAGTATGAATACACAACCGCAACACTCAAATTAACTTAAATTAACAATATAGACTAGTAATCACATAGTAAGTATAGTCACAATGAATTAATAGGAAATACTTAATTGAAAATCACCTACTTGCAATAATTTAAATCCAACCATAAAATAAACAATCTTAACTCAACAATATGGAATCCAAAAAGCTCACAACAAACTCCTACTAAAACTACCTTTGATCTTAAATAGGAAATTCATAAAGGAACTAAAAATAAGAAAAACTCCCCCATTAAAGTTTTAGAACTCAAGCCAAATTGCCCTTCTCAAGAGATGAAAAATCAGCCATGCATGAAGTTCCTTTCTATCACCAAAGAACAACAAAAGGTAGCCATTATGGACGAAGGGATCAACTGGAATGAAGGGATAAGACTATTAAAAGAGAAAGGAGGAGAGAAGAAGTTGACGGTGGTGTAATGGTGATAATGAAATGGCAATTTGAGCGACAGTGGTGGTGGTGGTGGTCTCCTCTCTCTCTCAAGGTCCTCCTTTTTAAAGGGATGTGTCATCTTCTTCATTTTATTTTCAATTTTTCACTAAAACTTGTCCTCTAAGTTAAAGCCCTTTTCTTTCTAAAAGGTCATAGTTTCTTAATTTAAATTTCTATAGAATCTGGTAGCAAAACACTAATTTATTTCCTTAATAATTTTTAGCTCCAAAAATAACCTACAATGCAAGCTAAAATTATGTAACAACTTATATTTTAAGTAAATAATCTCAATCAATATGTATAGAAATATTGTCTGTTTAAAATCTTTTTTCACACAATCATCTTTAATTCAAATTAATTATAATAAATAGAATTTAAGTTCTAATATTGTTATTAAATATCTAAATATAATATAAAATATCTTATTAAAATATGTTACAGTGAATTTATAATATATAGGAAAGATAACAATATGAAAAGCAATTTGAAAGCTAAAGATCTTATAGCCCAATGGTATAGAAGCTTCTCGCTAGGTGGAAGGTCATAAGTCCGACCGACCGCACTTACACCCTCTTGTTCAACGGGAGATGGTATGCCTTGTCAGATACTTCCAAGGAAACCGTAATTACATTGTTTTGAGTGTAGTTTTAACTATTCAAAACAGTGAATTTACTTGGCTCTGTCATCTCATGCAACTGCTTAATAAATAATAGTCCTTTCGTCTTAAAACATAAAAAATATTTAATCAAATTTCTTAATTTAAAATAGCGGTTAAAAATAATAAATATATCAAAATTTTTATTCGATTCTACTAAAATATTTTTATTAATGAAGAGATATAGAATAAAAAAAAGAATACTCTTAATAAAGTTCACACTTCTCTCTCTCCTACCTTGTCTCTTATCTCTTAGAGAATAATAATTGTTATAGTTAACACAAACATTAATAAATTGGTATTAATACATTATTAAAGGGAAGTAATGTGATATCACATACATCTTTTGGTTTGCAATGTGATTAGCGGAGGACCCACTTTGACCATTACAGCAGGGCTTAACATCATGCACCTCAATAATCACTTAAGGTAATTACCTGTATTACACAACATAATTTCACTAGTTATTACTTATGAGCCCTCTTCGTTCTTCTTCCTTTTCTTTAAATTTTATACATGTCATCCAGGTGTGTCGATGCCATCTTATGTATAAACATTACTGGTATGAAATATAAGATAATCAATGTTTGGTTCATGCAAACACAATAAATTTATTCGAATAATAATCTTAACAAAAGAAATTAATGTCAGTGGTAATCTTGAGCTGACAAGCTTGATTTCAGACAAAATAGGAGGCAAATTTCTAAATTGCATGTGAACTTTATCATTGACCATGGGGACTAGGGAAGTGCTTAACCGGTAGGGTAGGGTAGGGTAGGGAAGTAAATATTACACAAATAAAAGAAGAGGAGGTTGTTAACAAGAGTGCTGTTTTATTATTTGTTTTTTTGTGATTAAGAATCATTACCACTAGGGGTGGCCACCGAACACAGACCCTATCTTCCACTCCCATCATACCTAAGTAAAGTGGAACAACTGTCCTCTCGTGGCTCTACTTCACCTTGATTACGTTATTTACTGATTTATTGATGATTGATTTTGTTAATTACTTAAATAGTAAGAATACATAAATCTTTGCTCCTCCTTCTTGATATATTTTCTTTCAATAAATAAGATCTGGGATAATGGTGTTGATGTATGCATGGGACGATAAAATAAAGGGGGGAAGTTCAGACAAGTATAAAATTATGTATTGGCTAAGACAAATGATATTTGCAGTTAAGGATAGTAATGTTTGTTGTATAAGTAGGATTGTGTTGGTAATACGTACTGCCTCACCAATACTCCCTCCTTTACCTAATACTATTTTTTATTTTAATTACAGGACCCAGTTAACTTTTTGTTAAAAAAATTAAGAAAGCTAAACAAGTTATTTAATTATATCATATGTAATGTAACATGATATTATATATTAGTTTATAAGTTAAACAAAATAATTTTTTTAAAAACGATAAATCTAAATACTTTAAAAACATCAACTTGATCTTATATTTAATAAGGAAGGTAATATAAGCAATGGATTAGGTTAGGCACACATGTTAAGAAAAAGTTTGGGATAATATCGCTACAAGTCCTTAAACTCTAATTATGTTTTGGTTATGGTGATTGTGGTTTCAAATCGTGATTTCTCATCCCTTGTGCCTTTTCCGTCTAAAATGTAGATCCCTCTATTCCCATCATGAGAATCTAAACCTGAATTTAACTGTGTTAACTTTGATTATATGGCATTAACCCATTAAATTTGCTCATATGAACTTTTAAAAAGGAAATTGACCTAGAAAGTTAAATTCATCATAAGTTTTTATAGTTTGATTGAGTTTTTTTTCATATAATTTTTATTATTATTTTTATCCCTTTTCTTTATTCTATTCATAACATAAGTTCTTCTATTTTCAAAAGAACTGGGAGTTAGGCTTAACGTTGTTAACTTTGATTATGTGGCATTAACACCATTAAATTTACTCATTTTGGAAGTTAAATTCATCACAAGTTCTTATAGTTTAATCACGGTTTTTTCCATATACTTTTTATTATTATTTTTTATCCTTTTCTTTATTTGTTTAAAACATTGGTTCCTCTATTTTTACAAGAACTAGAAGTTAGGCTTAACGTTGTTAACTTTAGTGATTTGATATTTACACCCTTAACTCTACTAATGTGGCTAGATGAATAGGAAAAAATAATTGACCTAATAAAAAAAAAGAGTAAAGATGCAGATTTGATAAACAACTACTTCTTCAAGTATTTCCAGCACAAATAACTATTTTGAAGTGCAAAATTAAATATAAATAATTTTTTTTCAGAGCAAAATTGATAACACCATTAACTGCCGTTACTTTTTCTGACATGTGGGTCTCATTGCCGTTACTTTTAGTTAAGATAAAATTAAATTTTGTCTATATAAAGACAAATACCGACATTTATAAAACAAATATTTGAATGCTCAAAATTTTTTAACTTTTTAGATTCTTTTAAATCCCTTTAGTTATAATATAAACGCATATATTTCCTTTGTAAATGCTCTATAACCCCTAATAAAATAGTTCGTTACTAAATTTCCACCTTAACTTTCTAAAGTATATTAAAATAATCGGCAGTAAGGCCCACATATAAGAAAAAGTAACGGCAGTTAATGGTGTTATCAATTTTGCTCTGAAAAATTCTTTATGTCTATTTTTACATCTTAAAATAATTATTTGTGTCAGACGCACTTAAAAAAATAATTATTTATCAAATCTACACCTTCACCCTAAAAAAAATATCAAAATGCATGAATGTATGCAATTGATACAAAGGGCTAAAATATGAGGAAGAAAGGGAACGAAGAGAGAGAGAGAGAATGACAAGAAAGGGGAAGTGGGAAACCAAGGTGCTTACTCAGTCTCAACTAAGTTTCCTTTTTCCCCAAATCTCCTCACACCAAATTCTACAAACAAACACATTCCAAATGACTAATAAAAAGTGCACACTAATCATTATTTGCAGTTATATATATGGGTACAATGTCATTGTCCACGCAATTGAACTCTACTCTCCAACAACTTTCTAAATTGACCCTTCAATTTCTCCCTCATTTCCCTTTATATCCCATCTATATAACTAAACCCCCCTACCAACCAAAAATTAATTACTCCTCATTTACTTTAAACACTTTTACATGTTATCATTATGAAGCCCCTACTCCAATTAGTTCTAACACTCACTATAGATGCCATTTTCTTTTGAAAAAAAATTATGCATGAATGACTCTTGGCAAAATATATCTAATTGAACCTATAGCCAATATGCTTAGCTTGCTCTCAATAGTCTCATTTGGGATTTGCCGCTAAAGCATTTTCATCATATATACATCTTTCAAGTATGGAGTTGTTAGAACAGATAAACGAGAGCGAATTTAGCCTCTCAATCTTATTTAATTAGATGGTACCTAATGGCTAATGGGGCATGCAAGCTATGATTAATGTTGGAGACTTGTAATAAATGAATAGTAGTCAAAAGGGTTTGATTTTGATGTTACCTCTGCTACTAATTAAACATAAAACATTGTTAAGAAAAAAATTTGTCCTAAATATCATATCTTAATCTTCCTTATCTTCTTCATCATTTTTTCTCTCACATTATGTCCATTAATTTCACTATTTTTCTCTTGCATTTAATGCCTCATTAAAAATAGGCCTACTTTGGGAAAAGTTGCAAATAAATTTTTATACAGTAATAATAATAATAATAAGTAATCAAGTTAACACATTTTCTTTATCCTCAATCTCATACTTAAGAGTGATTGGGAGTGTTTGATACTCTCACCGATTCTAATTATAAAGTATAATTGATTTTTTTGAAGAATTTTAATAAAGCATTAAAATTTATTATTCTTCTTCAAACTATTTTGTTTTACATATGAACTAATATATAATACAATAAAACACAACAAATGATATGATTAAATAACTTATTTTACTTTCTTAACTTATCCAAAAAAACAAAAGTCAACTGACCCTTATAATTAGAACCGGATAGAATATATTAAAATGGTGCATAACTAACTGCATACTCCCTCTAGCTCTTAATGGGTAGGATCTGTTTGTTAAGATAGAGAACGCACCATCCATCTATTTATCATATTGTTTATCTAATAACCCAAAAATGCATTTAGTAAATGATGATGGACCTCACTCCCAATAACATCAAACACGTGAGTTTTTTAACTATAAGGTTATGGGTTCAATAAATTATAACAAATATATTAGGTATGTGAGTTCCATCCGTTTTATCAAGTGAATATAAATTTTTAATCTTAAATATAAGATCTAATATAAATTGTATATAAATTAAATCTTATATTTAAAAACGGATGTACTATTAAACAAATGAAGGGTGTTAAAGTTGAATGAGAGGCATGTAAGATATGGGGTGGCAGCAGCTGCTTACCTCCTACTGCCCCTTCAATTTGAGGTAGTTTTCAAATGTTTTTTTGTGATTCTTTTTATGATTAGATTCTACATAAAATGAATGACATTTTAGTTTATTATAGGTGAAAAAAGAATTTATTTTCAATTTTTTATGATTTTTTAAATATTTAAATGTAAAAAAATATAAGATAATTTTTTTAATTTAGAGTTTTAAAATTTTTAAATCTTTAAAAAAATCATAAAAAATTAAAAATAGATCTATTTTTTTATCTATAATATATTAAAATATTACTCATATTATATAGAATATAATCATTAAAAAAATTATTTGGGAGCTGCCCGGCTGCGCCTTATCCCAATTGTTTGCTTCACATGTGTCCTGTTTGATATTGAGGCTGAATTGGCGAAGACTCTGCTGTCTGACTTTTGAACTTGATGCAATATTATAAGCTTTTTAAAGTGAATAGTGCTTTGGCTAATTTCACATATATGGGCCCCATTTGGTAACTAATTCCTTCTTCTTCGCCTAGCTTCGGGGACATTGTGCTATATTCTCTGTATCCTAATTAGCAAGTCTCTTTCATTAAGCCCTTTCGTAATAATCATTCATCACTACATGCACACACCACTTTCATCTTCATCTAATCCACCTCAACTTGAATGTGCATCAATTACTTGATAATGTTAACTACTTAAAAGTTATTTTATTTTATTTTTTCATTTATCATTAATGGTTAACGTACGTAATCGGTCACTTAATTTCGACAGAAAATCATTGGTTTATCAATATTATTACAATTTGATGAATGTTACCTACCTTTACTCTACATATTACTCCCTCCTGCTCTTAATTTTAAAAATATATTTGCCTAATTTAATTATATTAAAGAAGTTAGTTAATATAATATGTATTTTATAAAAACTCAGTCATCTTTTTTATTCCGTCCATTATCTTTTTTCATTGATTATTATTGAGAGATCATTAATAAAAATAAATTCAAAGAATATTGACAAATATAAAAAATTCTCTTATATTTAGAACTAAGAACAATTCTCCAAATATGGTTTATATTAAAGATTGTTGAGAGTAATGATTATGATTTGTCATATGGTTCTATGCACATGAGATTGTATGTGTAATTTGATTATAATATTACTGCCTAGGGTTTTCTACTGCCTCTTATTCTTCAAATAAAATATATTTGAAGGATTGATTTTAATCATAAATATTTGATATATTTTTTATGTTTGTAAATATTTTCTCAATTTACTTCTATTAGTGCTCCATCAATATTAATTACTTTCTCTGTTCCTATTTATAAGATCCTTTTGGAAAATCCTAAAAAAGTTATAAAAAAGCTAATTACATTACTTAATAATATCATATGTTGTGTTTTATTACATTATATAGTAGTGCATAAGTCAAACAACATAATTTGAAAAAAAAATGACAAACTTTAATGTTTTAAAGTAATGTAATTATTTTTATTAGAATTTTTTTAGAATTCTCCAAAAAATGTCATATAAATAAAAACGGAGGGAGTGTATTTTTAAATTTGTCTAAATGATAAATAAACTCCTTGATTAGTTTGGGTTTTTTTTGATAGACTTGAACGCTTACAAAGGTTTTATTTAATAATTTTAAAAGTTAAGAAAGCTGTTTACACTTTACATAGATTTAAAGTTCACGAAAGTTTTATGTAATTTAGCTTAACTTCATTTTAAGTGATACAGTAGAGTAGATAGTTGACTTCAATTTTAGATTCTCTAAATAAATAATTTAGAAAAGATGTGTAAAATTCATCACCCCAAAGATAAAATAATTTTTATGCATTCAAGAAGAAATTCTAAGTATTACAAGACCTGAATCATATACAACACACACTAGCTTCTGGCCTAAATATATAATCTAGTTTGTAGTAAAATATAATATAATCACTTTTCATGTCATTGATGAGAGTTAATATCATTATTAGTCTTTATAGTTTAATCAAAATTTGATTTTTGTCACTGAAATTTAAAATCGTTTCTTTTTTAAATCTAATTTTATAAGAATTTAGTCTAAGTGTAAATAAAAAAAACTAAAATCAAACTTGTTAAGAGCATAGTGATCAACCGTTAAACTAAGACTAAATCTTTATAAAACTAAAAAGACTAAAACTAAGGATTTAAAACTATGGAAACTAAAATTAAAATTCATTCAAACTATAATAATTGATAAAGTTATTACCCAATATATACAAACATAAATATAGTATTTTTCATTAAATAAAAGTTGCAGATAAAAAAACAATAGAAAAGAAAGTAGGCATGAGACATAAGTGAATGAAAATATGAGTAGGATTCCCACCATGTAGAAGCAGATCAGCTCAATCAGAGATGTGAACTGTGAAGGACATTATATATAATTCGTAAATCTCCTCTTCTCATTGCTCCAACAAACAAACACACTTCTCTCTCTCTCTCTCTCTCTAAAACCTGTTACAATCACTCTCTCTTCCCCTCCACCGCACAACATTTAGGCAAACAAGACATCATAATCCATGGCTAAGCATACCAGATTTGACTCTTGCTTTTTCTTCTGATTAGCTCCCACACATTCTTATATCTCTCTATATTTAGCACATTCTTGGTTCTCTTCTAATGACTAAACAAACACACTTAGTACAGTACCCGACAACTCTCACAAGACCTTATCTTTTGTTTAATTAATAAATTTAAATCAGTATCAGCCGATGATTTATTCAGCATCCATGATGATGATAATCAGAACAAAACAAAAAATATAAAGGGGAAGGTAAAAAGGTGGGAAACCTCAATTAATTGTTATCTTGTGTTCGATGAAAATTTATAAGATCGGAATGAGCTAGAACCCTCACAACTGGTTTCTGATTGATTAATATGGTCAAAAGGTTTTGGTTGTTGCCATAAATGAGTGAGGCAGGCAAGACAGCCTTAACCAAAGACGACAACATTACCAAATATGGCCATGCTCAACCTCATCATCAAGTTCCTTAGTCCTGTCAAGTTTCTATTCGCTTAAGACACCGTAATAATACTTTTAGACACCAATAAACCTTAACAGACAAATCGCACCGCACAAATACACTTCACCTTGCTTATTCCCACCATCACCGTAATAATCCTCTTAGGCAGGCAAGACATATTGCTTATTCCCACCATCATCGTAATAACTTCACCTTGGCTTTACCCATTTGTTCTTAATCACTAATTTCTCTTGGTGTCACCACTTTACTCCATACAAATTGTTAGCAGTAGCATCCATAGAAACACAGTAAAAGAAATAGTTACAGTTGCGTCCAAAAGCATTATCTTTGGGAGATATTCTGCAATCCTCTAATAAATTAGGAAGCAACACTCCATAAGATAAAACAAACTCTTATTGTATAAAGCAAGGTGACAAAATAGAAAAAAGATAACATTGTAATTCATTAAAAAAAGAAAGAAGAACGCGGAGTAGCCAAACCTTGGTGCTTAGACCTCAGTTGTACAATAGCCTTAGACCGTGTATTGCCTTTTATATGCAAAAAACATGTGGTCGTTGAGTTGCCATAATGACCAATAAAAAATTTTTAATGACAATTAAAATAATAGTTACAAAATAGTGTTAATAATGATTTAATGTAATGAAACATTTTAAATGTCTTGAAACCAAACTATTAAAACTCCAACGGTTAGTTTGAAGATCTCTCTTATTAATCTTTTTACCAATTCAAGCTTACATTTAATTGTATATTTGGCGTTCCCAGTTTTAAATTATATAAAACTTCTTCCTTTGACACACCCGTACACAGTATTTACAACAATCCCCCATATGTGTCATATGAAGCTTGTAGTCTCATTAGTTGAGTTATACACATGGATATAACCATTGTATTTGGTAGTTCTTTAAACTTAAAACTAGACCTATACAAATTACACTTAGTACACAAAAATGTTAGTGGTCCTATGAACTTAAAATCAACAATTCTTAGGCGTATACTAGATGCATTAAGAGTTAGATTATACTCTCACATTTTCTGTTGTTAACACGTTATTGCATGTTAAAACACCATATGTGTGTCCTAATATTTAATGAACACTTTAGAGATTTCACCACAATCTCATAAAAGTGGCCCTACTCCTTATTCGCATAAGTGATTATCTGAAATGTACCTGTAATAAGAACATTATCTCATAGGATTATGAAATCATTAAGAGCTTTTATTCAACATCACCAAAATGCATCCTAGCACTTTCTCATGCCATAGGAAGGGACTGATAATTTATTTAGTACTAACAGAACTAACAAATGGCATGTTCTTACCCATTAAACTTCCTTTAGAGGATCATCAATCACAAAAGTTCGGGTCATCGTTGTTAGTTTCAAATTGACTTTAGTCTCATTTCTCTTGGCTAATATAATTCTTTTCAATGCTTTATTAATGGTTCCGCTGGTCAACTTTTTGACATCACAAAATCAATTGAAATAACTTCATAATTTTTAAGCATGCTTGTTCACAACATATTTCAAACGATTTTTACTTGTATCGTTGTTCTTCCTACAATGGATATTGCTATTTAACAATCACAAACCATTGACACCAAGTGTCAGTTATACACCAAAATGCTTGCTAAGACATTTTCAACAACTTAGCCTTCTTCAATTGCAGTAATCTTTAGAGTAATAAACTTTGCCTCACACATATTTTAATTTTGTCTACTTAGTATATTTTCTCGTGTTCTACTATTTCAATACAGTGAGAATTTATTGTACATTATACCAATCTAACTATTTGTACAATACAAGGTGATGACGCCAACAATTTTAGGAGATGTTCCGTAATCCCATAGTAAATTAGGAAGCAATAATCCCTAAGATAATAAAAACCCTTCTTGCATAAAGTAAGGTGACAAAACAGCAAAAAGATAACATTGTAACTCAAAGGAATAAAGAGGAGAGGAGCCCTGCATCACTAAACCTCAGTGCTCTGACCTCAGTTGTACAAGGACCTTAGACCGTGCATTGCCTTTTATAGGCAGAAGACATGTGACTGTTGAGTAGTCATAATGACCAATAAAAAAATTTTAACGACAATTGAAATGACAGTTACAAAATAATGTTAATGACGATTTAATGTAATAAAATATTTTAAATATTATTAAAACCCGTCTATTAAAACTCCAACGGTGAGTTTGAATATCCCTTTTATCCGTCTTTTTACTAACTTAAGTTTATATTTAATAGTATGCCAATCATTCCCAATCTTAAGGTATATAAAACTTCTTCTTTTTGACACACTTACACACAATATTTACGACAATTTCTACCAAAGTTTATCATTTAGTTCTCACATTAGGACACTACTTGTTCTCTCATTCTCTTGCATGGTTCCTGAACTTTCAATGGACAGCATATGGTTCTGTACGAGGATCCTTATATAGGAAACCAAATTGACTTGTCCATTGTATATATGCACAGAAATTACACAACGAGTACTATGTTTCCTATATATAATGGGAGCTATCAAGGACAACCTCACATATATTATATCTGCAATCAGTACCCATCATGGGAGGAATAGTTTGAAAAGAATGGTATCAGTATCAACTCTCACTTACCTAGTATTTTCACTAAAACGGTCAACATGAGATATAAAGGTGTATAAAAATTGCCTTGAAAGTGGGTTTTTGATTTTCGATAAAGTGAGTGAGAGATTTTTACAGGAACTGATAGATAAAAATAAAAAGAAGAAGAAGAAATGAACACAATTATGTGGAAATAGGACCACGAAGTGTCCATATTGTTTCAGGGACAGGGGACCATGTTAAAGCGGAAAGAAACACACACATGAGTGGATGTAGTCTATTCATGCAACTTGTGGGTGAGTCAGCACCGTCCCCGATATGTCGTTACGGCTTACAAGTGCCGTTTTGATTGTGTTTGCCTTTTTCCTTTTGCCTATTCCCACGTTATTTTATATACCGCAGCCCAGACTCAGTGGTTATTAACTCAGAGAAGAAGAGATGGAGAGAGAAACTGAGATGCAACAATCCAGGTTCAAGAGGATTTGTGTCTTCTGTGGGAGTAGCCCAGGGAAGAAGACCAACTACAAGGATGCTGCTATTGAGCTAGGGAAGGAATTGGTAATACTTGATTTGCCTTGCCTCACTTCTCTTTGGCTTATAGTTTGATCAAATTCCTGGAAATTATCTTCTTGTTCCTGTCATCTCTATGAACAATTGATGGGATATCTGAATTACACACCAGTTTGTAGCTTTCCACTTCCTCTGTTTTCAGATACTGGTCTGTGTTTTTATATATATATACTCCTTTGCATTTATATTTCTGCTGCATAAACTTTTGTTGCCAGAAGCCTTTCAGTTGAGTTCATATGAATTTCTGCGCTTTACCTTGGAAGGAATTTATGGTGTTTGTGGAAAGAATGGAACCTGGGACTAATGAACTGTTTGGAAACTTATTGTTTGGTGACTGAAATGAAGGTGTCAAGGAATATTAATCTGGTGTACGGAGGAGGCAGCATTGGTTTGATGGGTTTGATTTCTCAAGCTGTCCATAATGGTGGTCGCCACGTAATAGGGTGAGGACATTTAGGAACCACTGATGTTCATTGTTACTACATTTCAATTGTTGTCAACTAATGTGTGTCATGTTATTGTGTGCAGGGTTATTCCCAAGACACTGATGCCAAGAGAGGTAATGTTGATAAGGTCTTAAAAGCATTTCATTATGAGTATTATCAACCAAAAAGAAAATGACCAAAAACACCCGGGGGGGGGGGGGGGAGAGAGTGTATGTTATGGTTCCATCATGCTTGGATTTCTGGTTGTAGAACGGTCTTAGAGTGAGACACTTTAGGTTATGTTATATCTGTGAGAAGTAATAAGAGGGGGGCAAAGTGGGGACAATTGTTAAGAGGGGCATGAGATTCAGATGGGGCGGCATATAGTTTTAGAAGGGAAGTATGTGGTTGTTTGTATGTGTGATAACAAGATTCTAAGAGGGAGAGGGGTAATAAAGGAATAATAAAGATGGACGGTGGATGGTGGATGATGGATGATGGGAATTGCAGATAACAGGAGAGACGGTGGGAGAAGTGAAGGCAGTAGAGGACATGCATCAAAGGAAAGCTGAGATGGCTAAGCAATCTGATGCCTTCATTGCCTTACCTGGTTAGTCTTAAAATTCTTAACATGACAATGACATTCTCTCTCCCTCTCTCTCTCTCTCCCCCTCTCCCTCTCTCACATCTTTTATTTCCCATTCTAATTCTGTTTTAGTTAAGTGCTCTTATCCTCCATGGCTATGAGTTAACTTATGACCACAGTTTCCTTAAAAATTGTTTAGCCCAATTGTTTTGAGCCCATCAAGGCTTATAATGAAGGAGTACAGTCTTAGGCCTATAAGCCCATAAGTTTGACAGTTTCAAGCTCCCTACCCAATTTTAACTTCAACAACCGTATTTATGAATGGAACAAAGAAGTGCTTTAACTCTAAAGATGATTTTTTTGGGGTTGGTTCTGACAATGCCCAAATGTGATATACAAACAATTTTATATCTCTTTTTTTTAAAAAAAAAAACTATGTAGTGCTCAAGTGTAAAAGATGAAAATATAATATTTGTCCGTTCCTATATGGAAAATTTAGTTTGTTGTGCCGTATAAAAACTAGGTCCTACACTTATGTCTAGTAGGTCTTGGCATGTGATGCTTCTATCCCATGGCTTGATTAATTCATGAAACAATGACCAAAGAGAAAGATACACAGAAATCCCATTATCCTATTAGGAAAGTTAATTTATGTAGATTTCGGTAGCTACCGACTCAAACCATTTTTACCAACAAGAATAAAGTGTAGCTTATGAAGAAGAATCTGAATTGAGTGCAAGTATGTGTATGTTGAAGGTGGGTATGGGACACTTGAGGAGCTTCTGGAGGTCATAACCTGGGCTCAACTAGGCATCCATGATAAACCAGTAAGCTTCCCTTTTTTTCCTTCTGTATATATTTTAAAGATCCCATTAATTAGAATTATGAAGAATCTAATTAATTAATTAACTGAGCTTTTCTTTGGGGAACATATTAAAGGTGGGGTTATTGAACGTGGACGGGTACTACAATTCATTGCTGACATTCATAGACAAGGCAGTAGAGGAAGGGTTCATTAGCCCCAGTGCTCGTCATATCATTGTCTCTGCCCCTACTCCTAAAGAGCTCATCAAAAACATGGAGGTACACTTAATACTAATTCCCACTTCTCTTCATTTCCTTAATTAATATTATAATACTATTAATTAACCATAATTAAATAAACAAGTTTCAAGTTAGTTTGTGTGGGTTGTGCAGGAATACATCCCAAAACATGAAGGAGTGGCTTCTAAGCTCAGCTGGGAAATAGATCGCCTCAGATGACGAGTCATAAGCATATATATATATATATATATATCCAACATGCATGATTGCTTAATCATCATCATCATGCCATATATATATATACACCACTTCAATTAACAGTTAACTACTGTTATTGATTTCTAGGAGACCACTTAATTAGCCACAATTCCCTCCTTTTTGTACTCTCCATCCTTATCTTTCCTTCTTTTTTTTAGTCTTAATTAGTTACTGTAGTAACTGCTTCAAACCTAACTCTATATATTTATATTATCTTCTCTTCTCAGTTTCGTTGTTGTTTTTTTTTTTTTTGGTTCCTTTGAAACAGAGCTTTTTCTCAGTTAGTTTCATTTTAATTTGCATATATATGCCTAAAGCTGTAAGGATTTTCATAAAGTGGATGTATATGTTATATTTTCGGGTCTCCTGGACTTGTCAGGATATATAGGAATTTATTTATTTATTCATATTTTTTTAAACGCCTGCACTATATGTCTTTAATTAATCTCTAATTCGCGATGATGAACTGCTTTTTCCTTCACAAAAAATGAAGGACACACGAGTCCCGTAGTAAATGAAAAATTGATTTTGTGTGATTTGTTAGTAATTGAAAAAAACTTGTTTGGACGAATGAATGTGGGAATTTCTGTATATGTGAAGAGGGAGAGAGGAATCTTTCTTGGAACAAGTACAAGATATGTCCATTTAAAAAGAGGTTTATGGTTGCTTACATCCTCAAATTGACAGTAACATATTTCAGGGATTAACATTTCATCCAATTAAATATTTAAGAAAATTGACTCACATTCACCGAAAAGAAAAATATTTTTTTTACTATAAAGTATGATTAATTAGTGTGTAATTAATCATTGTAACGCAATAGAGGACGTACTCATATAAAATAATGCATGATGTTTAATATTGAATGATTGCAAATTTGTAATAACTCACGTGGCTGAGTGTGGTTTTAAAGAGATTTTAAATTAACAACAAAAGAGGAGGGGCTAAGTGGCTAAATAAATGGATTTGGGCAATGTGGGTGTGGCTTCCACTATACTTGCCTTGTTAAGAAGGCGAGTCAAAGGATGCTACGTGGGCGGAGTCAACGTTGGAACAAGCAATATAAAATAAAAATAACTCCTTTTTGACTGTGCCACACAAACAAATGAACAGTTTTAGGGGTTTTGACTTTTAATAGTTAGGCCCGTGGCCTTCGAGGTGGGGTCTCACGTGATCATGCCGCCTTAGCACGTGATGATGACCTCATCTGACGCATGAACATGAAATTTCTTACAGGCCAGAGTTTTACTGCAAGAGTCAAAACTCTCAAAGCATTTTGACCTCTCTGTTTCTGGATCGTTCTCCTGATCCCGTCTAAGTGAAGCATAGATAGGATCTGTGAGATTTTGTGATCCCCCGATTCGCCTTTTTCCATCCTGTTTTTATCATGGCTTTCGTTTTTTTTTTCCAAAAAAAAAAAATCAAGGTCAAACCAACAAGATTAAACATGTGACCTCCTAATATACAATTTATAAGAGAGCTTTTATATTCCCAAGTTAAGAAATTATTGGCCTTCATATATGGCATATAAATTTTCTTATTTGAGGCAATCATACTTTTGATTTATTATCGGGCATTATACATAAGCATCTCCCTAATGCATGTTCATATTTTGATTCGTCACTTTACCACAAAGATTACCCCATTTTATGATGCTTTTGCCTTATCTATTTTGTTTTACATTTTCAATGCAACATTGCATCGCACAAAAATTGATTTCCTAACATATGAGATATTTGAATCAGACTCATATCTTCTCACTAAAGAACTTTCTTGCTCCTTAAACAAAGTGAATGGAATTTACTACATAAAAGCCGTGAAAACATGAATTATAGATCATGGTTGATTATAATTTTAAGGAAGGGGTGGCTTCACTAACTTTGCTCTTTACTTTATATCTCAACCATTATATTAAATTTTAACGGATGAGATTTAATGAAATGTGACAATATTATAATTATAGACTTTTATTGCATTTGACATGATAATACTATTATTAGAAAAAAATATTATAATACTATTTAATTACATAACTTTGAGTTTTACTTATTAAAACATAATTTAAAGATATTAAGTGAAGATAATAGTCAGTGAAACTCCCCTAAAGTCTTATCCCACCTATACAAATTCACCTTATGTTAATTTGTTCCATAATCAAGATCAACTCATTTAATGCATTTATTAAATGATTATTTGTGTGATGCTGCTAGCTCGGCTGACACTTGAAAGATTCATGAGTGATAATCAACCTCTTAACATTTCAGATGTAACAAGTTATGCTTGTTTTATTAAAAAAAGATATAGTATTTTTGTCATCGTGGTCAATCTAGATTAGTCCTAATATTTTTATTCAAGAATCAATTCTTAAAATTGTAGCCTAACTTCAATTTAAAAAAATTATCATCAATATATGACAACCTTACGTGTCACTCGTGTGATAAAATTATGATCAAAGTGGATTTTTCATTTTCTTTTGTTTGGTTTGAAGGGAGGGGATGGAGGAGAAGGAGGACATATAACCTTATTTGGTTTGTTAGAGGGGAGAGGAGGGGAATGTAGCTTTTGTTTGGTTTAAGAGGAGAGGGGAGGGGTAACAATAATATATTTACTATTTTACTCTTGCATCTAATTTCATACTTTTATATTTATATGTTATATTAGTTTACATTTAGCTTCCAACTAAGTTATTTAATTATCCTTTTTTTGCCTTCAAGTTATTTAATTAATACTACAATATGTTTATAAAAAAAATTCAACAATTAATATAATAAATAT
>JBAGKO010000014.1:19870129-19894459 GCA_037177275.1 Acacia concinna
TTGATTAAAATATATATTTTTAATTATTTTAACAACAACAACAATAATAATATATTTTTAGTTTATATAATATTTTTAATTGATAATAATAATAGGAGAGGGTAAAATTGTCATTTGCCCCTCCCCTCCCCTCCAATCCTTTCAATTTGAAGGGGAGCAAAATAAGGGGAGGGGAGGGGAGACTAAATTTTAGCTCCCCTCTCCTCTAAAAATTTCAACTAAATAAGGGAAGGGGAGCTCCTCCTCTCCCCTCAAACCAAAAAACCCTTAGGATTATAGCCAACCTATTATATTGCTTATTGCTGAATCCAAGTGATTGAATTTTCTTCTACAAACCCAATGGCAACTCACCAGAAGAAGATGGTACTCTATAAGAATATTAAAAAAAGAGAGAGAAAGAAATGAAAATGGACGAGTGGCTGCATGTTCTCATTATGCAATGTACCTTTTTTTTTATGCCCAAGTGATCAATATCAATATTCATTTGAAAATCTCATATCTTTCTCGGCGTCTAACTCGCCTAATTAAATTCGGCGACCACCCATTAACTCAGTTTCCTCCAACTCTCTCTTTTACGTAATCTTATCTGCAATAAAGTCAAACCCCTTTATATATATATATATCTTCATATTTTTCCCATGCACACTCCATTTCCCTTTGTCCCTAACTTAAGCTTATGGTTTCAATCACAGATCTGTTTAAACGCAAGGTTCCTGGCTTATTTTACTGTACAAGAAACAGCTTCTGTTCCTTCTTCTTCAAGCTACAACACAATAATGTAACACCTCCATCTTACACGTGTTCTTTATCTTTCTTTCTTTTTTTGTGCCTTTATCTTAATCTCTATGTGCATTTTTTTTCTTTCTCTTATCTCTTTCTGCTTATATACGCCTCTCAGTTATAGCACAGGCTCCTCTTAAGTCTTGACTTCACAAATAGCACCATGTTATGTGTCTTTTTTTCTCAGAACTGGTCGTTTAATACTCTGGCAAATACAATGCATGTGGACCCTCTGCATAATGAAAGTGGTTCATGGGAAAATATACATGATTGCCTTGTCTAGCTTTTTTTAAATATATCAAAAAAAAAAAGTTACAAATATTCTCATTTAGTCATGTTGTGCCCAAAACGCAGAGGTTTCCCTTTTCTGCGGCAAAAAAAATGGCTTTTTAAGATGGGATCTTAAAGGGAGAAATAAATGTAACAAAACAACGAAGATACACCCATGTGACCTTCTTCTACATTCCTCACTCTGTACTTCTTCTTCACAACGTCATCACCTTTCCCACCATTATATATGAAACCATCAACTCCCTCACCTCTTCAAAGTTCAAACTTATAACATCATTTGATTACATATTTGGTATCTTTCTCTGCATAGTTTAATATGTCTGCATATTTGAGCTGAAACTTCAGACTTTAGAGGACTAACTTTGTATTACCTTTGTTGTTCTTCAGGTGGGACGACGTTGAATCCCCTGAGATCTCCAAAATGGGGTTCGAACGGAGTTCGAGCTCGAGAAGTAGGGATTACTTGGAAGGAATGATCAGTGACTACGTCGGAGGAAAGACCAAAATGAAGGCTCAACGAAGTGGTTCTGCTAAGGTTGTGACTGCTCTAACATGTCTTCAGTTTTTCTTCGCAGTTTATGCAACTTTCTTGCTGTATTATATGAGCCCCGCTATAGATTTACGATCCAAACCCGATTTCACTTGGGCTACCCGAATTGCAAATCAATGGAGGAACATGATGATCACACCTCATGTATTGGGTCGATACCGTGAAGCTTCTTCTCTTATCAGAGAGGATTTTCAGGTGCAACAACCCATTACTCCATCTGAAGCGTGCCAGTATGAGAAGATAGATTTCTTGCAGAAGAAGTCTAATGATGTGCAGATGATTAAGTTGAAGACAGAGCTTTACAGTGAGGTTTTGGACTTTCAGAGCAAAACCATTGGCTCTGAGTCTCTTTCTGAGTTAATGGCGATGAAATCCAAATGGGATTTGAGAGGTCCAAACAGGCCAAAGATCACAGTTATTCTGAACCATTTCAAGAGAAAGACACTGTGTTCTCAGATTGATTCACTGCTTCAACAGACACTCCCATTCCACCATGTCTGGGTTCTATCATTTGGGAGCCCAAATGAGTTATCATTCAAGAGAATTGTGGAAAGTTACAATGATTCAAGGATCAGCTTCATAAGCTCAAGTTACGATTTCAAGTATTATGGAAGGTTCCAGATGGCTCTTCAGACTGAGGCTGATCTTGTTTATATAGTTGATGATGACATGATTCCTGGGAGGAAGATGCTGCAGATATTGTCACATGTGGCTGGAACAGAGAAGTATAAGAACTCCGTTTTGGGAAGTATAGGGAGGATATTGCCTTTCAGACAGAAGGATTTTACATTCCCAAGTTACAGAAAATTCAGGTCTAAGGAAGCTGGACTTTATTTGCCCGATCCTGCTTATAATATTACAATTGATAAAATTGTGCAGGTGGATTTCTTATCTAGCTCATGGTTCCTATCTGCTGAGCATGTCAAAACTCTGTTCACTGAGACACCGTTTACCTTTTCAACTGGGGAAGATTTACATCTCAGGTACGTTATAGCTTAAGTTTTGATTGAAAATTCAAATGATTTGATTATATTTGATGCCCATAAAAAAATCTTTGACCAATTTATGAACAATGGAATAGATCTATTTGGTTGGTAAATAGCTATATATAGAATAGTTTGGCTTTGACAGTTTATTAAACACGAAAGATAAAAGTCAAATAAACATAATCAATTTGACTATCCCAAAGATCTTAGGTACATCAACACTATTAAGTCAAATATTGCTTTTAGGTACATCAACACTATTAGATGGTACAAAGTATAAACTACTATATATTTGAATAGAAAGAAAATTAGACAAAAAATAATACGGAGAGAGAACTAAAAAAATAATAAATTTTCTTATCATTTTTAGAAGTTTTTTTTTATAGTATTACCCCTCCCTATTTTTTTCTCACATTTTTCTCCATCTAAACATAGTCTAATGAATGACTCTGAAACAGTATTTTGTTTCAAAGAATTTATGTGAGGTCCAAATTTTACTCACTTTTACAACCTAACCCTGTTTATTTCTCTCACTATAGCTATCAACTTCAGAAATACAAAAATGCGGGCTCGTTTGTTCTTCCAGTTGACCCAAATGACAAAGAAACCTGGGGTGATAGTGAGCACAGGCTTGCTTATGTCTCAGAAACCACTGTAATCTTCAAGGATATTGTTCAAGTACGTGATGATCAATGGTGGAAAGCTCTTTCCACTGGTTATATGACCCAATGGGCTGCAATGTACCCTCAGAAAATTGATGCTCTCTTTTATGCCCACTCAGCTGATGAAGTCAAAGCACTTGCACCACTTCTGGAGAAGTTTAGGTCCACAGTTGGCAAAAAAGCCTACATAGTTGTGTCAGGAAGCAATTTCTGCCCTTGTGAAGACGCAGCATCTGCTCTAAGTTGGCCTAAGTTGGTATGCAAAGAGAGAAGGTTTAAGATTTTTGACTTGGCTATAGGATCACTTTCTGGTGTATCAAACTCAGAGGTTCCAGTTATACATGCAGTGTATTCTAGCATGAAGGGTTTGATTAAAATTCATAATCCTAGTGTTGTTATCACTGTGTCAGACATTGACCCTAATGTGAAGAAGGCTTTGAAGATGGCTTCTGAAGCTGGTTCCAATGCTACCACTTTAGTTCTTTTACCACGAGCTTCCATTTCAAAAGTTCTCTGGATGGCTGATATAAAAAAAACAGCATTGCCAAGTAAGAATTTCTACTCATTGACATCAAACTTTTTAAGTTTCTTTCACTTGAAACTATCATCTAACATAATTGAATTATACAGACTGGAACAAAATGCGAATTTCTGTCAACATTATTACCCAAAATAGAGTTCAGTCGCTAACTAGGCTTCTGAAATCTCTATCCAATGCTTACTATGTTGGAGATGAAGTTCCTATAACATTCAACATGGACAGTAAGGTAGACGAGGCAACCATAAAGCTCGTGAGTTCATTCGAGTGGCCTCATGGACCAAAAACCCTGAGAAGGAGAATCATCCAAGGAGGGCTCATTAGAGCAGTGAGTGAGAGCTGGTACCCTTCTTCTGATGATGACTTTGGTCTCCTTCTCGAAGATGACATCGAAGTTTCTCCTTACTATTACCTATGGGTCAAATACGCTCTCTTAGCTTACTATTATGATCCTCAAGTCTCTCTCCCTGAGCTCTCCTCAATCTCCCTTTACACCCCAAGACTTGTTGAAGTTGTCAGAGAAAGGCCTAAATGGAATGCCACTGAGTTCTTCAAACCAATCCATCCAAACACTCCTTACTTGCACCAGTTACCATGTAGTTGGGGTGCAGTTTTCTTCCCTAAGCACTGGAGAGAGTTTTATGTGTATATGAACATGAGGTTCACTGAGAATGCCAAAGAAAACCCAGTTCAAATCCCAAAGTCTAGGACTAATGGGTGGCAAGCTTCATGGAAGAAGTTTCTCATAGATATGATGTACCTTAGAGGGTATGTTAGTCTCTATCCAAATTTCCCAAACCAAGCTAGCTTCTCAACAAACCATATGGAACCAGGAGCTCATATCAGTGCAAAAGATAATGCAGTTAAGCATGACAAGCATGACTTTGAAGTTCCATTGTTGAGTCAAGACTTTAGAACTTTTCTGCCAGGAATGAAGTTGCCTCCAGCTTCAAAGTTGCCATCTTTGAACCTCTTTAATCAACCTGTTTCTCTGAAGGGCTTGAAATCTGCTGGGGCTAAGTTGGGTCAGGATGTGCTGAGATGTAACAATGTCACTGAGATAGTTTCTGTGGATCATAATACAGGTCTACCACAAAGCTGCATGAAGTTCTGAGATGATATTTGGCTGTCGTGATTGGTTTTATTCTTTGTTCTTCCTCCTCCTTGATGAAAATATTTGATTTCTGATGCTGTTCTTTTTTAGATTAGAGGGAATACTTGGGCATAGTTACATTGATTACCTTACCATCCAATAAAAAAGATCATTCTTGGATCAGAATTGTAATTAATTTATTTTGATAATTTTTGTAAAGCCAAAAGTGGCTATTTTTATTCATTGATTAATAATATGCAAAGACAAAAGCTCTTTCCTTTCTCTTGAATTCTCCACGATGAAACAATACAATAATTGAATAACTTCATTTAGCCAACTCTCTTTGCCTATTTTCACAAGTAACAGAACAAAATATTTTTTCAAAAAAAGAAAAAGAAACTAATTAAAAAAGTTAGTGGAGAACAAATGAAACATGTATAATATTAGACATACTATGAGGGGGGAAAATCATAAAATTTACATCATATTAAATAAGAAGTGAAAAAAGGAAATACTGCAGCCAAATGATTTAGTATGGCAAAATATAATAGTAGCACCTAATGAGTGAATAAGTATTTTTAAAAAAGATCACATGATGTAAAAACACTTGAGCATATTTTTAGCATGGACAAAAGAAAAGGCAAAAACAATTGGTTTTTTTTTCCCCCATAGAAAAGCAATTGGTTGATACTTCATAATTCTGAAGCAATCATATCACATGTTGTGACTGGCTACCAAAGGAGAAGGTCTGGTGTAGTTCACTCACTTGCTAAAGAAAGCAGTGGGTTAACATCAAAAAGGGTAGCAAGTGCTCACATAAAAGGTACACAAAACAAAATGCATATTTTGGATCAGATCCACTGTTCCTATCGCTTTACATTTCCACCAGAAAAAAAAAAATGAAACTCATGACACGTGTCTCCGAATTGAATTAGATGGCAGATGCCGATGGGCTGTCACGAAGGAAAAGCAACGAGAAACGTATGCATGCAAAAGAGAAGGCTAGGCAGTTCGTCCGATCGATCGTATGAATTATTAGTAGTTTCATTTTCGTAGCAGTTTCGCTCCATGAACGATCACTCTCTCTGTAATTCGATCGACAAGAGCCTGAGTTCAAACCCTATCGTTTACCCAATCAATTCTGTATGTTTCTCCTTGCCTAGCTGTTACATTGATCTTTGATGATGCCTTCTAATAACTTTTCATTTACCAAATGCATAACATATACCAACATTCTAGCAAAAATTAGAGAAGGTAAGAAGCTCTAATCTACAATCCTCCGTGTTTAAATTTAAGATCTATATATTTTAAATACCTCTACTAAATTTCAGTTCAATCAAATAATCGTATGATTGTCGCCGTGATCAAAGTCATTCAGAAAACTCTGTAACAATGTGAACGAATATTAATAGAAAACTCTCATAGATGATCTAACCCCTGAAATGAAGTTCTTTGTGTCTAGAATCTTTAGAAAAAAATCTAAATTAATTCAATAAAAAATCACCTTCCGATTATTATCTTGATCAAAATTGCTATAATCTTAAAACTACTCGGAATCATTTAGAAAACTTCCTTTTTTTTTCCCTACACAAATTTGTATCCTACTTTTCCCTTCTTCTTCTTTTTTTCCCCTTTTTTCTCTTTTCATAAAATAAGAAATACGAAGAAATAGAAAATACATGAAATATAAGAAATAAACAAAACTTGGCCGGCACAGCCAGGGTCATGGATGTAACGTGGTTGTCAATTTGGATTTTGGACAATATTCTTCTTCGACGGTAGTTTCGCTTCGTAGTTCGTGGTTTTGGAATGATTTCTCCGTCATTCCATACTTAAGGTGAAACTGAGCTTTCTGGTAACAGCTGAAGATTTCGAAATTAAGACTTTATAGCGTTATTTCTGTAGTCATACGATGATCCCTCTTGTTCTTACAAAATCTATATACGAATTGCCTGCGAGGTGACTGTATTTATGTTGGAAAATCGGAGGAGAAAACTACGTTTCGGTTCACATTGAAACCCCGTGATTGTTTATATATGGTTTTACTTTTGCAGCAATCGGTCTCGATGTTTCATAACATTTATTGTCATATTACAATACTTGTTTGCAATCATTTCCTCGTACAATTCCTTTCTCTCTGGCAATGCATGCCTACAAACGCACATGGCACACACTTTAACATGCCAGCTCGCTGGTAACATAGCTTTTATGAGATGCTCATTTGATTTGCATGCATCCATGCCTGCCTTCAATTTGGTATGATTCCAGATAGATACGCGAATGTAGGTGCAAGATCAAGCACATACTCTGCCAACTATTTGACTTGCATATTATTGATTTCCACAGTTATGCTGGTTAAAGGATGACACATTTAAATCAGACTCTGCTTAAGGATATCAACTTTTTCCCGGTGACAAGTCTGTTGGTTTAATTGTGAAAGATTCTAACCGGAAGAGAATAATGCATCGAAGGTATGGATTAATTGTGTTTGCTAGCTTACCATGTTAGATTCACTTCAATCTTTAATTTGTCTAGTTTGTGTCTCAATCAATCTAACATGCTAAGGAATGATTATTTTGTTGCTACAATAACAATATTTGGTTTCCATTTAATCACATTGTTTCAATCTAGCTTGCTGTTTCCTCTGCAGTGCGCTTAAAAAATCAAATGATAACATGAAGATTTTCATAACAGCAATTATGGGAATTGCTTTGGGGTATTTTCTTGGTATTTCAATGCCATCCTCGAATATCACCAAGGTATTTCTGTCACATAATCTCTTGCCAGTATCGCATTAGGCAAATAGTTTTCATTTCATGTTCCTCATGTTTTGTTTTTTGCAGATTCGTTTACCTTCAAGCTTTGGACATTCTTTTGATGTGCCGTTAGCTGATATAGAGAAATTTTTAGCTGATATAAACAGTTCTCGAGCTGTTAGGGACCAATCTTCTGGAACTGAAGGTCTTGAATACCTAGGATCAATTCGATTACCTAAGGTAATTATTTTTATTAATCTGAGTTACAAGGTGATTCCATTTTTACTATCTACATCAATGTACTTGCAAGTTGCAAGCACTTGTGTCCTCTGTGGTTTTGGTCAATAATTGTTTCCCAAAGGAAAAACTCTTTGGCTTTCAAAACAGATATATTAAGTTAAACTGTTCATTAGAGTGGTTATTTCAACATCTACTGAATATTGTTATAATTATATCATAGTATTTTCAACACCAAACTCTTTAATTTTATTTATGTTTTTTTGAAATGGAACGTATAACTAATTTTACACCAATTTGACATTTCCTACATTTCACATTAATTTCTCTCATTTCCATCTTTCTAAAGAAAAGGAAACCGCTTTCTTTTTTGACATAATTTCAAATAAATACTAAATAATTCCAATTTCCCTGCTATGTCATTCATGGTTTAGACAGTTATTAGTTTATAGTTTAACTCAATTCTGCTAGCTTTTCGTATATGCAATTTCCAATCCAGGCCCTTGAAGCAGAATCACTACCTCTCATTTTCATTTAGCTTGTCACACATAATTTATCTTTTTAACAAGAAGTCACCCCTCAGTGTAGGGAAATTGATTATCATGTATACATATTTCAAGAAAAATAAATATCAATACTCACACAATAACTCAGCAGTAGTCTTCTGTTTCAATTGTATAAATACACATTTTGATTATCGAGTCTAACACAAAATTGCTAGTTTCCAGATATATGTTCCAACAAATCCTCATGGGGCAGAATCACTACCTCCTGGAATTGTTGTTTCTGAATCTGATTTTCATTTGAGAAGGCTATGGGGTGAACCAAGTGAGGTATGATATCTTCAAGATATTGACAATGCTCCAACTTATTGGGGCTTCTAATCACTAGCTCTGAGTACATAAACATAATTCAGGATGGAACACAAACTGATTCGTACCCTTCATCTTTACTATGTTTTCTGGGCTATTGTTGTGTGCCAAGCATTGTCATATCACCTAGAGATGCGTACATATCTCACATTTTCCTTCAAGGAATGTTTTTGCATGCATTTATTTCTTAAACATCAATATTAAGAGCCTAACAATGAGACCTTGATTTCCATAGGATCTGCAGAAAAAGCCAAAGTATTTAGTAACATTCACTGTTGGCTATGATCAGAGATACAACATTGATGCGTCAGTCAAAAAGGTTATTGAAATGAACTGTTTATATGTGGATATTTCTTGATTTATCCTTCCTCTCATATTGCCTTCAGGTACTGACTCTCTCCTGATTTTGTAGTTTTCTGATGATTTTGCAATTTTGCTCTTTCATTATGACAATCGGATTAATGAATGGAATGAATTTGAGTGGTCAAAGAAAGCGATCCATGTTAGTGCAAGGAAACAAACAAAATGGTACGTTGTTAATATCCTTCTATTCTTTTTTCCCCCTCCCATTTTTAACTACTTTGTTAGATATTCACATTGTTTATGAATTTTATCCCTCTGGCTTTTTTGTTTGAAGAAAAATATTTTGCAGTGGGTAATCAAATGTTTGTGTTTATATTCAACTCAAGAAATTCATAAATTCTCTGATTATCTTGTGGAATGGTTATCTTAGTGCTTCTATCCCTGAATTTTTTCGTGCTTCGTACTTGATGGAATGCACTGTGCAGGTGGTATGCTAAGAGGTTTTTGCATCCTGATATGGTATCGGCTTATGAATATATTTTTATATGGGATGAAGATCTTGGAGTGGAACATTTCAATGGAGACAAGTATGAATATATATTTGCATCCTATCTTTTCTTCTTAAATATCCTCTTTGTATGCAACTTTTGGTTGATTGATTGTGTTTTCATAATCAGATTTGTGGAGTTGATCAGAAGCCATGGCTTGGAGATATCTCAACCTGCTCTTGAAAATAGTGATTCAACATGGGAAATGACAAAGAGGAGAGGTGATAGATCAGTTCACAAGTAATTTTTGTTCTTCCTCCCTCTCTAACTCCAGCCATAGCCATAGGGTCAATCTTATTTTGTTTTCAAATGAATTCTCATGACATTGCTATGTATGTATTGCTGGATAGGTTTACAGCGGAGAAACCAGGCTGGTGTAGTGATCCACACTTGCCTCCTTGTGCTGCGTAGATTATCTCTTCCTCCTTGATATGCAACAGTTTTCTTTACTGACACTTATTATCTATTCATTTCTATTTTACATCAATTATTTCTGGTGTTTTTTCAGCTTTGTGGAAATTATGGCTCCAGTCTTTTCTCGTAAAGCATGGCGGTGTGTATGGCATATGATTCAGGTTTTTTTGTTTTCAGTTTCATATCATGTGTTGGTTGTTTTAACAAAACTGTATGAATTCACAATTTTGTCTTTTCATGATGTGAGTGAACTTTTCAGTTACATTGACAAGCTACCCATTATATGCTTGTAGAATGACTTGGTGCATGGATGGGGACTAGATTTTGCTCTCAGAAGATGTGTAGAGGTCAACAGATTCTGTTTTCGATTTCTTTTAAAGAGATTCTTTCATATGAAATTGGTGTATATGGATATGGGTTATTACTCATGTGTCTCCTGAAATTTTTGGCTTTAACAGAAATATTATCCTAGGTTGGAACATGAAATTGTTTTCTTTTTTACTTCAACTTAATACCATTCTCTTTCATTTTGGCAGCCAGCCCATGAAAAAATCGGTGTAGTTGATTCACAATGGATTGTTCATCAAATGGTTCCTTCTCTCAAGAGCCAGGTTAGTCATGGCCAATTTATAGGAATAGCTGGGCTAGGGACCACATGTTTATGGAGGGTGCTTATCTACTTACGCTTGAGATAATGGTAGTTCAGGAGGAATTCTAACTGCTCAAGTTCTATATGTCTGTACGTGCCTATAATGCTTGATTTATGTGTCTAGATGAGTATGATTAACAAATGAAAAATTAAATCGCATTAATGTAATCAGATGCTAAATGGTCGCCTAGTGTGCCTATTGTACGAGAATCTCTTTGTCCTCCATTTAACTATACCAACTCTTTTTTTGAGTGAAAACTCAACCAGTTGTCTACTTGTGTCGCTTCTACTTGAGAGTGAATTTATTTTAAATGAATCAAAATGTTATCTGAGATATATTATATAATTTTCAGGGAGATGCTGATGATCAAGGAAAACAACAAGGAGATTCGGTAAGTGTATTTCACATAGAATAATCTTACTATGCTCTTATATTCATGACAGTGAAGGTGGCCCAGCTACATGTGCTGTCAAGCAACGCTGTGTAGGTAACTTCAAACATACATTACCTTTGGCCGTAGCATTTTCCAAAGGTTTGAAGAAAAACAAATACAAAACTTCAAGTCATTTGAGAACTCCCCCGATTCTGAAGACCAAAATTACTACCTCAACTGTGTCAGTTTAGGATTTAAATCTTCATGCTCAATCTTTTTGTAATGAATTGTTTGGTGTGGAACCTCTTCCAGGTCAGAGAAAGATGCAGAAATGAGTGGGCTCTGTTCCAGAGTCGCCTCACCGATGCTGATAAAGCGTTTTTGGAAGGAATCAGGGGTTAATATTGGCTTCCCCGCTGCTATACTTGTACCCCTTTCAACCATGGTTTGCCTGTTAGAATGTTAGTGCAATCATTGTTTCCTGCCTAGCGTGTAGTTATTCACTTTTCTCGTGTCTTATGGCCTCTTCTTTCTTTCTTTTTTTTCTTTAAAGTGTAATTATTTGGTGTTCACTATTATTAAATTATATTTAAATATTATTAGTTCAAATAAGGTTAATTCTTCTAATTTAAATGCACAATATTGCTTTAGCAGTGTTAAATCTCATTCACTTGACTATTGTTGGTATCTCTTCGATGTCAAATATTTACTTTGGCATAGTCAAACTACAAAATCACAATGCATTTGAATGACTAGTATATTTATAAGAAGCTTGATGTTTTATAAACTTTCCCCACCAAAAAACTCCTTGTCATGGACAAATTCAAATGCTTACATAGGTTTGAAAATTAAAAACAAGGAATGTTGAATTTGTAGACTTATTTATTACTACACATGTCCTTAATATAAGACCTATCTAAAATAATAAACTAAAAAGGAAACTTTATATTAAAGATCAGAAAGAGTAATTCATTTAGCATATTTAAAATAGTTAGAAGAAGTAGAGAGGAGAGAGGGTGAATGCAACAATTGTAGTTCCCACATTTATGAACTAATAAATGAAAAACTAGTAAAGGGTGTTGTGGGTAGGAGCGTGAATGTGAAGTGAGGTTGAAGTCAATGGTGGATGAAGGTTGAAAACTTGAACTCTTGAATTGGGACATGTCTAACATAAACACCAAGGGCTTCCCGCTTCTCACTCACGACTCAAATTTAGTATTCAAACACGCGTTTGGTCATTCCAATTAGCTAACATATCACTAACACACATTAATTCCCTTCTTACTCTTTGATTTCAACCATTCCGTTCTTTCCTGGTTTGCTTAATTTTATCATAAAAAAAAATGTACCCCTTTCTTCTCATTAGAAAAATTATATTTTAAATTAATTAAAACCATAGTTTACTGGGGATACCGCGCGCGCGCATATATATATTACTTCATCAAATCCTTTTTATAGGCAATTTTCTTCTTCATTACAGAAAATGAACTGTTAGTTAAGATTAGTTAAAACAATGATTGTGTTAAAAATGTAATGTGTTGCTCAAATATGTCCTTATTCATGAAAAAAAGTATGAGATAATAAATATAAAATATATGAGAAATAATGGATGAAAAATATAAGAGAGAATATGTAATAAATTATTCTATAAGAGACAATTAGTGGTGAATGTAGAATAATAATTATAAAGGTATATATTTAATAGGGGCATAAAAGGAAAATACATTTTAAATTTTGAAATAAAAAAAAAGTTGCTTATATTAAAAACCAGACATAAAAGAGAGAAAATTATTTATAAAAAAGACTTAATAGAGTATCATCTATAAGAAATCTTTCCACTTATAAGCCATCCATACTAAAGCTTATCACATTTTTTTTAAAAAAAAAAAAGCACATATTACTACCTCTTATTCTTAATATAAGATTTTGTTCATAATGTAAATCTTATCTTATAAATTACACTACGAATGATATCTTATATTTACTATAAGAGATAGTAATATTTTTTAATTCATCAATTACTCTTCATTTTATATCAATACTTCACTACTCTTAAAAAGAAAGAATTTAGCAGTTTAGCTTAAAAAATAGGTCATTTGCATGTGTACGTCTAATTCCAATTCAAGACATACATGTTAATCCATGAATATGGGTATATTGAAGATTGTATTCTACTTACCACTTGCAATTCAATCAAGAAAAAAAAAAAAAATCGCATATTTTCATAAACTTAAAATTTAGTGTCTGCACAGCATTTTATTACGTTTTCTACTAAATTAATTATATAAGATATTTTTACTTAGATATTGAACAAATTTTTTAAAAAGAAAAAAGAAAACGCTAGCATTTTAGTGATTCAAATGAGGATATTCGAGGTTTTGGATGACTGCGCATTATGGATTGCTTCAAGTGGCCGTTAATTGTGTGTGTGTGGAGGTTGAGTTATACTTAAAACCCAAGACTCCCGCCAAACTAAACGCCAATAGGCACCAACCAACCAAACACCAATGGAAATATAATGGTCGCAAAATCTGCCTTCCCTTACACAACCTAACTCAACTCTCTCCCATCTCCAACCACTCTGTCTTCTCCATCTCTCCCTCCCTTCCTTAAACGCTGCCGTTTAACCTGTCATTCCCCTGCATTTCCAAAGGTATGTCAACAGCTCTGTTTTATACTCTGCACTGAATCATATATGTATTTATCAACTCAGTTCCCTTCTCTTTCCACACACACTAATCTCATTTCAAAAGGTGGGAAATATATCGATGATATAAACTCACACATTTATGAATTTTGAGCAGAGATACAGGAAAAATGTCGAGCTTCCAATTGGGTGTGGTGGGTGCTCTGTTTCTCTCTGTGGCGTCCTCTGTTTCGATAGTCATCTGCAACAAAGCATTGATGAGCAAACTGGGCTTCCCTTTTGGTATTTCTCATATTATTTCTTCCTGAGAAGTTCAAATCAATCTGTTAACCAAAGATATTGTTTCAATTGGTAATATTGATTTTAATCATCGCAAAATCTGATTTATAGCTCGTAAAATACAAAAAAATTAAGGGAACGTCACTTTTGACAAGTCAACAACAGTCCAACTTTCTTCACAAAATTTTGAGGACTTCAAGCCCTTTTCTTGTTTTTAGATTTATTAAATTTTTCCCTTAATTTTCAATTAAGCGTAAATATGCAATTTTTGAGAAACTTATTATCTTTCTTCACATATTTTTCTAAAGAGCACAGTAAAGATGACAGGTAAAAAGAAAACGACATAGTAATACAAGATTGAATTGAAAAGGCTCCAAAATAGTTATATTCATAGCAATCATAAGTGTGGTGTCTGACATATCTGTACAGCAGAGTATCAAAAATGGTGAGACATTACATTTTGTGGTATTGTGAATTGAAGCCTGATCATTATTAACATTCATGAGTACTGCTAGGTGGTCTTAATCTTTGCTGTTTCCTGTTTGGTTGTGGGCAGCCACAACACTAACTAGCTGGCACCTGATGGTTACATTTTGCACACTTCATGTTGCCCAACGCCTGAATTTCTTTGAGGCGAAGTCCATTGACATCAAGACTGTCACTCTTTTTGGCATCCTCAATGGTGTTTCCATTGGCCTTCTCAACTTAAGCCTCGGTTTCAATTCCGTTGGTTTCTACCAGGTTCGTTGTCTCCACTAATTCCACTTCATCGCTCACACAAACAAGTTCATTAATTTTGATTTTACCATTTGGGAGTGTTCCTTTTTTTTTTGTAGATGACCAAACTTGCAATCATACCATTTACTGTGTTGCTAGAAACTCTTTTCCTCAAGAAGCAGTTCAGGTAAATTAAACCCTCTAGTTACCTCTGATATTCAAAGTCAGAAACTTTCATGTTCTTCAATGACTGAAAACCATTTTGTACTTGCTTGTTGCAGCCAGAGAATAAAGTTCTCTCTCTTCCTCTTACTTGTTGGAGTTGGCATTGCCTCTGTCACAGATCTCCAGCTCAATTTTCTTGGCACCATTCTTTCTCTTTTAGCCATCATAACCACATGTGTCAGTCAAATTGTATCCTTTTCAACTAATGCTTACACAGTGCAAGTGTTTATGCAAGGACTCAAATGAAAATTTACATAAAGCAGAAGAGGAGTTTCTTGTCTTGTATTGTTTCTCTTAACCTTGTTCATGATTCAGCTGACAAATACTATACAGAAGAAGCTTAATGTCTCTTCAACACAGCTTCTCTACCATTCTGCTCCATTCCAAGCAGCAATTCTTTTTGTTTCAGGTCCTCTAGTGGATCAGTTCCTCACCAAGCAAAACGTGTTTTCCCACAAATATTCTTCTATAGTCTTGGTAATAACTATCTATTACTTATCCTCCTTATGTGTTATATTTGATGCATAACACGTATGAATGAATCTGATCTATAGCGAATTTGCACTTTGCAGGCGTTCATTGTTCTGTCATGCTTGATAGCTGTTTCTGTGAACTTCAGCACCTTTCTAGTGATAGGGAAGACGTCTCCTGTAACTTATCAAGTACTTGGCCACCTCAAGACTTGTCTTGTTCTTGCATTTGGCTACACATTGCTTCATGATCCTTTCACTGAGAGGAATATTATTGGAATAATGATTGCCATTTTGGGAATGGGCTTGTACTCTCATTTCTGCACTCAGGAGAACAAAAAGAAACAGCAGGTTGATCTCTCCTTGGCCTCTCAGGTAAGTGATATGTCTTCTTGAGTTTTTCTTTTGCTTATTCCTGATTGGAATATTGGTTTCATTCACTCTTTATTATTGATTCTTCACAGGTTAAGGAGAAGGATAGTTCACCACTTTTGACACATGAAAACAAGGACAGTCTTGAGGCTAAGAAATTGAGCAAGGACTCACTTGCTTAAGGCTGGTCTAATTTTAAATTGTCTTGTATTCCAAGGTTCTTTTTAATCTTGAGGGCACTCTAATTAGTGTATATCAATTTGTTCTGATTCTTTTTGTTGTTGTAACAGTAAGTCATTCCTTATTCTTTTTTCCAGTTCATTTTATGATGCAGAAAATATAGCTTTATTGAAATTGAATTCTATTCATTCTGCGTTGATGAAAAGGGTAGGCAGAAACATTTACTGCTCCGTTTCATTATATTATAAAAATACAACTTTTTGTTCAGCTTGCAAATGTAAAAGATCGAGGTTTACAGTGTATCCCCTTAAGTTTGAAGAAATAGATAGATCAAACAGATAATAAAGAGACATGTAAATATATGAAAATAACCTTTTTCCATAATATTAAAACTCAACCTAATGGATTTATTAAACTAGTGAATTGGTGTACTAATACTTTAATTAGTCTAATCAAGAGTTTTGGACAAGTTGCCCAGCTTTGATTTTATTTTAATTTTTTCCTTTCCTTTTTGAGCCCAAAACGACGTCATTTGAAGTTGTAAAAAATACCAGTTTGTCATATTTATACTTTAGTAGCTCTGTCTTATTGAACTATGTGTGGTTTATACATTAATGTTCTATATACTTATAAATTAAATGCCTTTTTATTTAAATTTATAACATGTCTAACCATAAATTGACCCCAGTTTGAAGCATTGATTTTTAAACTATTGTCTGAACTGGTTTAGTTTTCATTTCCTTATTTCTTTTTTCTTATAATTAACGAGACTCATTTGCACATTTCTCTATTTAAAACATATATTTGTAAACTATACTCATGTGGAAATGCTATTGAGATCCAATGCAAGTTAATTAGGCCCCATGAATCCAACCCAAAATAAGTTTAATTTCTGATGCTGCAAATGTGTTTGTGGGTTGATTTATTCAATTGAAAGGGCAGAAAAACACCACCTGACCAGTTCATGAAATTGCATGTGGCATTGTTTTGCAGTAGGGTAATAAGATAACGGGTATTAATTCAAAGATAGGTGAGTCAAATGAGTTAATAAAATACTATTGGCACTAAGTGTTCAAGAGAAAAGTAGCTGCTATATATGTACATATCCCATGAAAGAAAAAAAAACCGCCATACATATAATTTATAGTATTAGGCACCTTAACTAATTAACAATTAATTCATTAAATATGTTATCAATTGAAAAAAAAAATCACTTTTACCTATAAAAAAATTGTGTTTGAGAATTTAATAAATGGATAAAATTAAAAATAAGCATTAATTATCTTATAAGTAACTTACATTTCAAAGGAATGGTATAAATTAATGTATTTATATAAGTAAATGTCAATATAAAGTTACCATACAATATTACCATCGTGTCACAGCCTTTTGAGATTATGAAGAATCGCATACCTAAGAAAAAATATGGCAATAATAGAAGTAGATGCGTCAACTTGTGTTTGTCTCCATTTTCATATATCAGAACCATATTCTTTCTTTTATGCAAAAGCCAAAAGCAGATATGTATTTTTCATTCTCATTCTACCTGGAGGAAAAAAAAGAGAGAGGCTATTATCTGTTTGCATTATTAAGATTTGAAGGAACTCAATAATTGATTATTTTTGTTAACTTTTTTTTTTGGGAGGTCCCGTGGCGACTGATGAAGGTATTAATTAAGTGGTATTGGAAAAATGAATTTTTTTTTCAATTTTTTTAGGTCTGATGATGATGATTATTGGCTTTAATAATATGTGAATTTGAAAATTGACTTTATGTATATTTCTGTTTTTGGGAGTGAAAACTTGAAGGCCGGCGATAATTAAGTGAGGAAGGTATAGGAGTTAATTAAGTTGAAGGGGCGCAATGTTTAATATATTATTCCCTTTTATTCTAATTATAAGGGTCTGTTGATTTTTTTTTAGAGAATTCTAAAAATATACTAAGAAAACTAATTACATTACTTTAAAATATTAAAATTTATTATTTTTTTTAAATTATGTTGTTTGACTTATAAACTAATATATGATGTAATAAAATACAATATATTATATAATTAAGTAATATAATGAGCTTTTTTAATATTTTCTTACGATTTTTCAAAACAAAAATCTAATAGGCCCTTATAATTAGAATCGGAGAGAGTATCTCAAATCCTAATTATAAAAACTAATTGATTTTTTTATAGTAATTAAGGAATATAAATAAATTACTTCTCCGTTTATAAGTTAGATCAAATAGTTTTAAAAAAATTATAAATTTAAATATTTTAAAATAATATAATTAATTTCTTAAATATAATTTAAAAAGTTGTTTTATATTTAAAACTGAAGGGATTATTAATCTTATATTCATGTTGACATTAACTACATTTATTTATTTATTTATTACTGCCTTCTCACTTACGTGAGAGCGAGAATTTCGGAAACTATAGGTCTTAGGCTCTTAGCTATTTATAATAATTTCATAAAGCTAGTTATAAATATATATGGTAGATAGATTAAATAATAGAGGAAATCTCAAAAAAAGAAATTTAAAATAGTAAAAAGATAATTTAGTGCTGTGAAATTTGAAAATTCCATATTAATCTTTTGGTAGGAATCTAAAATTTTTAGAATCTTGAAATTTTGTAAAATTATATAAATACCTCTGAATTTTCATAACAATAGTATCTCAATTTATAACAAATTACAGGTTGAATACATATTATCAAAATACATCTATTATTCTGAATTAAGATATTCTTGTTGTAAAAATCTAAGAACATTTACATAATTTCATAAAATTTTAAGATTAAAAAAATTTAAAATTCCTACCAAAGGACTTATCTAATATTTTCATATTTTTTTCATATTTTTGCAGCACTGAATTTTTTTTTTTTACCATTTTAAATGTATTTTTCTGGAAGTTTTCCTTAGTTATAATAATAATAACAATAATTTAACAATCAGAATGAGGGAAAATGTGTTGGAGTGGTTTTGAAAGTGACCTCCCAAACAGAAGCTGAAAAAAGTATATATGAAATATACGAATTTGTACATAAAGATGGGGATGTGATAAAATCACCAAATGATGACATAGTTGAATTACCTGAATATTTTGCAACTAAGATTTTGAAATTCAAACTGGTCACTAAGTCGGCTGAGATACTAAGTTAAAGGTCAATATTTCAAATCGTAACCAACATAGGGTTAAACTAGTGAGGATAAAAGATTTTAAGATTATTAAAATGAATTTATAAGGAAAGAGTGAAAAAATTCAATTTAAAAAAAGAAAAGAAAGAAAAAGACGATCAAGTTGACTCAGCTTAATCGCCGATTAACCAACTGGTGCAGCCCAAATTTCAAAACACTGTTAATTGGAACTCATTTTCAAACTTGGAAGTTTTTTCCCCATTTTTCTTCCAAAAATGCCAATGGCATATGCCCTGCATCACTTGATATATCTGTCACATTCTAATAGGAAACCACTCCAAAAAAAGATGTCAAAATTTGTTGACTGAAAATTTATCCACAAATTAAATATTCGGTATTCTATGATACAATTTTAGATTTCTTCCATTAAATTCTATATCTCATGTGATAATGTATTCTCACACACATGAGATGCTTATCATTTGCATTATATTATATTTCATTATTTCAACTATTTTTATGTAATAAGTTTTAAATTGACTGTCTGATATATTTTTCATTTTGAAAAGGGTGGTAATGTAATGAAATTTCTAATATTTTATTTATAAAGGGGTTAAGGTTTGTCTTTCCACCGGAAGTTGTTAGAAAATTCCAATTTCGATCTAAAAAATTTGTTTTAGAGAAATATTACCCTAGAAATATAAAAAATAGAACAATGTCGCCTCAACCATTAGCTACCTAAATCATTATATCCATGATTTTCAAAAGAGGAAGGAGATTATATTAGCAAAGAGATCACAAGTGCAGATTATTATTTTTTTTTTGGAGAGAGTTACATGGTCAAAGGAAATTATGGAAATTAAAAGGCATCATCACCTCCTCTCTTCACATATTATCCTCCTCATATTTACTTTAGATTTAAATTTAGATGGTTGTTTGTAGAAGGCAAGGGAGCCGTTTGGTGTATGGTTTAATTCAGCCAATGACGTAATTTTCCTAATAACAAAGGAAGAAGGTGATGAGAAAACGACAAGTCGTCTGCGTCGTGAACTTGTCTGACATGGGCTAGTCAGTAGTCACCATAACTGGTTCAATTAAATCCTTCTGGGGCTGGGCCACTTGGCCTCTTCCCCTTTCTCCTCTTTTAATATATATGTGTGTGTGACTTTCTTCACGAGGATAATATGTTTTTATTATAAGGTGGTAACAATTATGACATATTAATAACAGTAATTAAAAGTATTAAATTTATCTTTAAATGTAAATAATTTCTAATACTATTTTATTAATTATAATAAAATTTAATTACCATCTTTATTAATTCTCTCTCCTACTACTCTTATTAAATATAAGAAAATATATAAAAAAATTAATATCCTTTAGTAATAAGTAAATGCCTTATATAAAGAATTAACACTTTTTAGCTAATGCCTTATAATAAAAGCCTACTAATTATATCCTCCTTACAAGCAACAATTATAAAAATCACGTGGTTTAAATTTAGTTAAAAATAAAAAATACGTAAGTTATGCAAATCTCTTTCTAATTACACCCATAGTTAAAAAGGGTGTATAAGAGATTTGCAAATAGCGAGTGACTAATATTTAACGATGAAAGGAGAATGCTCTGTGGATATATATATATATATATGCGAAATTAGTAGTACTATTAACAATATCAATTTTAACCCATAGTTGACTAAGTGAGTAGTACTACTTTCAATTTAATGAAAGTCAGTGTAAGGGCAGTATAGTAATATGGACGGTGATGATAGCCCTTAGGCAAGAGGTATTTAATTTAATTATGAGGATATGTAGAGAAGAAGTTGTGGGCCTTCAATTTGGTGCATATATTCATGCATGCATTGCGTGCTTTTTTGTAATTTTCTAGAAATCATATTGCATGCAGCATGAGTTCGTAGTCGTAACCGTGGTCGTGGCACACACCTTTCTTTATAGACGGTGGGTGTCACATTTCCTAAATCATCTCTCATATTAGCTCAAAAAATATTCAGAGTAAAAAATAAATAAATACCTTTAAAACTTAAAAAATCATGAAACATTATTTAAATTTGATAGTCTAAACATTGAGTTTTACTTATACCCCATTTAATTGTAATAATTGTCTGTTCAGTTGAAATAACTGCCAACAATTTTGATATTTCAGATGGGTAATTTGCCCCTCATATGTCATTTATCAAATTTAAGTCATCTTTCAAGATTGTTGAAGTTTTTATAGTATTTATTTATCTTTTCCCAAACATCTACTCCTAATTAATTATTCTTGTCAACACTGTTTGTTTTAAAACATTATAGCAATAAATAAGAGCGCTTTGTTAGGTCAACTAAATAAGAGCAATTTAATAGATTATCTTTACAGTTTTATTTTGTTAAAACTTAATCGTAGATTAGTTATCATCAGTGCGTGTGTGTGTTCGGGGATATCAAATAGGCACGATTATAATTTTTTTTTTGTTTTTTTGTTTTTTGGGTTAGAGAGGGCTGTAATTTATTTAATGAGAGTGATGATGAGGGGACATGGACTACAGTAAAATTAAATGAGAAGGGGGTAGGCTATGGTTTAAATGTTGGAAGGCAGTTGGTGACAGCTTTTGAGTGCGTAAATGTTCGCTCTAAAAGGGCAAAGACATTATTTTGATTTGTCACGCTGTGGCATATATAATACTTCCTTTATATAAAAGATGTTTAGTTGAATTTTTTAATTTAAAATAATAGTTAAGAATAATAAGTATATTAGAATTGTTACTCATTTTTACTAAAATACTCTTATTAATGAATAAATATAAAATAAGAGAGAAAATACTCTTATTAAAATCCATCACTCTCTTTCTCTCCTTAGCCTACTTTTCTCTAATTGACAATTATAACTTTTATAGTCAACATAAGCATTAATACATTAATATTGAATAAGGACAAAATTGGGGGGGAAATAATTAAAATACAAAACATTATTCAAATGTCTCATATATTTTGAAACGAAATAAGGGTGATAGTTGTCTCTTATATTTTTGGATGGAGAAAGTAATAAATAATAAATATATAGGAGTATATTAGTATTAAATTACAGCTTAATATTAAAAAAAAATAGCTCCTAAAAAATGCTACAATAATGAATACCCTAATCACTAATCATATTAGTACTCTATCTATTCCTAAATATAATATCTAAAAGATTTGTTTAGAGATTAAATAGGGTAAATAAATTATTTAGTCATATTATATTTAGTGTATCATTATACTATATATCAATTTATAAGTTAAGTAAAATAGTTTGAAAAAAATAAATCATGTAAAATTCTATAAAAAAATCAATTGATCCTTATATTTAAGGTGAGATGTACTACTATTTATTTATTTATTAACATGACCAGCGTATACCATTGGCTTCAAAGGTGTTAACAGTAATAAAAAGTGTAGATGAGTGGAACCGTGTAACTAATTAGGAGAGAGGATGCCTTTAGGTTTAAAGGTGCTTATAAATACAGATTACTTATAACCATTAAAGTCCTCACATAGTCATCAATAATGTCTAAATTCATGTTTTTGAGTTATGTGCTCACTCTTACACGTATGTCTTTATGCTCGGACATTTTATATATGCAAATCACTTACTAGGTGCGTTTGTTTTACTTTTAAATTTAAGTTTTAAAATTTTTTTTATAAGTCAGAATAAAACTCTTCTCACATATTTATCTGATAAATTTTAAAAACTATATTGTTAAAAGCTAATTCAATTAACACTAATAAAGTCATCATGTGAACTGATGTTTTTAAGTCATTATTAGTTTGACGGTGTAGTGCTCTGTGCGTGTATATACTATTATATGTTGGCAAAATAAATAAATAAATAAATCGTTGCTGTGACTTGGCACCTAGCAATGTACAAGAAGATACTCTTATTTGTTTAATATATCTGTTAACGACAATTGTTTCGGTCACAGCCCCAACAACGTTTGAATGAGATCTTAAACTCACGATTGATGTTGACGTGTTTATAATCATATGAAAGATTAACTGTGCAACATAAAACGTGGTACTTACAATTATTAATATAAGAGTCAATTAAGTATTATATTTAGTTTTAAATATAAAACTTAAATCAATAGATACATATTCAATTTTAAGAAGAATTAGTTTATCTGCAGGTAGAAGCTATTTTTTTTTTAGTTTATCTAAATTAATCAATCACTAGCTCTCAATCTCTTATATTAAGCATTTATTTGTGTTTCAGAGAGTCCAAAGCATTGACCAATTCTTTAACACTTTAATGATTAAATAAATTGGTGAGACATAGTGTCCGTTTAGATCAATGACAGGAAAAGTGACTTTTAGAAGTGATTTTATAAAAAAAATTAATTTATAAAAGTGATTTATATTTAAATTATCGATAATAGAAATAGATTAGTTTCAAATTTTAACAAATTTTTTTTAAAATATTTAGTCAAATATAAGCTGTTGTGAAATAAAATTCTATAAACTTTATTTTCCCTATCAGCGCGAAATAAACCATTTAAGTGAGAAAAAAAAAAAGAAGAAGAAGCCACTGTCAAACAAGATTTGCTCTCAAATCTTTCAAACGCGTAAATGATTATTTCGATTAAAATATTAATTAAATCGAGACTAACTTGACTATTGCTATTAATATTTTGAAGTTTTAAACCTAAATAGATCGAACAACAAGCGGCTTCGCCTGCCCCCCTAAACATCAATCATTTGATATTTGATTTTACTAATGTTTTTTTTGTTTTTTTGGTTGTTAGGGACGGTTTCCGCCCAATGCCCTTCAAAGGAATATTTCTCCTTTGGCACAAGCTTCGCTCTCGCGATAACTGTACAGGTTTAATTCTAATAATATAATAATAAATTGCTATTTTTTTAAAATGGAATATTCTTTTTAGTTCGGCCAATAATACGAACCTATCACAACAAAAGTGGACCTGTGGATAATTATGAATTACTCCCTCTAATCTTAATTATAAATGTTTTAAAGAATCTTAAAAAAAATTAATTATATTACTTTAAGATATTAAAATTTATCTTTTTTTTAAAATTATGTTGTTTGATTCATAAACTAATATATAATATAATAAAACACAATATATGATATGATTAGGTAATATAATTAATTTTTTTAAAAAAAATTAAAATTATTTAAAAAAATCTTATAATTAAAACTGGAGGAGCATGTTTTATAATAACCCTTGAGAGGATAATTGTATCTTACACTGCGAAGCTT
>JBAGKO010000014.1:19894559-19912045 GCA_037177275.1 Acacia concinna
AATGGTAATGGTATCTCTCAATTGAGAGGAGGTCATGAGTTCGATCCCGTAGTTATAACTTCAGGCAGTTAGTGTCTGCCCGAGCCTATGAGCTCCATTTTAAAAAAAATTAGTTAAAATATAATTTAAAATTAATAAATGGAAAAAAGGGTCCACTTGTAAAACAATGATGCAAGAAGAGAAGGGTAATGATGTCATTTCGTTGAGTGATTACTTGACAGGCGATCTTTGTCTCATATGCGAATCCATTGGGCTGCTATACTTCGAGTGTGCGCCACGCGCCCGGCAAGTTACAGGGAGGGAGAGATTTTCACAATTCACCTGCAATTCCAAAGAGCTGCCACTACTTCTGTAATACGATTGATTCTCTGAATCCCTTAGCTGGGATCAGAGGATCGACATCTTCTTCATTACCCTGTGTATATTTAATAACTGGCTTCATTTCTGAGAAGTGAAAAATCCGGGAAGGGTGATCGCAATCTGGTTTGCTTGAATCTTGACTGAGAATTTCAGAAAAAAGATATTAGAAGCTGGTTCTTTTTAGCGCGAGACTTTCTAAGAATGGGTACTCACCAAAATGATGGAAGAATGGAGGGATGGTTGTATCTTATACGCTCTAACCGCTTTGGATTGCAGTTCTCGCGAAAGCGCTTCTTCGTCCTCGATGGCCACCTTCTTAAGAGTTTCAAATCTGTTCCCAGTTCAAGTAATGAGGTTCATCCTCCTCTCCTATATGTCCTTGTTTTATTCCTTGACCCTGCACATTGCTTGGACTTTGGGAGCTTCGCTTCTTGCTGAAACGCTATTAAAGCTGAACCAATTTTCTTTGCTATTCTTTATTAGCAAATGGTTACCATTTCTTTTCCATCGGAATTAGATTTTTCGACTGGTAGTTGTTGTTTCTTGTTCGACACTAATTGTTATGAGTTGGCTGGTTGACTGGAAGAGAATGCGCGCTCGCGCTCGCTGGCTCGCACGTCTAACTGATTGGATCATTTTGTTCTAGTTTCTTTAGAAGTGCATGCAAGATATGTTGATTTGGTCTTTTAAGATTTTCATTTTTGGTAACTCTGTTAATTGTTTCAGAGGAAAACAACGCAATCGGTTCGTAAAACTTGCCTCGGTGACAAAACAAAGATCACAAGGACATGTTATTCTTGTTTTATATGAAAGGGCCTTATGCCTCCAAAACACCTTGGGCGCCAATGCTGTACACTCATGCCTGTACATGCATCTGTCTATAACAACACTAGATGATTAGATTAAGATGATCGCATGTCACACTCTAAAATTTTGAACCTAGTTTGGGAGCCTGCATATCAATCTATCCCCTAAGACGATGTCTAACAATGCCTGAGTGAAGCAAGCATCTTGCAGAAGTTGAGTTTCGCTTGTTCTGTTTGAATAAGAGTTTTTTTTTTTGCCTTTTTTCCAGAGAGTAGTTACATGAAATTCTCCTCATGCAACCAGTCAGCTACTTTTCATGTACTTTTTATCATCACCATTAACTTAATATAAGCTGAAAATTTTGACTTTTATAAAAATACTTGATTATTTATGTTTGAAAATGAAGGAGTAAATTACTAAACTGGATATCGACGTTTTATATTAGGTGTTATGATTAATTTTTTGTTCTACTTGATCAAGATTGAGGAAATGAAGCCTTTCTTTGACCCTTTGTCAGGATCCTCTTCGAAGTGCTGTTGTAGATTCTTGCATAAGAGTCACAGACAATGGGAGGGAAAGCATTAACAGAAAAGTATAAGCACAATTTCTTGGTGGTTCAATGTTGATATTTGTCTCAACTTTCTGTTCCAATCAATATGCACCAGTGACATATGCTTAATAGTAATTCTTTGCACAAATTGCAGGTATTCTTCATATTTACTCTTTACAATACTTCAAATCACTGTGATCAATTAAAGGTGAGATCACTATTAGGCTAAAAAAAATTATCTGAAATTTCATTGCTAAATCATGTGTTGTGAATGTTATAGTTAGGAGCAAGCCGCCCTGAAGAAGCAGCAAGATGGATTCAATCCTTTCAGGAAGCATCCTTAAAGGTACCAGATCTCACAAACTTTTAAGTCCAAAATAAAAACTTCTTTGTTAAAAATAGAAACTTTTGCTGTGAATGTGTGCAGCATGCTCCTGATCTTGGTGATATTCCTGTAGCTTGCTCTAAGAGGAGATGGGAATCATTTAGGTAAAGTGGCTGAATTTTTTATGTAATATGAAAAACACTTGTACTGCAATGAAAATTTTCAAGATGTCTGAATTGACAACTTTAAATTATTATTCACTTGTGATGTTATCTTGATATTTTTATTGCATAAACCTTAATACTATTGGTTTTCTATGCTTACAGATTAAGTGGTTCTAGCAGGAATAGTCGCTCAAATTCTTTAGACTGGACTCTTTTTTCTTCTACAAATTTGGATCCTATGACACCTGATGTTGTTGCTCCTTCACCCTGGATGATCTTTGGCTGCCAAAATGGTAAAATTTATAATTCTGTTTTTGCTGATTGTGGTAGTTAAAATTATGCACATATATTCACGGGTGTTGTGCAGGTTTGCGGCTATTTAAGGAAGCAAAAGATAGAGATTCACATGGGAAGGTTGGTAAATTTTCTGTTCAGTAATTGCTTTATGAAATAATTTCAATTATTGAATATGGTCTTATCTCCAGAAGTGGGATGATCACCCTGCAATAATGGCTGTTGGTGTGGTTGATGGGACTTCCGAAGCCATTTTCCGGACTCTTATGTCACTTGGTCCTTCAAGATCAGAGTAAGTCTGCTAAGTGCATGTGATATTATTAGAGTGGAAATTTTTATTCTTCCCCTTTTCATCTAACCCTTAATTCTTCCATCTCCTTTTAACAAGGAGATATATTGTTATATTGATGGGATGCTTTGTAATTGGAAAACAACTTTGATTTGGTATACAGACATGTGATCTTAGGATAAGTTCCTCCTCCTCCTCCTCCTCTTCTTTCACTTTTCAACTCAAATTTTAAAGCGTCAAGTAGCATTTACATCGTGCACCCTCAGAATTCCAGTTTTGCACAATTTTACTTTATGGAGATCATATTTATAGGAATTCTAAAGAGGACCAATGAACGAGGTGAAATGGGCTTTCTTGTCAAACAGTTGGACATAGTTTTGTTATGTTGTGAAAAGGTCAATACTGAGTAGTATGATCATGTTGATCAGTGACCGCAAATGCAAAACTGAAGTGTACATGATTTTTAAACCTTGGTTGTCAGGCTTCTTTCGCATAGCCATATTATTATGAGGTCATCACCATTACCATTATATATTTAACATGTAACTGCAGATGGGATTTCTGTTTCTTCAAGGGGTGTGTGGTTGAGCACTTGGATGGTCACACTGACATTATTCACAAGCAGCTATATGGTGATTGGTTGCCTTGGTAAATCCAAGCTCTCATTATACGTGCCGATACTTGATTTGAGGCTATGGCTTCATCTTAGTAAAAGTTTTATTCTTGTTGTATCATGCTTTATAGGGGAATGAAACGGAGAGATCTGTTGTTGCGACGTTATTGGAGGAGAGAAGATGATGGAACCTATGGTAGTTTTTATTGGTGGAAAATTTTGATTGAATTTGTATGTAAAGTTTGAGAATTCATGCTATTTGAATGAAAGTAATTTATTTTGTTTTGGTTTTCTTTGTCACAGTCATCCTATACCATTCTGTGTTTCACAAGAAGTGTCCCCCCAAGAGAGGCTATGTCCGTGCCTGCCTTAAAAGTAATGTATGCTTGAACAATAAAAATAGTTAATATTTCTGGGCCATATTATTATCTGGTATTGCGCTCAGTTTCAACTATCTTTATTCTGAACTGGAAAAGTTTACTGGTTTCAAATGTTTTTCTATGACTTAGTCACCATTGTCATCATCTTATCCTATCATGTAAACTTGAGGATGTCTGAATTTGTCCTTTTAAATTTTAGTGGCTTTGTAGTTTCTCGAGATCTTCTCTGTGATTTATGTTGAATTAAAGCAGTTGGGAATGACAACCTGCCTTCTCTTTCAGGTGGAGGTTATGTTATATCACCTGTGAACAAAGGAAAGCAATCTGTTGTAAAGCATATGCTTGCTATTGATTGGAAATTCTGGAAGTCTTATCTAAAAACTTCTGCTGCCCGTTCCATAACTATTCAAATGCTTGGGAGAGTTGCTGGTTGTTTCTTTTGTCTATAAATTTTTCTTACTGGACATTTCTTTTGTTTATTATATATAACTGGATAATCCATAATACAAATTTGAAGGATTAAGATTGTGTTTTAACTATTTGCAGCTCTGAGGGAGTTATACAGAGCAAGACTAGGAAATTGTTCGTCCTCTGATTGTTCATCTGGAGAGTTGACAAGAAGCATCAGGTTTCCTCTGAAGGAAGGGGACGACAACCTCAATATCCAAACGCAGACAGTAAGTGAGAAAACTCGTGCTGACACAGACGGTGAAGTGGATCAAACACAATCAGAACATGCAAGCCTTGTTAGTCTAAATGACGCAGACGATAAATTTTTTGATGTTCCAGAACCATCAGATTGTGATGAATATGAAAATGGATGGACACCAGAATGTAGTCACAAGAAGTTCCAGGTAAGAGGCTATTTAAAAATAATTTTGTTTTGCTTAACACTGAAAAAATGATCAAATTATGTCGCTGTTCTGATTCATATCTTCAAACCTGATGTTTATCCCCACATTTCTGTCAATATGCATTTGGTAATGGTTAATCAATGCTATAAATAGGCTGTCAAATGACATTAATTGCTCATTAGTAGCACGTCTTGTTTGGTCATTTACTAAAAAGTGATTGAAGTAGCGAGACTTTCAATTTAACTTGGGTGGGCTAATTGTTTGTTTCTCCCAAATCCTCTTCATCGTATTATGTCTGCTTTGTATTTGTTCTTAGATGACTTATATATGATTTTATGCATTTCTGTTCAATCTTGCATTTTAGCTTTTTATCTTGTTGAAACTCTTTTAGCTTTTTATCTTGTTGAAACTCATTGTGTTTTTATTGCAAAGTTGCTCAGCATGGTGAGATTCAAACCATTGCTGTCCCAAAACAGGGGAGCACCTGATCATATTTTAATTACGTGCCTCATAATGCGTGTAATTCACTCATCAGTTTTATAATGTTGTGAATTTGAGAATTTCAGGAAAGTCGTCATCCCAAGTTATCAACTGCTGCTAATATTGTGAAAAGATTGCATGACCTTGCAGGTGATTAGTGTTACTTTCGAAGGCATATCACCATTATAATGATCTTCTTATATTATAGTATGATTAACAATGCCTAAAGCTAATACATTGCAGTTCAGAAGAGGGGTTATGTGGACTTGCAGGATATGGTTAGGGAAGAAAGCATCCCGTGTTCCTATGGTTCCACACTTCCAAAAGATCCTATGTGTACCATACTGTCCAGTTGCACGGAAGCAGATCCTTCTACTTTCCTGATTCGTGGAGAAAATTATCTAGAAGACCACCTGAAGGTACATGAGGCAACAATTCATTGCTAACTAAACTTTTAGGCAAAAGGCACCTGGTGTGTTGCCATAGTGGCAAAGTTGCCTCCTTGCACATTTTGTTTTACGGTTATCCATGTTGTTACTTTGCTCTCATATGGCAGTCAAGTGCCTTTGCTTTGATCAAGGACCTTCGCATTGTGTTGTACTAACCTCTTGGTGTTCCTAATGAGTAGGTTAAAGCAAAGGGAACCTTGATGCAAATGGTTGGTGCAGATTGGCTTAGATCTGACAAAAGGGAAGATGATCTTGGTGGTCGTCCTGGGAGTATTGTGCAGGTTGACTTTGACCTTGTTTTGCTGGTTCTTGATGTTGATAATTTTGAGCTCTGCATTAGCAACGTATGGTTTACATTAAAACTTAAAAGAAAACCAACTTAATCACTCTTTTACTTGCAGAAATATGCCACACAGGGCAGACCTGAATTCTCGTTCATTAAAACTTAATATTGAGCTCTGCATTAGCAACCTGTGGTTCACATTAAAACTTAAAAGAAAACCAACTTAATCACTCTTTTACTTGCAGAAATATGCTACACAGGGTAGACCTGAATTCTTCTTCATTGTAAATATTCAGGTTAGTCACGATTTTTTGTTTATATTTATATTTCTTACTATATTTTTGCCACGATGACACTAATTAGGTTCTTTCTTTTTACCAGGTTCCAGGTTCTACAACATATAGCCTTGCACTATACTATATGCTGAGTGCCCCTATTGAAGATTCTCCTTTATTAGAGAGTTTTGTCAAGGGTGATGAGGCCTTTAGAAATTCAAGATTTAAACTTATACCATACATATCCAAGGTTAGCAGATGCTATCACTGGTGCAGACTACAGTTTCTATTTTTTCCATCCTATTACAATGTAACCAAATACAAGTTAATGAGGCATCAAGCATTACGATTGCATGAATCTTTATAACTTAAATCTCAAATCATGTTTGAACCCTCTAGGCCTCTAATCACTTCCCTGATCTCTTTGTTCAATGGGAATGTGCTTTATCTTCTTCCTAGACTCCGTTTTTGGCTTATAGTTCCATTTGACGTGCTTCTCTTTGTCAAATTTGTTTTCTGCATTGTTCCAATACCATGACGTAAGAAATGGTTCAAAGGAGATATTTATTGTAGCATTCTTTGTTTTAGAGTCTTGACGATCCTGCTTTCAGGGTTCATGGATTGTAAAGCAGAGTGTAGGAAAGAAGGCATGCCTTATCGGTCAAGCTCTGGAACTCAATTATTTCCAGGGAAAGAACTATTTGGAGGTAATTATGCATTAATAGAGACTCCAAATGTTTAGTTCATCATTAAATGAAAGATATTTACTATTTAGAGTTAGAATTTGCGAATGCTTTTCCTGTCTTGATGTGGCATGCATGCATAGAGCATTATTAACATAGCTAAGGGGATATGCACCAGACATATAAAGCTCAAATTATTTCACATTCTAAGTTTGTTTTGAATTCATGCCGACCATTGCAGCTTGGAGTTGATGTTGGATCATCAACTGTTGCAAGAGGCGTAGTGAATCTTGTCCTGGGCTACCTCAACAATCTGATTATTGAGATGGCATTCCTAATACAGGTAACACTCTGTCACTGCAAATTCACCAATGTTCTGAGTTCTTGCGAATTTCGGGAGGATAGAAAACTTTTGTAAAATTTGCACTTGTGTAACAATAATGTTACTGTCTTCTGGGGTTTCTTTCTTTTGCTATGTCATGATCATATCGTAATAGCCACAGTATATGTTGCTCAGGGAAACACGCCGGAGGAGCTCCCTGAGTATCTTCTTGGAACCGTTCGCCTCAACCATCTTGATGCATCCAAATCAGTCAGTTTGAAGCCATGACTTTTATGGAGTTGCAGTATGTATATAATTCCATAACTGAAATTTAAATTAGTTTTTTTTTTGGAAGGAAAAAGTAAATTATTGTCTCTGCTGATAAATTACTACCAGTCATTGATTCATTCAATCAACTTTAATCTTGCGGTGGACTGTATTGCTAAAAGCATTGGTGGTGGTGGTGGTGGTGGTGGGATGGGGGAATTATTATTTGTAATGTCTATACTTGTTCGGTAGAAGCTATTCGGTATTCTTTACTTAGCTTCTCCTCTCTTACTTTATATGTATACTTCAAACAGACTCCTGGGATTTCTTACACACACACACTATCTTAAGCCCAATAAAATTTTAATTTACAATTTTAAACACTAGATTCGAACTGTTCCATAATTTTCTTTTATTCCTTCCGTATTTTATCTTAAGCTCCGTGAACACAATTGATTTTTTGAACCGACTAAATTATATTTTATTTTTCTTTTATCTTTTTACAGATGAACAATTATATTATACAGCTTTTTTATTCTCTTAAATATTTGTAATTCATTAATTTTCCGTCCAAAAAAATAAAAGTGGAAAATTATATAAAAGTTTATAATTTTAATAAATTAGGTAACTATGGTTGAAGTGTTATGTTAAAAATGATGCAATTATTATATTGCTATGATCTTAGGATTGTCTTGAAAAAACAACTGTGATGAACAATTTGTAAGAAAAAGAATTATATTATTAGAGCAAGAGGGAAAAGAAGATATTGACTCACCATGCCAAATATATGTTAGCTTAAATGGTGTTTGGAACGATTTTTATGTATGTTAGGGAGCCAATATTTTTATTTGTGTTTGATATAATGAATTTAAGCAAAAAATAATGATAACTTAGAGTTAAAATACGCAAATGCGATCCTCTTGATTAAAACTAGAAATATTGGCTCACTAAAATAGAAAATGTGTAAAAAACTAACTAAAATTTGTTTATTAGCTAAAGTATATTTTTAGTTCTTTAAATTTTACGTTAGATTTGGTTTTAGTCATTTAAGTTTAAATAGAACATTCTTAGTCCTCAATATTAACACTGTTTGTTTTACTTAGCAGAAAATGCCGACTTAGTAATTAAATACTTACAAAACATGTTTAAAGTTTAAAATATAAAAGTAATTATATGAGTCAACCAATCAAAATGCAAAACCTAATTCAATAAAGTAACTGTTTCAGAGGATCAATACGGCCAAGGCCCATGATTCAAAAAACACAAGTCACCCTATCCCTAGAAACTACGAATGTCTTTGTGCAAAAAGAAACTACGAATATCATCTTCGTCCTCTCGCAAACTTCCTTCAAACTCAACCTTCAGCTTCAGTTGCAGCGATATCTCGAAACCTCAACTTTCTCTAGAAATCTCAAGACGTATTTTAACAAATATGACGAAAGTACTAAAAAAACACATAAAGTAAAGGATTAGAATAATTGCATAATAGTCCAACTTATGGCTTGTTTAGAGCATGATGGCTTGACTTTGCAAGTCATGGTTATTAGGCGTTCTGTGGTCAGTAGTCACCTCACCTATCTCAAGTAAAAGACCCTTTAATTGGTTTAGAATCGGATGGTTGGGAGTTGCTGGTGTTAGAGCGAAGTTGAGGAACCAGTTCTTTTTCTCTTTCCCAAAAATAGAATTGAAGTAGATGTTGCATTTTGATTGGTGGACTCATAATTATTTTTATATTATAAATTTTAAGCATGCATACTCAAGTAAGATTAACGGTGTTAATGTTGAGGGATTAAAAAGGGTCTTTCTGAATTTAAGGGTCTAAGAGCAAATTTGACGTAAATTTAAAGGACAAAAAATAAGCTTTAGCCTCTAAAATATTATTGTGAACACTCCATTTTGTCACCCCACTCAAGAAATAAAAAAGTATTAATAATCCTAATTAATGATGATTGATACCTAGATTGGTAGTCATCTTAAAAAGGAAACAAAAGTAATAAAAAATAAAAATAAAAATCTCCCAATTAATGATGATTGATAATCATCTTAAAAGGGAAATACAAAAAAATAAAAATAAAAATCTCTTAATTAATGATGATTGATGCATAAATTGGCAGTCATCTTAAAAGGGAAATAAAAAAAATAAAAATTAAAAAAAATCCACCAAATTAACGATGACGGATGCCCATATTGGCAATCATCTTAAAGAGGAAGTTTAAACAATAACAAAAAATGGAAAAATATAAAAAAAATGTCTTTAATATCTTTGATAATGATTGATTTGCAATCATCATTAAATCAAAAAACAATAATAAAACAAAAATTAAAGAAGAAAGGCAAAACTGTACCTTCAAGGCTATAAATAGAGAAGCAAAATTGAGTAAGAGAGGAGAGTGAATCAAAAGGGAATAGAAATTTGGGGAGTGAAAAGACAAGAAATCGAAATTTTAGAAAAATGAGACATAACTCCTTTGCTTGCCTCTATTACGAAATTTTTTAGGATTCTTTGTGCCTACAAGTATCTCCATTAGAGATTGAGGCATACGCATCTTGCATATAAGCAAGGGTCTTCTTTCCTTTTCATTCTTCTCTTCATTATTCTCTTGAGTTTTATTATGCATCTATTAATGAGTTCCAGTAAAAGATACTCGTGCTGTTGAAAGCTTACTTAATAAGTTTGTTTGGGGGGGACTTCCTAATTGTTGATAAATGGATGGTGTGCATGTAATCTAATAAAAGTTGAGTTTGCATTTGATCATTGAAGTTCTTATTTATGGCTTCAGGTCCAGCAACTTAAAGTTATGGTAAAATGCATACCATTAAACTTGTGGTAAAGCACATACCGCTTGATGTTTACATATATTGCCCATAAAAAAAAAATCAAACGCAAACCCAACTTTTATTAGATTACATGCACACCATCCATTTATCAACAATTAGGAAGTCCCCTCCAAACAAACTTATTTAGGCTGAAAAACAAAAGAGCATATAGAGTTGATGATATCATGATCATAGATTAGACATCACGCTGAGGATTGAACAAATAGAAGACAATAGTAAGCTTTCAACAGCATGAGCATATTTTACTGGAACTCATTAATAGATGCATAATAAGAATCAAGAGAAGAATGAAAGGAAAAGAAGACCCTTGCTTATATGCAAGATGCGCATGCCTCCATCTCTAATGGAGATACTCGTAGGTGCAAAGAATCCTAACAAATTTCTTAATAGAAGCAGGCAAAGGAGTTACGCCTCATTTCCTTTCTTTAGGTGACTCTCTCAATTTTTGTGACTTGTCCCCTTTGTTTCTAAAATCTCAATTTCTTGTTTTTTCACTCCCCAAATTTTTGTTCCCTTTTTGATTCACCCTCCTCTTTTGCTCAATTTTTTTTCTCTATTTATAGCCTTAAAGGTAAGGTTTTGCTCATGAATGCTTTCTTCTTTAATTTTTTGTTTTTTTTTTATTTTTTGATTTAATGATAATTGCAAATTAATCATTATCAAAGATATTAAAGACATTTTTTTTATATTTTTCCAATTTTTGTTGTTGTTTAAACTTCCTTTTCAAGATGATTGCCAATATGGTCATCCATCATCATTAATTCGATGGATTTTTTTAATTTTTTGTTTCCCTTTTAAGATGACTGCCAATTTAGGCATCAATCATCATTAATTGGGACATTTTTATTTTTGTTTTTATTTTTTATTGCTTTTATTTCCTTTTTAAGATGACTACCAATATGAGCATCGATCATCATTAACTGGGATTATTAATATTTTTTTATTTCTTGAGTGAAGCCCTGACAAAATGGGGTGTTCACATTTAGTGATTGAGATTTTTTTTTGCTCAAGACATTTAATGATTGAGATAGACAGTTAAACTAGAGGCAATTTGTTATTTTTTAAATTTATATTTCAGTATTTTTTATACTGATATTTTGATATATTTGTTGCCATTAAAATATTTTGATACCTGAACCTGATCCTCGAAATAATTATAATTTTTATATGTAGGTAAAAAAATTAAAATTTTTATATTTTTACCGCAAATATTATTATGGAAGAATTTTTTTATCTAGGCAAAAAAAATTACAATTTTTATGTTTTTTTCATTTGATCTATACTACCCTCTTTGTTTGCTCTACCAATACGCAGTACTTCCACAGCCTTCTGCGATGGGTAATCACAACTATTTCATGAGTTTTACTTTATTTCCATTCATTATTTTAGTTCTACTTCATCTCCTTTGACCTGATTATACTACATTCTTGTCTTTGTTCAAACGGAATTAGGCAAGATCAGAATCGAAATCAATGGTAAGTTGCCGTTTACTACTATCTACCTTCTCTGGTTTCTTTTGCGCCTCATTCTCTTAGATTGGATACTTGCCTTTCTCCTCATGTTTTCTTTTCTTTTGTTTTTGTGATCAATTACTTTCGGGAGTGATTCCTATTCTTTTATTCATTTGTGTTCTCACTGCCAGGATTTGGAATGATCGGTCGCTTGGTGGCGAGAGTAGCTCTGCATAGAGACGATTTTGAAATCGCGGCTATTAATGACCCTTTCATTACCACGGACTACATGGTATACATTACATTTATCTTTACTCCCTTTTTCATTTACATTCTTCTGAATTGGTCACTCGTGTTTGGCAAGCCTTCAAGTGTCAGTTGGACAGTGTTCCTCAGCAGTGGAAACAACACGGTATCACGGTCAAGGACTCTAACACCCTTCTTTTCCGTGAAAAGACAATCCCCGTGTTTGCACAGAGGTAATGTTCCTGAAATGGCTGTGCTTGTAAACTTTAACTTTACCTCGAAAGTGAAGGTATCATCCATTAAACTTGTAACTTCGTGCAGGAACCCGGAAGAGATCCCCAGGGCTGAGACTGGAGCTAAATATATTGTTGAGTCGACAGGTCTATTCACAGACGAAGAGAACACTGCTGCCCATTTGAAGGTAAGCATGTCTTAAAATTCTGTGTAGCATACACTTTGCTTAGCATTGCTTCTTTGATGGTATTTTATCGTAGTTTAGTTTTTCAAATGTTGTGTAAAATGATGATCTGTTTTGTGTTGATTGAGCCAGGGCGGCGTAACGAAGGTTATCATATGTGAACACAGTGAAGATGATCCCATATTTGTCGTAGGTGCTATCGAGCATGAATATAAGCCAGAGCTTGATGTTGTTTCCACTGCAAGCTGCACGACCAACTGCCTTGCTCCACTTGCGAAGGTTATCAGCCCTTCAGATACTTGTACTGTACTTGTATGCCATACCGTTCTGTTATATTAATCCTTCTTTGTCAATTGTAGGTTATTCATGATAGTTTGGCATTGTCGAGGGGCTAATAACAGCATTTCACTCCATCATCGGTGGGTATGATCAACTGTAACATCTAGTGTTTCTTGTTTATGTGCGTTGAGCATAATTATGACTTTCATGCTACGTTGCTGCTCAGCTGTCCAGAAGAATTTTGATGATGGGCCGCCCTGTAAAGAATGGAGGGGTCGAAGTGCTGGGTCATTTAAGGTCATTCCTAGCAGCACTGGAGCTGCTAAGGTGAATAATTGGCATTTATGCATATATTACTGTTAGTTGTTACCTTTGTCTGATCTCCTTTACTAATATACTCTTGTTTGTGTCAGGCTGTTGGGAAAGTGCTTCCTTCTTTGAATGAAAAATTGACTGAGAGGACCTTCCCTGTTCCTACTGTGGATGTCTCTGTCGTTGATCTCACTGTGAAGCTGGAATAGCCAGCCACCTGCAACCAAATTAAAGCTGCCATCAAGTAAGATTTTATTCTCAAACTGATTCTTATACTTAACGATCATTGTTTGCTTGTTGAGGTTTGCAAGACTCGAGTGCACGGAACTCTTTGATATAGCTGGAAAGATTTTTGGGATTGTCTGATTCAATGGTACTGTTCTTCAGGGAGAAGTCCCAGACAAGTTGAAGGGAATCCTTGGTTACATTAAAGAAGATGTTTTCTCCACCGAAGACTTTGTTTGGGCAGCAGGTGTGGATTATCATCTCTTTGGAAGCCTATTAAATGCATCAGATTCTCTACCTTGTCTTCGTTAAATGCATATATACCCTATTTGTCATTGGAGCTAGGAGTTATACGTTAATTCTTTTGTTTTTTCAGGTCAAGTATTTTTGTTCCCAAGGCTGCTATTTGTTTGGGCGAAAACTTTGTGAAGCTTATTGCTTGGTATAGCAATGGGTGGGGGTACAGGTAGGTAATTCACCTTTCTTCTTGATTTTGGCATATGATTTCTAGTTACAAGTAGATAGCTAATGCTTGCTTTGTTTTGGATTAGCTTTTGAGAATAACTCTTAAGGATTCCGAAATAAGTATGTGAGAGGAGTTTTTTCTCGTTGCACAAACCTAAGTTTGAAACCTAAATTTAAAGGTTTCCCAAACGCACCCTAAGGCTCATTAAGTTGTTACTGCATGTTGCCTTTCCGGTGCAGGCCACCTTGTATAGTTTGCCTAGTTGCAGTATTAAGTTCCTTTGATCCCACTAATTGAGAGTTCTGAATTGATAGTTTCCTGTGTAAATGGCTAGTTTCATAGGCCTTCGTTGTTTGGATAGCCTCTTTTGTGGAGGATGTGGAGATTCTAAGTTCTTATAATTTCTTGACTATCTCAATATGATGTCATACGGCTCTGTCTCCGTTGCTGTTCATTGTTTCTTTCAAATTATGGTTTGTTTAGAGTTTCAAAAATTGAGCTGTGGCATCTGGATTTTATTGAAGCTATAATAAACCTTGGTTGATAGTTGATATTGAAATGGGCTAGGATTATTTCAGACCAATTTCTGGTAAAATTAAGAAAGAAAGAGTGCAATTACTCCATCTAGTCTTAATTATAAAGTCCAATTGATATTTTTTTTAGAGAATTTTAAGAAAGTTAATTATATTATATATTAGTTTATAAGTCAAATAATATAGTTAGAAGAAAAACGATAAATTTAATATCTTGAAGTAATTTAATTAGTTTTTTTTATAATTCTCTTAAAAAAATCAATTATGCCTCAACATTAAGACTGGGGAGAACTAAACTTGTGATTCAGGGTTTAGTTAACGGTGGTGGTAGTGGTATCCATGATGATCTTGAATAATGTCATCTCCCCGCCACTTTGGCACAATTACTTTCCCTTTCAGCCTTGACTAATGACACTCAAACACTGTTCCTTTTGTAAGATAAGCTCAAAATATTATCATCATACTACTTTTCTCTTATCTCCATTATAAGATGTTTTAGATATTTTTATGGATTCATTCCTCCGAAAACATTTGAGTATTTTAATTATCTCCTTATTCATCTTTACTGCCACCTCTAATCTCAATTATAAAGCATACTTGACATTTTTTTGAGGTTAAGGAAGTTAAATAGCTTACTTAATAATAGTATATATAATGTATCTTTAAATTATATGTAACTTAAAGTCAGATGAATTAGTTAAGAAGAAAAATTATAGATATAAACACTTTAAAATCTTGACTCAAGTCAAGGGATCACTATTAAGATTTTAGGAGTAAAAATCATTTGATATTTTGACCTAATATCTTATAAATTAGACCAAGTTATATATATACTCATTTGTTCTTAAATATAAGACCCATGTAAGATATAGATAGATATAACTAGAGGCATTATATTCTTAATTGTGGGTGAAAAAAAGAGGGGGGGGGGGAGAGAGAGAGAATATAAAAAGTGAGACAAGTTTTTACAATTATTACATAATTACTTAATACTTAATAGTGAAACTTATTTAGGGAAAATTAGTGAAAAATCCATGTTTAAAAAAATTATTGGTTAAAAGGACCTACTACGTTTTCATATGCAAAAAGTGCTACAACTACGGTATCAGAAAAAAAGTACTACAACTATAAATGATTTCATAAATAAAAAGTACTAATATTCAATATTAAATCCTATCTACCAATAAAATTTTAAACAACGACTTTTTGCTTATTGTTATTTTATGCCATTCAATTGTTGTTGTCCATATACTTTTAATTTAACTTTTTTAAAGTTGTAGAATTGTTTTGGTCACTAATTAGGAAGCAAGATTTTAGTGTCTTGTCCCTAAAATGTATGTTATTGTGGGAGTAGGATGGTTTTGCCGCGTGTGAAGGGACCGACCCTTTCCTCTTCAACTTGAATATTAGTATTTTCAGTCTTAATTATAAAATTTAATTAAATTTTTTTTAAAAAAAATCTAAAAAAATTAATTATATTATTTTAAATTCAAAATTTTCAATGGTGGAACTCAACCACATCATATCTTGCATCTTGGTTTACGTTCTTCCCTTGGATTGTAAACTCTTTTCTTCAATGCTCTCACAAAGGACCAAGAGGCAGTGGTTTGCTGATCTACATAGCTACAGTATAACTTATGATAATTTTAATGAGGACATTCTTTTACTTCTTAATCTTCTTACTCTTAGTGATATTGTAACTTTTGATAACACAGAAAGCTCTATCATACACTCGCTGCAATCATGCCCTATGCTGATTGCTTGCTTGTAATGTTACCCATTTGATATGATTTTAATGTTATTGTTCTTATTTCAAAAAAAAAAAAAAGATTAATGAACCAGTACCTCTGGTACTAATTATAAAAACTAGCCAACTTGTTTTAAAGAAATGATGAAGTAAAATAAGTTACTTAATTATATCATATGTTATATTTTATCATATTATATAATAATTTATAAGTTAAGCAAAATAATTTAAATTAAACGATAAATTTTAATACTTTAAAATAATATAATTAGTTTTTTTAATAATCTTTAAAAAGTTGAACCTTATAATTTAGATTGAAATGAGTAAATTATAATAAAAAATTAAAGAATAAAATTTTTATTCCCTACCATACACTATGCAAATGGACAAAAGCATTAAATTTGTGCTTATAGGAAAACGTACGATTTGATTAAAGTATCCGATTTGCAAACGACAGACCAAACATTCACTTTTTATTTTTTAATGGGAAACGTCCGGTTCTGATTGCCAATCCCATGATTTAGAGCCCAAATCGTGGACCCAAACATACCCAAATAATAATATACTGTATGAGTCTTGGATGTGGTTGAACAATGTCGGGGAGGCAGAGCCATTTGGATCCCACTTCAAGGCAATAAGTCTTGGGATAATATACAAACGGCCTGGCCCGATACATATATGGGCCCAGACCGCTTGATCAAGATGGATAGAAGCCTCCAATTGTTGTCTCCTGGAATAGAGTTAGACTGTTAGTATTTGAATTTGAGCCAAACACCATGTCAACATGAGTGAGTCTAAGCTTAATGAAGCTGAAAAGATTCCTACCTATTGGCCAGAAAAAAGGGCTTGTTTGTTATGCACCCATGCCAATAGGGACATGCTCAAGGGAATCATGAGTTAGTTTCCCTACCCTTAAATTGTGAGTGAGTTCAATCCCTTTCCTACAATTTATATATTAAAAAACAAAAAAAGTGAGCTAATATTGTAACCAAAACAAATGAATGAGCTAACATTCTTAAATAGTTAAATGCATTACTTTTGACAAATATAATTAACATATATGACATTACATGTCAACCTTAAATTCTTTGTAAAATACTACTACAAGCCCATCTCTATCTCTAATTTATCCAATTTGTTAAAGTTGACATAGAAATCTTGCTTTTGATCGATTTCTATAATTATTAATGAATTTGATGTAAAATGAAACTACAGGGAAATCTCTAAAAATATTCATTGAAAATGGTTGTTTAACACGCAAAAACAACTATAGTATCAAAAATATGGGTATAATTTGATTCCTAATGTCTGTAGTATATGTTCAAGAGGTGTTACTTCATAGTCACTGATCGGACCGAAACTGTCGCCTGTTTCGATCGGTCAGAAAGATTGCACCAGATAATGTAATATAGGGTACAACCTATCGTTCTTCTCGAGGAGCACAAATTGAAATTCCTAGAAACTAATTTTCAAACTATTGAATTAAGAAAAAGGGGGGTTTTTGTTGGTGCAATTAAGTAAAGAAAATAAAAGGAAAATCTTTTTGGTGATTTTGGGTTTAGAAAGATTAACTAGA
>JBAGKO010000014.1:19912145-19931225 GCA_037177275.1 Acacia concinna
ACCCAGGGTGATTGTACCTAGGGTTACAATGTTGTCATAGGATATGATAGTTTCAAGCTGTAGCTTGCCTTGTTTATTCAAAAAAAAAAAAAACTATTACTATATCATTTGATCAGACAATTATGCCCTTCCTCATTCCGTTTTTTACCCTTTGTTCCTCAATTTAATTAGTTGGGAATTACTTCCCAGCTATTTTCCGCTCTTCACTCTTCACTCTTCAACGTCGTTATTACTTGTTAAGGCCACTAGCTCTGAAGCAGGCCCTGTAAAATCTAGGGTCATTCCTTTTCCCGGCAAAATTCTCAAACTTTACGTTTGGTTGTTGAGAAATTTCAGGACAGAGCCTTTCAGCATCTGTTCTTAAAGGGTGTTGGTTGGTCCAAACAGACTGCGCGGTCTGTCCACTGAAGTCCCAACCTTGTTTTGGGAATTTATTAGCACGAGATCCTAAGGTTGAGAGAGTTAGGTCCATTAGTTGCTTTTATTCGTGTATCTCTTCTCCTCGAATTGATTTGAGTCTGTGTTTCATTTCGTGGCGTGTTCCAGTCGTTTGATTTATATAGCTTATTGTTTATGTCATGTTATCTTGGTTTCCCATAATGTAAGCACAATGTTTTCACATTCGTGAAACTGGAACGTATTCTGGCTGCTTCATTGAATATGTCGCATTCTTGCTTTACCATTTCTGGTTGTTAAATGAATGTGATGATCGTTTGATCACTGGTATTTGGTTTGAGTTTTGTTCTTTTCTAGTTTCACTGTTACATGGGCTTGGGTTTGAAACGAGTTACCAGGAGGGGAAGGTTTCTTGAGCTGAAGTAGAAATGTGTTTGCCTAGGATTTTTCTTCATGGGAAACCATTATGAGTTCTTAGGAGTTTAAGGTAGCAATTGTTCTCTTAACCTGGCTTGCAGTTCATTCCTTTCATTTTTTTATTCATTTGTTGGTTTACTTTTCGGTGTTTTTCTTTCATGTCTTGTGGCTCTTACAGGAATAGGAGTTTTGTGGATGGATCGCGCTCTAAAATTGTGTGTGGTGCTGACGCTTGTTGCGCTAGGTATAACACTCTGTCATATTCATGTTTAGTCTCTGGATTTTCTTTTCTTTTTTAATATTACTGTTTTGTTTTATATTGATCTATTATTTTATGTAATTTTTTGTTCTAGTGAATGCCTCTTTCACAAAATATGATATCGAACGTTGTGAAAGAGCCGTTAGAAATTGGGCATACTCTTCACTTGACAAGGAAATCAGAGAGGATAAACACATACTAAGAGATTTGCTATTTTTCCTCCACGTCCCAAGAACAGGAGGACGGACATATTTTCACTGGTAGTTCTATGTAGTTCCAGTTAGGTATCTGAAGAAGATAAGCCCTGGGTCTTGACAAATTCATTGATCTATGCTTCTGGTGGTATGTTGTATGTGCAGTTTCTTGAAGAAGTTGTACCCCAGCTCCCTTGAGTGCCCTCGTTCTTATGATAAGCTGCGCTTTGATCCAAGGTTTCTTCTGACTTTCTAATATAGTAGGCTTTGATTCTATAACAACTATTCTATAGGAACACTTCATTTTAGGCTGTTTATAGTACCTTCAGCATATCAGCTTCTTGAAAGCCATAACTTTTTCAGCCATAGAATATCTGTTGTTGGGCCCATTTCCTGCATACAAATTAAATTTTAAACTCTGTCAAATATTTTTTTATCAATTTCTTGCTGTTATTTTCATGAATTTGCAGCAAACCTAACTGCAGGCTTTTAGTTACACATGATGACTTTAGCATCACGTCAAAACTTCCTAGGGAGAGAACTTCTGTGGTTACCATACTAAGGGATCCTATTAGTCGGGTTTTTAGTACTTACGAATTTTCAATAGAGGTTGCGGCTAGATTTTTTATGCACCCAAACTTGACATCCGCAACTCGTATTGCTGGACGCATGCGCTCTAAGACTAAAGGAGTAAGCACACTCGATATCTGGCCCTGGAAGTATCTGGTTCCATGGATGAGGAAAGACCTGTTTGATAGGGTATTTCCTTGTTTCATTTTATTTCTGGATGTTACCGATTGGTATATATTCTTTCCCTGCTTAGACATACAAGCTTATTTGATTCAAAAGTACATTGACATACAAGCTTATTTGATTCAAAAGCACATTGACATACAAGCTTATTTGATTCAAAAGTACATTGTTTTACTGTATTATATGAACTTGATACTAAGGATTTGATGAAGGTTATCTATGCGCACACATTAATACCCATGCTTCCAAAGTGGAGGAGTGTCACTAAATTCAAAGCATCTGATATGGCAAATAATAAATGATGTGGTAACTAGTAATAGAATTAGCATCCAAACAGCTGCATTGTCCTTTCTGAAAGTGATTATTATTGAGATTATTGATAACTGATGACTCTTTCTCTTTCTCTTCCTGTTAAGTGCGGATCCTTGTAAAGGAAGTTGGGATCAGAGTGGTTCAATTTCTTTGCTTCTTCTGTTTCTCTGTTGATGATCTCCATGAATTAGGGTCCTAATCTAGTAACCTCTGTATTTGGTATTGAATTTGTTGCTGAATTATGATAAACGCAAGAGCCATTTTACATTTGGTCTCTTGTAAATGGGGCAAATGTGAACTGAAACTTTGACGTGCCACATAAAGATCCATTCCCAGAACAATATGCCCCTTGTAGAATGGCCATATATTCAATTACGCTTGTGAGTGGATCTATTTGTGAAATTCAATACTCATTTAATCCTTAATATAAGACATAGTTGACTTTTTTTTAGAGATTTAGAAAACTAAGTAAGTTAATTAATTATAGTATTTGTCATATATTATTTGATTATATATTAGTTTATAAGTCAGACAAATTAATTTAGTATACAAAAGATAAATATTAATACTTTAAAGTAATTTATTTAGTTTCCTTAATCTTTCCCAAAAAGTCAATTTTATCTTTTATTAAGGACTGAAAGAGTAGTATGATTACTGTTGGGCAATTATTGATTGCTATCTCTACTTGATTTACCGAATGAAGATTATCATATGGAAGACAAATATAGTGAGGAAATGATATTTACTGGATAATCCTACTGAAAACTTTAAGTTGATTTCATGTGCATCCTAATTGGGTATATCTTTAAGTTGATTTCTTGCCTTTTATGGCATGATTTTGGATGGAGTTGTGTACTTTTTAAGATGGAAATATCAGTCCTTAGAGTACCCAAATATCGGTCATGAATTCATGTTGCCTGCTAATGTATGGACTTAATGGATACAATTTCTAGTTTTGTTAAGTGATGTATTGTTTTTGCTGTTCATTTGTGAGACAGAGGGATCTGAGGCAAAATAGGGGAATACCTATCACTAAGAGCAATGATTCTTATGACTTGGAAGAATTTGCAATGCCATTGCATGAATTCATCAATCATCCTGTGGCCGAGGATGTTGTACATAATGGAGCCACATTCCAGGTGTTAGTATGTGTTTCTTTATCACTTGTTATGAATTATGCAGCTGCTATGTTAGTTATACTTCCCTCTTAAATAGTGATTTTACGGGAATACATCACTAGGAATCTTAATTCTGCTCTGATACCATTGCCACAAGAATAGGCAGATATTTGCTAGTGCAACAATCCTTTACTGTTATCAATTTTGTTGTTGGACTAACCACGACTTTGCACTCTCAGTTTATGCCAAAGGCTTTGAGTTGGATTGCTTGTAAAAACCTTCTTCCAATATTTAAGTGGATAAATTAGCACCCTGTACACAACTAGGCAACGAACATGGTACTTGGCTAACATTACAGGCATGGAGAGTTCATAATTTTAGTTATATATTATATCATGAGAATTTAACCCCTCAAATATATTTCAGTAGGTCTAATTCTGGAAGTTCCAAAACTTCATTGATGTTGGCATTTCTTGTAATCAAGTTTTCATTTCAATTTTTTTGGTGGACCGTTCAATTGACAGGTTGCAGGTTTGACAAACAATTCTTACGTAGCAGAATCACATGAGGTGCGCCATTGTGTACAGAAGTATAAGATTCTTGGCAAGTATGTGCTTCAAGTTGCAAAGGTAATGAATAAGTTGTGTAGGCTGTGGATTTTGCTTTTTGCATCATATAACTAATCACCACTTCCTGGGTTACTGTTATTGCATTAATGGCAGACGTTTGTAATTCTTGTAGAAGAGGTTAGATGATATGTTATACGTTGGTCTGACTGAGGAGCACAAAGAATCTGCCACAATGTTTGCAAATGTTGTTGGTGCTCAGGTGATATCACAGCTGAGAGCACCAAATACTAGCATGATTAGTGTTGATGACGCAGGTTTGTGTGGTGTCAGACATATGGCTTAATTAAAGTAACTCTAAACTCACATGCACTCGGATATGTCTGAGCACCAAATACTAGCATGATTAGTGTTGATGATGCAGGTTTGTGTGGTTTGTCAGACATATGGCTTAATTAAAGCAACTTTAAACTCACATGCACTCGGATATGTCTGTGGCACATGATGGGGTCTGGGATGATATGGGTGGGTTTATCAAGTATCTTCTTTTGCATTGAAACTAGGGGGACGGTTGACATTTATGGTCTTTACTACAAGAAAGAGGGGGCAAATATTAATCTGAATGTCGTGTCTATTCATGTAAAAGACTGAGGTATTTGTACAAGGGGAGGGTGCCTTAGTCATAATGACTCTCAATTAATGCCTGATTGCTAATTCCTATTAATCCCTAATTACTTGCTAATCCCTGATTAGTTGAAATACATATTTGATCCTAGAATAACTACTATACTTACATAATATATTGTTCCTAATCTATTCCTAACACTATACATTTTGTTAGATTTATTTGGTGACATGGATCACGTGTTTGTATTACAGGGCATAGCTCACTTTCAAACTCTGAACCTGATAACTATGAACATCATGTAAGAAGCATCTTCTTCCACAGAGACCTAGTCAATGAAGTTTAAGTCAGGAAACCTTTCTGACTGCATTTTTTACTTCAATACAGAATAGCACCTTTGACAGTGGAGCCAGTGAGACTTCATCCAATAAAGCAACAGAATCAAAAGTAAGCATGTTTGTGTAGTATAGTTTTATTGGTGGACCTGTCAGATCTGTTTCTTATCTTGAATAACAATTATATGGCTTATTGATTGATTTTAGATGACTGTGAGAGAACTCATGGAAGCTTATGAGGACTGTACTTCTAGTTTACGCAAGACCCAGAGTCAACGACGTACGGTTTCTTTGAAGAGAATAACTCCAGTGAACTTCTCAACAGAGGTAATTTTTTTGTGTCAGACGTGCCATTGCATCATTTGGTGCTCTGTTACCATTCTGTCCACATGTGTAGCTATTCCTGCTTGATTCACTCTATGAGGGTATGGACATCTAATAGCCACCCAGGATATGTTTTTCTAGCATGGACAGGCAGTGCTTGCATTTCAGGCTACATGGAACTAGTAACTACGTATTATTTGCACTTCGATGAAATTTTCTATTGCCTACTTCTGGCTTGTTGGCTTGCTAATTGTAATGTGCCCCTTTCCAGGCACGCCTGCAGGTTTCTGAGGCAGTTCTTCAGCAGATACGATTACTAAATGACCTTGACTTAGAACTCTATGAATATGCAAGAGAGCTTTTCTCTCATCAACGCAAAAATATATTCCATAATTTTACTGAGGTACAATCTCTTAAGGACTCAGATGGTTGACTACATTTTTCTCAAAGTTGGTCAATATGTGCATTGAGTGAGGTAGTTTTATTCAACTGGAAGGGTTCTATTGTTTATTAGTCATTGCATGGTATGGAAAGAACAAACTCATTCTGTCATGCACAACGGAAACAAGAATTTGATTGAAGATAGTACACTGCAAAAATCCGATGCACCTCATCTAATTGACTAGATCAAAATGCCCGCTCCTTGTTCTCCCTTTATTTGCTTTATGAAGCTTGATGTACTTGAGAGTCTGTTTGAAATGAAGTGAGCGAATGATTTACACACACATTGAAGTTCAATGAACACGGCTAGGGGGGCCGCCACAAGTGAATAATTAAAACTTCTTCCAATTTCAATTTGCTTTTGGGGTCTTCTGTGCAATGTTAGGGATCGGAGGTAGTAGTTCAATATGATTTTCCTCTTGGGAGACTATTTTCGTTAGAGTGGATCTTAACTTCGTTAAAGTGATTCCTGTTGTGTGTTTTGCAGGAAAGATGGGAAAACATGTCAAGCATGGCGAACTGGAAGCTCCTTCCTTCAGTAATCACTTTGGTCTTCCTCCTCCTGTTCTTCCTTGCTGTAAGTATGAGAAGAAGAATGTTGAAGCCTAAGATATAAATGTTATTCAATACTACATTCGGTTTTAAATATAAGATTTAGTTAATTTTTTTTGGAGAATTCTAAGAAGGCTGATTAAATTACTTTTAAGCATATAAATTTATTTTATTTTTTCAAACTATTTAATTTTGACTTATAAACTAACATATAGTATAATGATACACTATATATAATATAATTAAGTAATTGATTTACCTTCCTCAATCTCTCTTAAAAAAGCCAACTATTTAGGATGGGGGAGTAGTAACTTATGAGGTATGAGAGATTAGATGTATCAAATCACTTAACCAGATTGGTGAGGGTTCCACAGGATCTAATAAATGTATGCAACTTGCACTCGTGATTCAATGCCAAATACCATGAGTGCAGAGTTCATTTTGGAACTCACATATTCAAATCCTAAAAACAGTCTTTTCAAGGCTTCCATCATCACTCCTCAAACCTCGTATAGTAAAAACCTTAAACACTAAACCGTTCTTTTTATAAAAACAAGGAATTTACTATAATCTCTACAAGTGAATAGACTATTTTTAACCACTATAAGTCAAATGTTATTAACTGATCAATTGAATCCAGAAAAGAAATCTGTCTGATGCAATGAAAAAGAGAAGCAAATGATTTGAGAGTTGAAAAGGAGGGAGATAGATCATCGGTCATTTCAAGTGGCCAACCTTCACAGTTTGTTCAAATGGACTCCTCACTTACCTCTTGGCGTATCACCAAACAAGGTGGCCCCACCTTAAATTTCAACCCCTAAAAATTGTTAGGATGTGTTTGGTGCGCACGAATGGGGAGTCAAGGGAGTGACAAATCACTATACGTGTTTGGTAAACTCGCTTTAAACTCCCTTTTTTTTTAATAATATTTTTCAATTGTAATGGGATCTCCACGGAAGATAGAAAGAAAGAAGTGACCTTCGTGATGAAGATTATCAAAATAGTAATAGGCTACTGAAAGGAAAATGAAATTATATTTAAAACACTGATAACATTATACTAATTTACTTGTGTCCTAGCTTCAGTTTGTAAAATTGACAGAAATAAACATCACTTTTGCATGTAAACGTTCCAGCGTTTCTACCTTGCCTTTTCTCATTTAAGGTCCAAAGGTTACAATCTTCATTTGCCTTTCTTTCCTTTTGAAACAACATGGAAGTTCTTTAAAATATAAAATTGAAATATGTTTATTTATTGTATATATAAAAAAAAGAAAAGAAATATATTTATATAACAAACAAAGCCTTGCCAGTGCAATAATTCTCATCCGTCCCGTGGGCACCGTCGGTGACGGTGATGCCTCAATCATATCTGTGTATCACACAAACATTCAAGATAACTATTATTTCTTTTTTTTTACCAGATCTACCTATTTGTCTTCAATAATTATAAATAATAATTATTTGTATGGATCCACATCTTATGCGCATTGGCCCTCATTTGAACAACCATCTCATTTCTTCATTGCATTTTTTAATGAGCCACCCCATTTAAAATTTACTAGCAACAAATATACAATTCATATCAATTTACTATAGACATGTGAATTAATAAAATTGTACAACATGCACATGTTCTTGTCTAAAAGCATATGATTGTGTGATCAATATACACACACACACACACACCAACGTAGAAATTATAAAAGGTTATATGATTCCTAAATTATAATGCAACTAATTTTGAAAATTCTATGCTCACTACATAGTTTTAATTTAGTTAAAGTCATCTTTGTTATTATGAAAAATATTATTGTTGGTCACAAAATGATAAAAAAAATAATTCATTATTATAGCCTTCTATAACAAAATCAATAATAATGATTATATAATTTATGTGAAAAGATAATATATTATTAATTTGTTATGTCAATGATTACCATATTTATAGAATTTTAGTTTAATAAACTACTACTTCTATTTTTTGAGAATTTCGATTTTTGAAATAGCATAAAAAAGTTCACAAAATTTTAGGCGCAATTAATTTTTTTTTTAATATGAATTGTTATAAAATTCGTATGTCAGTCAAAATCACTTACCTTTCATTATAAATAAATTAGCGTTAATTACCATGTGTTCCACGGAATAGCCATATATTCTTAAAAAAATCCTCCTCGATTGTTTTACATTTTGAAAGGCTATAAAAATTGACCATAGGATAAATGTTCAAAATCGAAAAATAAAGCATCACTGAAATTAAACGGAAAAAATTGAAATATCAACTGCTTATATTTTTATCATTTAATCAAGGATTTCCCATCGCTTCTCTAAATAAGCTCGCTATTTAAAATTCAGACTTCGTGTTACACTTTTTAAGGGTGAGACTGGTAATCATCTCAAATTCTCAACCAACAATTTATTAATTATTTTTTTTCCGAATTTAGAAAACTAACTCCATGTAGGACATGCTTTTTAGTTATTGAGTATTTGGGTGTCATGGATAAATGAAAATTTTACTGCAAAAAAGAAAATGAAATTTCAGTAATGAATGTTACCAAAATATGCCGCCTAAAAACATCATATTCATTTTTGTTTGTCTTGAGGTTAAAAAACACAAAAGCCAAACATTTTCTGCGTCATCTATTGGAAATGAACGGTCGATATCGCAGAGACCCAGATGAGGCCACTGCATCGCAGAGGCACAAAATACTCTCACATGCCTAATTTTACCGAATTCAAACGCCAAAAAAAAAAAAAAAAAAGCCTTTTCCTTTTCATTTAATCCTTACTCTATCACCATCGTTCCCTGCGAATGTGCTCTCTGTTGTTTCCTGTAAGAACCTTTTTTGATTTAGCCGTGAGACCGCCTCTGCACACCTGGCAATGCTCTTCTCTACTCCATTTTAGTCGCTTAAGGTTCCATTTTACAGGTCTTATTCAAAGTTCTACCTTATCCCTCTTTTTGTGTTTTCTTTTTATTGGAGAATTTTCTTTTATGTTCTTCTGTAGGTGCATTCGAGTTAATTTCTCTGATAACTCATTGTGTTTTCACATTCTCTCTGGTTACTCTGTATCCTGGGGAGTTCAGCTGCATGCAGCTCTGTTTTGTTTTGTTTTTTTTTTGCCTCGTATGTTTATGGTAAATGGAGGATAGAGGAAGATAAGAAAAAGAGGGCTTTACATTATTTGCTTGCATTAAGCTCTAATTGAGCATAAATGGGGTAAGAATGAATTTTGAACTCCAACTTCTAACGTCTACGGCCTATTACATTCGAAAATATTACAATTTTCTGATAAGGTTTTTAATCACTTCTGCTCATTTCCTCCGCAACTAAACGGTGTGCTTGGGGATATGACACGTAGTACTGACAAGGCAATTTTATTTATGAACTGCCCTTGTTTATAATGGGAAAGGACTGTGATGGTTGCTTGGTTGGTGACATGACCCGTTAAATTGATGTTTTCCTTGAATGGTATCGGTGTCTGATAAGAGCCTTGTTTGTTTCTAGTAATTGTTTTCACGTAGAAAACTTGCTGATTGTAGGATACTCACGGTTGGAAGTCCTTTTTTTGGGGTAAATCTTCACTCTGGCCTTCCCTGAATTTTTTGCTTCTTTTATCGTTATGTGCCAGATAATTGGACTTCGAAACAAAGATGCATCATTCTTCTTAGTTCTTTCTTGAGTATTTTCTACTAAATATGAGCATGGAATAACAGCATCTGTCTTTCATTTTGTTTTCCGTGTAATAATAATATTTTGAAACAGGGTACCAAAATGAAGGATTCTTGGTTTTTTGACAAGAATTTTAATGTTTTGTCGGATGAAATTTTTGATGATGTCATCAAATATTTCGACTTCCCGCCGGATGATGTGGAACCTAATGCATTGGATGAAGATTGGGATGCCCAATTTAAACACCTTGAAGAGCCATATTTTGATGTTCTCTCCGTGTCACCTTCGAGGTTGTGTGATAAGACTCAAAAAGGCAATCCAAGACTTGAGAGGATCCCTACTTCTGTGAGTTTTCTCCCCTTCCTTTAATGTAATTTTCAGGCATATTGTTCCTTGCCTTGCAGTTATGTTCGGGGAAAGTCCTGTTTTTATTTGAGTGCAGTGCTTGTGTTCGGTGGTTTAATTATGTACATATTTGTATTATTTGAGACTAAAACGAGATTAATGTAGTTATCTACCAATTTGAAGGACACATTCAGTTTCTGGCGATGGCTGCTCATGTAGAGTACAGTATAACTTGTTAGACAGTTCTTGTCCTTAAATGTCAATAGTCAAAATATTTTATTGTAATACTTTCATTTCTTTACTGTGAATCTCTGAGATAGATTAGAAGGATTTTGTGTGGAAACTTTACCTCAAGCAGAGATGAATAAAGATTATTGGTAACTTACAGGTGGTTTTAATGATATAACATCCTATAACCCAACAATTTACTGAAGTGACCTCTAGGTAGCAGCAGTTAGGTATAAATGTTCATAAGAAATCACCTTCACTAGAAAATTGATCCACAGAGTGACATTGGTGTAATTTAAGAGGAAAACACTGGGGAGATTCAAGTGGCAGGGATTCAGTTTTCCTGTGTCATTTTCTGGTAAATATAATCAAGCAACCTTTTGTTGCAAGCTAGCTGTTTCTAACTGCGTTTTTAAGGTGTACCTTGAGTGTATGAAAAGCAGTAAAGCCAGTGTTGCAATGAGACAATGAATTTCTTTTAAGTGCGCGTCCCTGATGCCTTTTCTCACTGATGGCAGTGACAAGACATCAGAATAATTTATAAGATTTATAATGCTCCACTTGCCCAAGTACCTTCCTGTCTATGCAATGATCTTTATCCAAGAAACTATTTATGTTGGCAAGGAGGCTGATACAGCAAGCTTCACCACAAAGCAAAATTGCAATTATACCAAGTAGCATGACAAACTAGGGCACTTGGGTTCTTGATATGAAGATTTAACTTTGCCCTGTCTGATTTTAGAACACTGGCTTTCATCTCTGTGATTAGCTCCAGGGATATACCACTAGATTCCCCTTTGTCCCATCACTATTTTTTTTGGATTAAATATATCCCTCCGTTGATTTCCGGATTAAACTGCTTATTTATGTTTCATCTGATCCTTTTCTGTTTGTTCACTTCTTGTGTATTTAATTATTTGGTATTGCAGCGGGCTGAGATTTCCCCTATGGAACAAGTGCCCGAGACTACTAAGGTGACCTATATCAAAACCATTCCCAATCCAAGAGTCTCTTCCAACAGCGAGGATTTCCTCCAATTCCAAATCTACAGCCCAGTATCTGTTTTTGAAAGCAGCAGTTCTTCATCAGGTGAGAATGCCTTTGATCAGCCTGCCATCCGAAAGCGAGCTCGCAGCAAACGCCGCCCTCTCTCAAACCTCAGCCCTCTTCTCTCAGTTCCTTTCATCTCCTCTGCACAAGCTTGCCGAAAACCTCAAAGGGCAGTTGCTGCTGAATCGAATTTTGAAACATTCCTTACTTGGGATTGGGTACCATGTTATGGTCCCAAAGAAAAGCAGACAAAGAAGGCTCTCTCTGTACCCTCAAGTCGTATTAATATGAAGAGATCATCATGGCAGCAGTCAATGATCCCCAGAAAATGCATGCATTGTCAGGTTACAAAGACCCCCCAGTGGAGGGAGGGCCCTATGGGCCCAAAAACCCTATGCAATGCATGTGGGGTTCGATACAGGTCTGGCCGCCTCTATTCCGAATACCGGCCAGCCGTCAGTCCAACTTTTGTAGCATCATTGCACTCTAACTGTCACAAAAAGGTGTTAGAGTTGAGAAACAGAGATAGGAGTGAAGCTGGTGAAGGTTCTATGTTGCCTTTGTCTTCAGAACCTTCAACATATTCACGAGGATAATGTTATATTAGGGATTGTTTTCAGGGTTAACATGGTAGTCTTAAAACAGGATCCTCCATGTTTATTGTATTCTCATCGTTCGTTCAATGTTATATTGTTTAATTAGCATAATTTTTTCATATGTAAGTTTGTTGCATAAAAGGTTGGTGGCAGGTTTGTCCTTGAAGTGTTTAGTCGCAAGAAGGGAACGAAGGCAACATAACTCACAATTTGCTTTATAGATAATCTTATTATTAAGATACATGCTTCAAATACCAGCCACAGGACCTAAGGCCTTGTAGCCTAGTGGTAATGGTATCTTCTAAGTGGGAGGAGATCACGGGTTCGATCCCGTTATTGTAACCTCAAGCCGTTAGTGCCGCCCGTCTTAATTATAAGGACCATTTAAAAAAAAAAATACACCAGCCGCACGTGAATTTCTGCTAAATCTAGTTCAATCTATCTGAAGAACTCTCGTTTGCATAAGGATTCATTCATCTAAATGAGGCGTCTCTTTTTACTTTTCTGGCGTTGCCCTCCCTTTCATATTCAAAAACTTTTTTGAAAAAAAAAAAGCATGTTTTTGCATCTATTTGGTTCCCCGACTTTAAAATTATAGTACATTTTACCTTTCAACATGGGAAAATTTACTCCGTAGTCGTTACTGCTTAATTGACTAATTGTTAAAGCTGAAATAATGAGTTTTCCCCTATATGGGCAAAAAATATAGAGAAAAAGATAAATAAATACCTTCTAAACATTAAAATTTTTAAAAGATTACTTAAATTTGATAAATGACAAATGAGAGGCTCTGATTAAAATTCAATTGAAAATTATTAAAACTGAGTAAAAAATGACTAAAATAAAATAACTAAAGCTCAATAGAGAATGACTACAACTGACAAATTTTCTATCTTTCATTTATCATTTACTAAATTTAAATCATCTTTCAAGGTTTTTAATATTTATAGGGTATTTATTTATCTTTTTTCCAAAAATATAGCCACATTTTTTAAAATAATTTTATAAAAAAATTCTTGGACACGTATGCACTGGGTTATTCATCCCCATAAAATAGCAACTTGGTTTAAATTGATAAATATATATGTCGTGCTCATTAAAAAAAGAAAGAGAATAAATATATTTGTGAGGTTGACCAAAGAATGCTATCTGGGTAGCCCAAACTGGAACGGAACCGATTGTTCTCTCGCTTGTGAATGAAAGGAACCCAGCCCATTGTTGTTTTGGTGAAAATGAGTCCACATTAATAATTATTATTGTCTTTCAGGGGTCAAAAACATGTTTTTTTTAAAAAAAAAAAATTACACCAATGGGTTAAGTTTACAGGAAGGGAAAATCCCAATTAAAAACTCTTCAATATCTAAATTTTAATTTGAGTCATTAAATTTAATAAATTATATATCAATTTATGCATTATTAATAGGGATTTTAAATTTGGGTCAAATTACTCTCATATCCCTTAATTATTAATCTAACAAAGCTGAAAACATGACACTCTATCAATTAATTCATTAAAAAATATTATAAAAATCTTCTTCTTCTTTTGCAAATGTTATAATATCGTTGTGCATATATTTATTTTTATGATCATTCTCCTTCATCTATCATATCATTTTATTTCTAGAAATTACTAAGGCTGTATTTTTGAAAATAATGAGAATTATATTTTTTTTAATTACTATATTATAGTTAATAGGATGAACTCCTTCAAGAAATGAAGGAGGAATGGCAAATAGAGATAAACCGAGCAATTCAGTGACTGAAGATAATTTTATTTTTTAGGTTAAAAGTTTTATGTGCCTGAAATAATTACTTCAAATTAATATAAAAAGTTATACTAGAAGTTGTTTTCTTAAATAAAAGATATTTTCCACATTTTAAATTAAACTATCTCATTCGTTTCTTTTGTTTAAACAAATATTAATTAGTTCAAATTTTAAAAATATAATTCATATTACTTGTTATTTTTTTTATTTTTGGTTAGTACTTCTTAAGAAATTAATTGATAAAGCAAATAATAGGGGCATGTTCTCAATTTTTTTTTATTTTAATAACTAAGGGGTATGATCGTAATTTGACCAAAATATTAAATTCCTAATTATAACGCATTACCTTATATATAATTTGTTAAGTTCAATTACTCATATTAGAATTGATGTAATTCAACCATCTTTATATGAAATTTTCTCTAGAGAAATGAGTTAATTACTTGCAACATGACGGATTAAAATTTAAATATATGTGCTCGTATTTAATGCCTAATAATGTTTCAAACATAATTGCCTTTGATAAAAATAAGTTATTTGTAGCAAAATAAATAAATAAATAAATAAACAAACATACAGTCTCAATAAAAGATACTACCTCTTATTCTAAATATAATAAACTTTTTGATAGTATTTATATTTATTATTTTTTCTCTAAACTGGCGTGATTTATACACTAATATATAATTCAATGACATGTGACATATACTACAATTAAGCAACTTATTGAGCTTCCTTAACTTTTTAAAAAAATTAATAAAGATTTATATTTAAAAACGGAAGGTAGTATTATCTTTACAAGAAAATCTTGAGTTGGCATATTGGATATTACCTTATTTTCTTCGCTTAATAATGGATTTTACCTTGTACATAGCATGGAGTTGGATCTAACGATTCATTGAGTGTGAATAGTATGAAAATACAAATGAGAAGTCTATGAGTTATCAAAATATCACTTAAAGTAAAAGATTTTTTTCCACCAAAAAAAAAAAAACCTTTCTGTCAACTTTAATTAATCAGATTTAATGTTATAGAATAACCTATATCTTACAATCATTTTGAATTTGAATGACTCTCAACTCAAAATTATTTGCGCAAAATAAATCATAGAGAAAGAGATTTCAATTTTTGAGAATGTTATTGTTATTAACTATAACCAAAAAAATTATTCCTGAACATTTTAAAAGTTTAAATTATTTTAACATAAAACGCTGAGGTTGCTATAATTTCAGATAATAAATGTGGGGGTGGAGGTGATTTGTAAAGTGGTAAAGCCTTGTCAGCATCTACGTGTTAAGCGATTAAAAAAAAAACGAAATGAAAATGAGAGACCAGAGGCCTTTGTTTTTCAAAAAGAATAAATAAAAGTGTCCGATCATGTAGTTGAAAATAGAGGAGCATGTAGGGTATTCATTTCACTAAATTCAGATTTCAATTTTCCAATATCTCTCAAGTCTATTATTGTATTCAGGCCAAAAAAAAAAAAAGTCTATTATTGTATTATTATAAGTATGAAACGTCACACACAGGCTGTGGTCCCCTGCAACCATTAAACTAATCGATGTTGCTTTTTTTTTTTTCTAATATTGAATTAATATAAGAAAATAAAAAAAATAAAAAGACCAGGTGGAATCATTAATCATTTGCTATGTAGCTTGGAATAAAATGAGAGAAAGAAAATGGATAGCCAGAAAGAGAGAGAGAGATGTCATTGACTGGAAAGAAAAGCAAAATGAGTATTTTTTTTTAGAATTAAAGAATTAATGGGCTCAACAAAGTGCTATTATTATTTTTATTGGGCACTCAATTATATTCTCTCAAAACATGAAAAACAAAAGGTAATTTTAAAATGTAATTTTGCATGAAAAGGAGAATGTTTTTATTTTTTGTAATTTCCAGCGATGATTGTTTTATTGGACAACATTGGCATGTTGCTGCTGCCGACTGTACTGCTTCCCTTTTAGGCTTTTCTCAACGAATTGGGGATGTCGACAAAGCACACGGGACAAATAAAATCGAGTGGACTCAAATTGGAGGAAATTAAATGAAAAGCTTAAAAAAAATATGAGATCAAATTTAAAATAAAAAAAAGCACAAAACGCACTAATATAAAGTTCAAAATGAAAAGGAAAGGGGAAAAAAAATAAATGCCTTCTAAATATTAAAAATTCTAAAAAATTACTTAAATTTATAAATGATAAATGAGGGTCTCTGACTAAAACTCAACAGAGAATGACTAAAATTGAGCAGATAATAACTAAAACTCAATAAAGAGTGATCAAAACTCAACAGATAATTATTAAAGTTAACCAAATTTCTATCATTCATTTGTCATTTACGAAATTTGAGTTATCTTTTAGGGTTTTTAATATTTATGGAGTATTTATTTATCTTTTTTAAAAAAAGAAAAATTATTATGGGGTTCTAAATACAGGATTTTATGGTTAAAAAGTTTTCAATGATAAATGAGCTCCATAGACCTGTTGTCTTTTCCTTCGTTAGAGCTCGTCGTGGCTTACTAAGATATCTTTTGAAGGAGAGAAAATTATTATTTTAGTATAAATTATTTAAATTCCTAAGGAATTGGTCCTTTCTCCAGGTGAGGGAAGGGGGCATCTTCACTTATGTAAATTACACACAGAAAGTACCAATACTTGGATTTCAATAAAAATTTTCATGGGAGGCTGTTTACCAAATATTTTGACTAGTTTGTTTATTTTATTTTTTGGAAATTGTTGCTTTTGGTATTTATTTCTATTGCTATGCTGGCATAGAGTCAATATTAAAAGCTAGCAATAGCTTTATAGCCCCTTGTAAATAGACAATTAAAAGTTTGATTCCGGATAATAGTCTCTTATAAATAAATGGTGAATGGTTTATCTCACATGTAACCTTAAGATAATAGTCTCTTATAAATAAATGATTAAAAGTTTAAAATCCGGTATAATCTTATGTTATATTTAGATGGGGGGAGAAAGTGGAGAGAAAGAAAAGAAAAATAAACACTAAATTTTTTTAAAAAAAATCATAAATGATAATAGTTTTTATTTTTATAGTTTTCTTCTTTTTAATTTTCTCTTCAGTCAAACATTTGGTTAAAATTAGTAAGAGAACAAAAAAATCATAAATGATAATAGTTTTTATTTTTATAATTTTTTTCTTTTTAATTTTATCTTCACTCAAACATATGGTTAAAATTAGTAAGAGAAGAATGGAGGTAGTGGCAATGGGGAGAAGGTGCATGTGGGTTGGGGGACTACACTTAAAGGGAAGGGCAGGTACCCCAACGACAGAGATTCCTCTTAAATATAAAGACCCTTTTAACCTCTTCACCTCTCTCCTTTCCCATTTGATGTTGACACGCGTCCTACTTCTCTCACTTTCCTCGTGTCCCTCCTTGTCTTCCTCTTCTCTTCTCTTCCCCTCTCTTCTCTAAATTACCTTCCTTTTTACCAATAATGCCTTTAGCCTTTAGTAGATTTTTTTTTTTGTTTTTTTTGCTACAATAGCCTTTAGTAGATGATTGAGTCCCTTGACTGTCCCAAGTTTTTTTTCTTTTTCTTTTTTTGGCCCAATGTCCCGAGTGTGTTCAACAATCTCTACGTTTTTTTTTTTGAGAGGATTAGTTTCTAATTATCAGTTTGGGATACTGCAAAGATTCTATATATATATATATATATATATAAAACTACCTTCCTCTCTGTTATTCTGTTTGTGGTGTACAGTATATATTTATCAACACAATTATGAAGTAACGGAGCGACTGAGCGTGATTGTCAGGAGGAAAGCGACGTCGTTTTGGGTACACTTTCTGGGGCTGTAAAAAGTTACTTGCCAATTCCTTCGCCTCACCCCAAATATGAACTCATTCTGAGACTCAACTCCGTGGAAAGATATTAGGACCAGATGAGCTATACAGTAGATTTCTATGTAAAAGGTAATTTCAACGTGTTTTTATAAAGGTCAAGGTTAACTTTTAATTTTATTGATTCTATGATAAAATTTAACAAATTTCTAACTATATTTTTACTTAATACACTCCAATAATCTTATATATATATATATATATATATAAGTCATTTCTAATATTTTTCACATAAATTAAAAAAAACCTTAAATCTCATTAACCCTCTCATAAAATTCAATAACTTTCTAATTTTACCTCTATTTAATATACATTACACCACATGAAAATAAAACCAATATAGTAATAAATTAAGGGTAAAATTGTATATTTATGTAAAACTTTTGTCTATTTGCCTTATGAACATGATCAAAAATTGTCTTCTCTCTTTGTCTATATATAGAACTGGAGAAGTACTCCCTTTGGTCTTTATTATAATGCACAAACTATCAATTTTCATAAACTAATACAACTAATTAAAAGCATTTAAGTTGTCCTAAAATTCAAGTGATTTTCAATATTATCCTCACTAACTACACCAAATTCAAATACCATGTTAATTATCACTCTCTCCTATTACCCTTATTAAATATGGGTAGACGTAGAAAAATAAATTTAATACACTTTAGAAACTTGCAAGTGCCTTATAAAAGAGACAAAATATAATAGTTAGTTGGTGCCTTAGAAAAAATATCAAATGGAGTAAATAATAATACATGAAAGTAAAGCGGACACAATAATAAATGAAATACCCTATATATGTTGGAAGTACCCTATATATAAGAGCAAATAAGTACATTGACGTCAAAAAATTAAGGAAGTGGACAAAAAATCTTCTCTTTCAACCTTATAAATGTAGGTCAAGGGTAGCATTGGGAAAACGGGTCAAGCTCGTGATTTAGGCAATTACCTAAAAATGCCTTGAAAACATAAGCCTAGCCTGATGAACATCGGGCTTTGGGCTAGCTCGCAGGCTGGGCCCATTTAACATTTTCTACCTTCTTATACCTTTTTTCATGTATATAAACAACAATATCAAAATTAAAACATAAATATTATTAATACTAAGTTAAAACACAAATTCATGATATGGATTATCACATCCATATAAGCAATCATTTTTCATTTTCACCTTCATTTTTTACCACCCATATCACAAAAATATGTAAATTTTTCTCTTTTAAATTTAATAATAGTAGATTAAATAAATATAATATGAAAATAAT
>JBAGKO010000014.1:19936577-19952860 GCA_037177275.1 Acacia concinna
ACGCGCGCAATGGAGAAATGACAAAGTCTGCCATCTACTACAAATCAGATCTACCAGTTAGCACGTTCACAGAGAGGTAGACACAATGGACGTACATCAAAAGAGTGTGAACGACAATGAAATTTAAGTGGGTATGCCTGAAGTGAGCTGTGGTGGAGAAAAGCGTGTGACGAATGAAATTTGTTAAATATGAAATAAAGCGTAGTGAGAACAGGGTTTTAAAGGCATTTCTATGACGGTTGTTTCAAAACACTGTCAAATATGTTCAATTATATATGGTGGTTGTTGAAAAATTGCCATATAGTTACTTAATTTACATGGCGTTTTTTTATATAACTATCATATATGTGATGAATGTATGACGCTTCTATTTCTGCATCTTTATATATGACAGCTTTTCAAAAACCACCATATATTTTTCTTACATTTATAGCGTTAACTTGAAAACCGTCATACATAATTAGACGGGGTGTCGATTCAAATCCCACCTCTCTATATATGGCGGGTATCATATAATTACGATATATACATCATCATATATACACAATTATGTGATAGTGGTGTCATGAGTTTACTTAAGCTCATAAGTTTGATAATATTGTCCATAATTTATTATAGTTGGTGGTAATGGAAAAACACTACCATTGTGGTTTTATTTATAAGTGTCAATTAACTAACTCTCGCATACCAAGGAGAGTTAATTAACTCTTCGTGATGGGAAAAATTTGCCCTTATTTATGATAGTTATAAGAGATAGCATAAATAAGTTCTTTTTGTTTATTACAATTAATAGGAGTAAAATTATAAAAATCGCATTTATTACTCTAAAAGTATACTCACAATAAAGACTAAAATAAATGTTCTCTAAAAAAGCATCACTCCATTTCAATTTATTAGACACTTATACCTCATTCTCATAAATAAAAAAAGCATTAAATAGATAGATTTTTCCCATTTGTATTTATTTATGAAGCACTGCTACAAAATTCTTTATATTTGACGGTTGTTTTTTTTTTTTTATAAAAAACCATAATATATTTTAACTCCATATATATATGGCGGTTAAAAAATCGTCATATATTTTCACTACATATGGCTATTTTTTTAGTAAGAAACGTCATATATAAATCTCTCACACACACACACACACATATATATATTGATTTTTTTAAAACAACCGCCATATATATATATATATATGGCAATTTTATTTGAACAACGACCAAGTATAACATTTTCTGTTTCACATAATCGATTATCATAATTTTATCTTATAGTCCATTTATATTTAGCTCCCAGAGAATTTTATGCCGTCTAAGGATCAATGTCCACTTGTTTATGATTTTATTTAAGTTTTTGTCATAGAATAATATATATATATATATATATAATATTTTTTGAATTATTATATATGCATATGGATGATTATATTATTAATATATATTTATTCTATAGGACCAAAAATTAATTATATAAACTATATGAAACAGGGGATCATATATTGATCTTGAAAGGGAAGAAGATTCATCCGGAGAGCTAAATAAATGAATTGCAGAACCAAATGATGATGATTTATCACTGCAAAACATAATATATTAATGTATATGTTTTAGTTAATATGTTATTGAACAATTGAATAATAATATATATAATACAACATACATGATTAAAACGTAACAATAACTTCAAATAATAAAGTATCAAATTCAAACCCTTATCACATCAAGTAACAAGAGCAACAATAGATAGATTAAGAAAATAATGGGAACAAAATTTTCACTTTTATTGACAAACGCAAATCACAGAGCAACATATAAAGTAACAAATTCAAATAACAAAGCAAAAATTTTAAAATTTCGGCAAGAACACAAAACCCACAATAGACCAAAATCAAAATTTCAGTAATAAATGATAAGTTTTTCATAATAAACTACACTTATGGGAAGAAAGTTTTCACTTTTATGTGATTTATTGCAAGTCGCAAGTTTTGAAGAACACCGTACTAAAAAAGAATATACCAAAAATTAGCCACCTATGTACAAATCGACCAGCTCGTCTGCACAAATAAAAAACTGTCTGACATTTGAAGGAGAAGGATCACAATTGTTTCAATAACGACTAGAGAGGGAAATCAAGGTGGGTATACTTAAAGTGGTGGGAGATGTTTGGATGAGAGCACGACGAAAAAGTTTGTGGAGTTTGAAATAGTGAAACTAGGGTTTAGAGACGTCAGTTTTTAAAGATGTTTTTATAACGGTTGTTTCAAACAAACCTTAAAATATAATATGTATCGTGGTTGTTTTCATATATATGTCATTTTTTTATACAATTGTCATATATGTCAAGGATGAGTATCGCTTTAAATTCCGTCTCTTTATATATGATAGTTATTTTAAAATTTTCCATATATAGTTCTTATATATATGACGTTGTTTTGTAAAATCGTTATATATATCAAGGCGGGTGGTCGATTCAAATCTCACCTCTTTCTATATGGTAGTGGTTCCAATAACCACAATATATAGGACATCATATGTATACAATTCTATGATAGTGAAAGGTGCACATGTTCCTTTACTACCCTTTTATCTCTATCCATTTGCATCTCTCTCCCCTCTCTCTCTATCAATCAACCGGAAAAATTGTTAAAAGTTTATTTATTACCTTATAAATGACTGATATTTTGAAAGAAATTTTTTGCGTACAAGTTGAGTATAAATTGAAATGGAATGGTACTGATAAATAGGACCGAAGTGGCATATGGTGTCAAATGAATAAAAAATTATTATATGACATCAAGTGCAATTGAAAAAAATACTTTATCATACAAAATGAATAAATTTATTTAAAAAAGAAAGAAGGGAGAATGACAGAAAAGAGTGCATTTTTTATTTCAAAATCTTAAATAAATGATTTTTTGTAAAATTGAGTTGTCAATTGTATTACAAGTTTGTAGTATGATTTATATAAAATTTTAAAATTCAAATAATATTTACATGTCACCCAAAATATAAAGACATTTCAGGTTTTTTTTTTAGGTCTAAAGTTTGTTTTACAAGCATTAGTACCCATATGAAAGAAATTAGGCATAAAAACAACCGTCTTAGGGGTTGGATGTTCCATATGCCACAATTGATCTTTAGCTGAGTCTCATGTTGAGTGTTGTTTTAGCATCTCTGAACACACTATTAAAAGTGAACACATGGTCAAGGTATTCAACAAAATCCAAATCATGAGTGAAATTCAAAGATGCTTCAAGCGTGGATTCATTTGGGCTTATGTTGGTTAGTAAATTAGTAAATGAGAAACCGGATCCTCGGCCAAGATTCCACATTTTTTGCCATTTCTTTAATTATTTTGTTTTGTTTTTTGCCTTTATTATGATAAAAGTGTGACAGCAGACTGACCCAACCTCACCTCCCCTCTCGCCTCTTCCGACCAAGAAATCGTGGGCCCTCACTTCTCCTCTCTTCTCTCCCACTGCCCTCGACGGCGCGTGTATCTCACAACGCCCCAACAACAGGAAGAACAGGAGGCTAGCGAGGTGAGAGAAAGTAAAATGAAGCCCCCATTTTCTTTTCGCTACTTATTACCTTGGTCCCATGGTTAGGTCCATCTCATGCGATACGTGATTATACAACGAATTATTATGTTCACTCATTACATGACATATATATATATTTATATTTTCCCCTATTTACTTTGTAATCCCTAACCGATGCCAGTTGATCTCACCTGTGCTGGCTGGGCCAGAGTTTCCATGTTCCCAGTTGAAAATAGACTCGCCATATTTTCTGACGTTATACCGTGACACAATGTTTTTATTACCATCTTTGTCACGAGCCACAAATTTATATATATTCCCGTTTTAATTTTGTTTAGTAAAGGGGAGGAGTAGCTGATCAAAAAAAAAAAAAAAGTAAAGGAAAGGAGTAGTATTATTAATTCCCAAGCAATAAACAGTTTATTTATTTACTGTTTTCTTAAGTTCCGGCGAGTGGGTTTTGATGTTTGTGTTTGTTTTGGGGAGAGAAGAGGAAAAAAAAAACTCTTTTTTGAGATCTGAAAGAGAACAAAATATAAAGAAGGAACAAAACAAAACCAGGCCAGAAAGGTGAGGTCTTTTTATGTGACGATGGAGCTTATTACCTCGGGAGAGATTCTATTGTGGTAGTAGTAGTTGCTGCTGCTGGCAAAACAATCGTAATACGGGAACTCAGATTCTGAAAAAGCCTTTATCATCGAACCAGTTACCAGTAGAAGAAAGGGAGACAGCTAATTCTGAATCTGGCTTCGTCATGAAAAGTGTGTTTTTCTTCTGTATTTCGACTCAGCGAGTCTGAAGTTTGCTGATTTGGGCTGTGTTCTTCAATTTTCTGTGTGAAGGCAGTGTTGTGCTTAGGACGAAAGTTTCTGAAACTGTGGTGACACGAAATTGGAGTCCTGGAATTGCATAATAGTTCTTCACTTTCGAACAGTGAAGACTCAGATTTGATTGAACAGTGCGAGCAATTACTCTGCTCATTTTTTCGTCTTCTTCGTTGTTGAGAAAAGGCAAAACATTTCCCCCTTCTCTCTCCTTGTTCTTATTCCCGTTTTTAACAATTCCTGCTTCCTCTGACACTGTTTGATTACTGCGAAATAGTCTCGTTCGCAAAACAATGAAGGAAGAAGCTGAGAAAAGCTTGGATCCACAGCTATGGCACGCTTGTGCCGGAGGTATGGTTCAGATGCCGTCTCTGAACTCCAAAGTCTTCTACTTTCCTCAAGGACACGCCGAGCACGCTCAGGCCGGCATCGATTTCGCGGCGGCCTCCTTGAGGATTCCTCCACTCGTTCTCTGCCGCGTGGCTGCCGTGAAATTCCTGGCCGACCCAGAAACCGACGAGGTATTTGCCAAGATCAAGTTGATTCCTTTGAGAAACTCCGAGCTAGATGACGCCGACGGGGACGAAAATACGCACGGCTCTGAAAATTCGGAGAAGCCCGCGTCTTTCGCCAAGACCTTAACCCAGTCCGATGCTAACAATGGTGGAGGCTTCTCCGTTCCGAGATACTGCGCTGAGACCATATTCCCACGGCTCGATTACTCGGCGGAGCCCCCGGTTCAAACGGTGATTGCGAAGGACGTCCACGGCGAAATTTGGAAATTCAGGCATATCTACAGAGGGACACCTCGCCGTCACTTGCTGACAACAGGGTGGAGTACTTTTGTCAACCAGAAGAAACTCGTCGCAGGGGACTCTGTCGTGTTCCTGAGGGCCGAAAATGGCGATCTCTGTGTGGGGATTCGCCGTGCAAAACGTGGGATCGGCGTTGGATCCGACGGCATCTCCGGTTGGAGCTCCGGCGCCGGGAACTGTGTGGGGCCTTACGGGGCTCTCAGTGTGTTGCTCAGAGAGGAAAACAAGCTTCTCCGAAGCAATTCTAACGGTGGGAATTCAACTCCCGGTAGAGGAAAAGTGAGAGCAGAATCTGTGATGGAAGCTGGATCACTTGCTGCGAGTGGTCAGACATTTGAGGTTGTTTATTACCCAAGAGCAAGTACTCCTGAGTTCTGTGTGAAAGCTGAGGCCGTTAAAGCAGCCATGAGAATTCAATGGTGTTCTGGGATGAGGTTCAAGATGGCCTTTGAGACTGAGGATTCTTCCAGGATTAGCTGGTTCATGGGCACTGTTGCTTCTGTTCAAGTCGTTGATCCTATCCGCTGGCCCAATTCTCCTTGGAGACTTCTTCAGGTAATAATTAGCATTATGTTGTATTGGATTGCCGACAATTTCCTTGTTATTTTTCCTTCTCTCGTCTGATTTAGTTTCGTGGAAGTTACTGAAAATTAATAAGGTTCCCATTCTGCTTATGGATATGATACGAGGATGAAGTACTATTCACTGACGCTTTTCTATGAAACCTAACTTTTAAGTCTCTGAACATTCAAGTTCAGTAAATCTCCTGAATTATGCAAACAATTCACATGCTGTAGTTTATACTTAATAGGTTAATTCATTCATTGATCTTACTGTTAGTTTTGCATTAGGCCTTGTTCCTTCCTAATGAAAATATCACGCATGGGCTTGTTTCTTTTTAACAGCTTGGTAGCTTGTAAAGGCTAACGCCATAAATTTATGTAATTTGGCTGCCATTATGACAGGTTACTTGGGATGAGCCAGACTTGTTACAGAATGTGAAGAGGGTTAGTCCGTGGTTGGTTGAATTGGTATCGAACAGGCCAGTGATCCCTCTCATGCCATTCTCTCCCCCTCGGAAGAAGATGCGGCTTCCTCAACACCCAGACTTCCCCTTTGATGGTCACTTTACGATACCGCCCTTTCCTGGTGGCAACCCCCTCGGGCCCAGCAGCCCCTTGTGTCGTCTTTCCGATAATGCTCCTGCAGGCATACAGGGAGCCAGGCATAATCAATTCGGAATATCTCTTTCGGATCTCCACTTCAACAATAAATTGCAGTTGGGGCTGCTTTCAAATAACATCCAGCAGCTTGATGTGCATCATCATTCTGGGATTTCTAATGGCAATATAATGATGAGCCATGACAAGAAAAATGAGAGTTTGTCATGCTTGCTTACTATGGGAAATTCTAACAAGAGTTTGGAGAAATCTGATAATGTTGTGAAGAGACACCAGTTTCTGCTGTTTGGACAGCCAATTCTCACTGAGCAACAAATTTCTCAAAGCTGTCATGCTGAAGTGTGGTCTCAGAATTTTTCGCGGAAAAATTCCCCTGATGAATGTAAGGATAAGGCAAAGAGCTTCTTTGGTGGATCCCAATCCCTCGTTTCGCAGCCAGGACTATCTTCTACAACCGACTTCTCTTGGCAAATTGGCTTGGATACAGGTCATTGCAAGGTTTTCTTGGAGTCAGAAGATGTGGGGCGCACCCTAGACCTTTCCTGTCTCAGCTCTTATGAAGAGCTGTACCGGAAACTGGCTGACATGTTCGGACTCGAAAGATCTGAGATGTGGAGCCGTGTTCTCTACCGAGATGCTTCTGGTGCGGTCAAACGAACTGGAGAAGAACCCTTCAGGTACCAATTATTGCTGTACTTGGTTTCCTAACCACTGTTTGATTTTTCAGAGTTCACTTAAATGTTAAATCTGCAACTTTTATGAAGATTTTGCACTCACTCATATCTTAGCCCTGTATTTACGTCCGTTCTGTTTCTCTCTGATTATTTTGCAGCGACTTCATGAAAACAGCAAAAAGATTGACAATTCTGACAGATTCGGGCAGCAAAGATATTAGGAGGTAAAGGAGAAATTATCTCATATTTTTAGTCCAATGTAGGGTTTTAAATTACGCCTCCTCCAAAACAAGTAAATTAAGCCAATTTTAAGGAACTCATTTTGAATATTTCAGAGGTTTTTCTCGCATCCTTACGTGTTCATCTCATATATTTCCTTTTCGGTATGGCTTCCTGTGGGATTTAGGTTATATGGTTTCTGGTCTAACTACCTCTCGGACTGATGAGAAATTATAAGAATTGGAAGATGAAAACTTGTTTTGTAGAGGGGTTATGGGTAAATAATAGATACCTTTGAATGAGACTAAAATGTGTGTTTTTTTTTCCAGGGCGTGGATGACAGGATCTCGAAATGGAGATCATGGACTGGATGCATCAAACAAGACAGGCTTTCTGAGCATATTTGCCTAAAATTGAGATTTGACTCTCTTAAGTTGTACGAGAATGTTTGCTTTCTTCTTATATCATATCAACTAAAAACCATTGTCAACTGTGGCATCTCTTTAAGTGTAATCTGTGTCAATAATGATGCCTTCGTTCCGCCAAACTGTTTGTTTGTAATGTTATAGCCCAAGACTGCCTTTCCTTTAGTATGTATACCATCAATGAGCTCCCAGTTCCTGTAATATATCGACTTTGGTTTGTAAGATTGAGACAGATTAATGTTAAATTGGGGTTGAGTCCTTTTTCTTTGTTTTTTTAACATCGAATACGAGGTTGGGTTAATTTCTGAGAAGGAACAAGGCTCAGAACAAAAGGTGGGGATCATGGGAGAGAGAAATATAAACCATCTCTTGCACACAAGAAGGTAGATAAAACGTCCGCATCAAGGTTTTCTTATTTGCTAACAATGGTTTTAAATAAAACTCTCAAGTCGTTTTCATTTCATTGAAAAGGGTTCCAACAAGTGGTTTTCAAAATTAAATTGTCTATCTCATCATGTTTTCTCATGAGTGGGAAGAAAAATAAATGTCCAAGTGTTAATTTCGATAATTTTTTTTAAAAAAACTATATATATCTTTGGTTTAACATGTGAATGATTTGTAACATCGGCTTCTCTGGATTGCAAAGACTATGAGTTGGAGAACGTAGAAGAGAAACTAAAACGTAAAAGCAAGAATTTGTCTGTTGCAAAACTAGGCTAGGATTTGAAACTGGGAACAAGGTAGAGTGGTCTCCATTCATGGTAAAACATGACAAATCAAAGCCAGCTACCCAACCCAACATGGCAACATTATATTGAACACTTTTGACTTTTGTCATCCTAAGAGAAACGTGGACACAAAACAAATACTCCCCCAATCATTTTTATAAACAATTTTTATCTTCACTATAAAGAATGAATTGATAGTTGAGATTGGTTAAAAACAATTATCATACAAAAAATGTTATGTCTTTCATAAAAATGATCCTATTTATGAAAAAAAGTAAAAGAGAAAATATATAATAAATGATTATATGAGAGAAAATTAATGGTGAGTGGAAAATAATTATAATAAAGATGTTTATTTAATAGAGATAGAAAATAAAAAGGTAGATTAAGTTTTAAAATAAGAAAAAAAATTATTTATCTTAAAAACTAAAAATAAGAAAGAGAAAATTACTTATAAAATAATGTTGTACTGTACCATATACAATTGCACTCTCTGAAAGCTGGTTTCAAAAGTCGAACCTTTAAAGAATCGCTGTCCTTGTTGGATGGTTTCTCTGAAAAAATTGAAAGACGACAACATCTTTTTTTTCCAATGCACGGTAAGTAAGTAAGTGGGTGCCATCCCTATCACCTCACTGATTCATCGTCATCATTATCTTTGGCTACCATAAATATGCTCCCAAAATCCTGTTCTGAAAACCAGACCCACGTAAGTGAAAGCCTAGTCTTTAGCACCAATAGCTGTCACACATAGAAGGAAACCCCCATTATTAATATTGTTAGAGTTTTCAGATATCAGAAATGTATGAGGGGGTTGGGATCCGAGAAGGCAGAGAACAAGAAAGATGGGATTTTTTAAAGAAAATTGAATGATGTTTGTTTTTTTTTTTTTGACGACGATTGTGGGTTTGGTCTGTGAATGAGAGTTATGGATAGAGAGACAGACAGGTGCATGGCTCTCTCTCACAGGTCACAGATCACAGGTCACAATCCCAACAAAACCACCTCAATATCAGTGTTCTTTGTTCACTCCTAAGTCCTAAGCAATGGCCACACGTGGGCGTGGGGCCGCCCTTAATTTACCCACTTGATCCTTTTCAATTCAAAGTTCTACTTCTACCAGTACCCTTTTTTTTAATGGCAGAGACATAAATAAACATGCATTGTGTTTTACAAACTTACTACTACAAGTATGTGTGGATATATATGTATGTAGTAGGAGAGTTGTATCGGCTAGCTAGTTTAGTAGCAGTAGTAACTGTTGAGGTTTTTGTGGATTTAAAAAAATGGCAAGTTCACGTGCACAAGAGCAAATGTGTCGCCGGTTAGATGGGCGTGCCTTTTGGGCAGTGATATAATGATAATATGGCTTTGCTTTGGGATTTGAATATTTGATTCAGCTTTGCCTCTTGCTTCTTGCTTACGCCTTCAAGTGATGTTGATATGATATCCTCTCTTTTTATTCATCTCATTCTTAGGCTTTTTTCTTTTTCTTTTTTTCTTTTTTTTGGGGGGGGGGTATAGGAGTATATGCTAAATCATATAACGTTGAACGGCTTTTTCTATTTTAACCCCTCTGCAGGCTGCATTAGCAACATGGGGAATGAAAAAACATGTTTTTAATTAATGGGTATGTAGTAATAATATGGTAAATTGCGAGACTTTATGGAAAAAAAGAAAAGAAAAGAAAAAGGGGGTCAAATGGTCAAAGGAGGAAGCATTGGAAGTATAGGGGAGAGAGAGGGGTTGGAATTCCAAGGGGTTGAATTCTAAGTGAAGAGTTCCAAAGCCCTATTGTGCGGAGTTGCCTTCCTTCGTTTGCATTAAGATAGTGAGGCATATTCCCTTTTTATTTTAGTGTCACTCATTTCATGCCCCCATTGGTTCCCCCAAAATATCATGCACACTTTCTTGGATTTTTATGCAACAAAAATTTATACTTCCTTTATTTTTAACTATAAGAATTAATTGATTTTTTTTAAGAATCCTTAAAAAAAAATTAACTACATTATTTCAAAACATTACAATTTATTATGCACACTTACTTAAAATTTTTTAATGTGATCTTAATTTATTCTAAGAATTATTACTTTTTATATGCTATTTTAAAGTCCGTTTGGAAGGACTTAAAGCTCTTTTAAACAACGTTAAGTCACTTAAAAAAGTGTGTATTCCAAAATTAATGTTTGGGAACCACTTATTATTGACATCCACTTATATTAAAAAAACAACGGAAGAAAATAAGACGGGGAAGGAGCCAATGGAAAAAAATTACTTCTATTGTCTCAATTCAAATACAAGTCTCTTACGATAAATCATTTTTTTTCTTAAATCACTTCTACTAAATTGTTTAAAAAAATAAGTCACTTTTTCCACCACTCATGGTTCCTTAAACTTGTGAAGCCAATGAAGAGGGATAAGAGCGTAATGGAAAAATAATAGTAGATTTTTCTTTGAAACTTTAAAATGATGGGTAAATGCAAAAATTTTCTTCAAAAATGAAAGTTAAAAAATTAAAGGAATGGAAGGAGCTTAATAATTAACAAGGGTCACTTGCAATTTAATTATGGGAAAATTTTTAAAAAAGACAGTCAAAATAGGAAAAAGATAAATCAGAACATCAAAATCGAAAATCCTAAATTAGTCACTTTGTGCATTCTTTTTCTGTAATTACAAAAGTGCCACTGGATTTTTAACAACACGAGTATCTTAATTCACAATAAGAGTATCTCAATTAACAACAGCATCACAAACAATTCACAGCGTAAATACTTAGTACCAAATACTTATGGTGTTGTTAATTGAAATACTCTTGTTGTGAATTAATATACTCGTCTTGTAAAAAATCCAGTAGCAATCGTAATTATAGAAAAAGAAGGTACAGAGCAACTGATTTGAGATTTTTGATTTCATTGTTATGATTTGTCTTTACTCTATTTTGATTGTCTTTTTTTGAAATTTTCTCTTTCATTATTTTATATGAAATTTTTTATTCAGACATTTTATGTAGTTATTGATAATCTGGAGCAATATTTAATACAATTTTTTGAAAAAAAAAAGTGTACTACCTCCTGTTTCTAATATAAGAACTATTTGGACATTTGGATTTGTTCATCTATATTATCCCCATATTTATATTACCTCCGATGTTTTATATGATATCCACTTTATAATTCAAATTAAACTTTTGTAAATTTTATATTAAGTATTAGATACAGTAATTTATTTAAATCTATTCCTATTCATTACACATGTTAAGTTTGTATCCACGGATAATTTAATTGCAAATGATTTAAGAGAGTGTTTAAGAATAATCAAAACAAGTTTTTCACAATTTTAATATATCTAATTTAATTAAGTAGATGTTATATTAATCATGAGAGGTAGAATCTTATCTTTGGATGAGCTGGTTTCAGCCTTTATCTTGGATGATGTTGGAGAGGCATAAGTTTAAACAAAGAAAAAAAAAAGATTTTAATGCTTATTATAAGTCAACTTTTAAAATAATAAATAATAATATTATAATTTTACCCCTAAGCTGAGAAAAAAGAAAGAGATGAAAAAGACTCATTCTAGAGTAAGATTGAAAAAATTTATCAATTTAATTAATATCTATTAAATTAACTACCTTTTCTGAATAATTTACACATATAAATAAAACTAGGGTGGTAGAACACTTCTCATGAAGTTGGTTCAGAGGGATATTTTAGAACTTGCACAGCTGCACTAACTCTCATTATTATTATTAATTTTAATTTAATGGCAGCACTAACCCAGCATATGGTTGAAGAAAGAGAGAGTTTGCCAGGCAAACGACAGAGATATGGTGAGATAGGCCTCCAGGCCCTACCCCGTGGCCCTACCATTTACTCGTGCGGTGGTGGACCTCACACAAACTTTCCCTTATATGACAAAATTCCACATTTAATTTTATCTCCGAGATTATTGTTTACTATTTTTAATTTTAATCAAATTAGTCACGAATGATACTTTCGTATCAATTATTTTTATTTTGAAAAATTGCACTTAACATGACAATATTAATTATAAGCACTAGATCAAATGGGACAGTGTGGGTCAAGAAGCTAAAATGGCAAAGTAGCTGTTTAAATTTGTGGGAAATGGAGAATCAATAAACAAAATGGTAAGGAGTACAAATTGGCTGAGAAGATTCAAGCACCTTCTTTAACAAAAGACTCTATCTCACTTTTGTAGTAATTCTTTGTTAGTAAATACATACCTTTCATTTTGCAAACTCGCCCAACTTTCAACAATCTTTTTTAACAAATCATCAGCATAGGTTTTTCACAGATAACTGCTCTCAGATCATTAGCAACTAAATATTAATTATTTGCAAAGAAATATTTCATCTTATATTCAATTAGTGAAATAATAATAATAATAAAAAAAGATAAAGATAAGAAAGCAGCAGTGTTTAGAAATTTAAAACTTTTAAAAATCATAAAAGATAGTTGCTATGACTTAAGTCTGGTGGAGATGTTGGAATAAGAAAAATTAAGTATAATAAGTTTGTTCATCTCCTTGGGCCATCAGAAGAAGAAGTTGTGAGAGAGTTTTCCGTTATAGAAGTTTTATCATGAAATGATTTATGTCCCTTAAAACTAAATTGTGACAAAACTCATTTTGCATATTTACTTTGCACAAGGAAAATCATGGTTGAAGAGCTTCTTTTGAATGTCTTAATCCCCAATCTAAACAAAAACTTGCACTAAAACCATATTATTTGAATAAATGAATACTCATCCATTCCCTAATATAAACTATATTTAAGGAGCTGAAAATAATCTTAAATATAAGATATAGGTTTTATATTTATCATTCTTTTTCTAATTCACCCTGTTGATATTCCATCAACAACAATCAAGTATGAGAAGATATGAAAGAAATAAGGAAGAATATTAGGACATTTTAGAAAATAGAGTACATGTCATATTAACCAACTTCCTTAATCGAATCAAATTAGATAAGTTGGAGATTGTTTATATTAAGGACTGGAGACCGAGTGCTAAATCGTAACTGTTGCATGCATGGATTATTAAATTATTATAACCTACTTTAGTGAATATTGATGAACAAAGGCATGATGATCTGGAGGCAAAGTCATTGGTGTCATAATTAGCTTGAGTAGCAAGAATGCTTTATGGATCACATACTTCATCTGACAAAAAATGACGACCATGTTGTAATGGTGGATTGTGATTGTGAGAGGATATTGCTGTTACCGAATCTGGGCTGAAATTCTGCCTTGTAGCTTTGCGTTAGCAATCCAATCAAGCAGTGAGAAGTCCTCTTATCAATGCTACTAACATCAAATTTGGTAAAAGGAAAAAGTCAAGGTTAATACTTAATAAAGTGAACATTACAGCGCAGACACAGGTTTAACATGCCATGCTTTGTGGATTATGATTCACATTGATCACAAGTTATGATGAAAATTAAGAGTTGTGTTAGTCAAATGCGTCATTATGGACTGGAAGAACTATTTTGGGAATGCAAAATGGTCAAAGATACACCATATTGCAGCTTTGAATTTCAGACCTTGGAATTTTAAATCTTAATGAAGATTTCATATCGATCCCACGGTTAACTATAATGAATTCTCAAAAAACACAGCAGCAACAATTAGATTTCCCTTTTACAACAATGTTTTTCATGACAGTTCCATGTGTTTTTATGTAAATGAAAACTGGACAAACGTCAAATTTCCACGCTCCAATAACCGAACGATTAAAAAGAAGCCATCAGGGGTACTAACGAATACCCAAGTCTTGCTCAAGATATTTGAGTCAAGAAATATTCAAAATATACCTGTTCACATCAAATATCCCTTGTGATTGATAATTTAGTTTAAGGTAGTTAAAACTCAAGCATATTTTAGATGACGCCAAATTATGAAACCAGATTGGAACATCAACAGCAAAAATTAAGATTACCATGTGCAACAGTCAAATAAGTACATGATATTTCAGCATTGCCACATCATGAAAGAATCGAGAGTCATCAACACGCACTATTACATTTGAGGGTAGACACCACAGGCACAGACTAAGTGAACTAAACTAGGAAACATATCGGCATCTCACTAGTGAAGTATGAGCATAATTGTATCCTATAATGCGTGCTCAGATTACGGGCTAACTGCCAACACAACTCAAAATTACAATGATAAATAAGACACCATCTCAGCATATAGAAATGCTCAATTATACGCAATAAGCAATATAGAATTTGGGATTTGGAAACCATGAACCAGTGAAGTGAGGATCAGATTGAGAGGCTCAAGCTAAATTTTCGTGGGACATTTTTAATTTGATACATTCGCGGGGAAAAATTGTCATAATCTGTATCATGACTGTGTGAAGTCTAATGTAGAAGATCCAGATCTAAATCCAAAATAGACACCAACAAAGTTATTAGGATCAAGATCTATTCTGTCTGAAATCAAATGATTTGAGAAATAAAAAATTGAACTGGCCCAAAGATATGTTTAATCTCCAATGAGATTCTAGTCCAAGTAAGCTTGAGCTTTCTCTCTTTTTAGCTCAAGGACATTTTATGACTTATGATCCCTTCGGTTTAAACCATAGGTTTGAGTGTTATTAGTCGATTGTTTCTTAGAACTCATAAGATCTTGATCGGATTCTTTCTTATGCACAAGTTCTTCCAAAGGAGGCAAGTGTAGAGCATACTTGAATCTTTGTAGAGATGGAGAAGATATGCTAAGAGTCAAAGCTTTCAGAAGAGGAGAGAGAGTTTATAAGAGAGACATAAGGGAAAATAAGCTTATATTCATAAAGAGTATTACAAGTTTTGATGCCCCTGAATTGAGGAGAAGCACCATATATATAGGTAGACGAGGTGGTCAAAGACAAACGATAGTAAGTGCATATAGAGACAACTGGACAGATACATTAATACACATGACCGTAAAAAGTAAAAGCAATAGACAACAAAGTAAAGGCTGCAAGCTACCGACATTTTTGTCTTTTTGTGCCGCCACTTTTGGCTGCTAACAATTTTGTCTTTTTGTGCCGACGCTTTTACTTTCGACAGTTTTGTTTGCAGTGTTGACATTGTGGCCGGTCAACATCTGGTTGTAGTTTCTAACATGGAGCCTCCCCCCGGGTTTTTTTAAAGTCTGGAATTCATTCTTTTACTATAGGCTTATGATCATCATTAGAGATAGATTATCATGATCTATATTATAAAGAAAATTGCAAACATATTGGAGGGATTCATGGTGATAGGTTTCAGGAAAAGAGGCTGGAGGCCTTACGAGACGACCTTCATGGGCCTGAGTGCAATATGATGGATAGAGATGAGAGGGAGTGTACTACGAATATTAGGAGGCCTGAGAAGAGCTACCTAGAATGGAGAGACTCAGTTGTGAGTGTCCATCATAAGGGTCCTGTAAGTCTTGAAAAAGAGGGCCTATATAATCTGGTAGGTGAGAAGGCTCTGTATACTGAGAAGGATTTAGGTGTTTGAAGGCATCACGTGCAAAGTAGTGGGAAGGTGGAGCATATACATCATCATAACAATAACTGTTGAGGAAAACTTTACACCCAAGAGGGGGTGAATTGGGTGTTATAAAATTTTCTTGGAAGCTCAAGATACAAGTGTGTATACTAGTCGGTCAAAACTCATGACCTACGTCCAGTTCTCAGCAGTCACTGAGTTTCACTAATCCCCAAGATTTCAATGGGTTCTTAGCGCCACAATACAGACTTGATTGACACTTTTAGAGTTCACTCCCCCTTACAAGTTACAATCCAAGTTCCCCACTCAAAGTATCCCAACTTTGAGCAACTCACAAATGATTTCAAAATGTAATAAATACTCTCTCAATATA
>JBAGKO010000014.1:19952960-19971710 GCA_037177275.1 Acacia concinna
TCATGTTCTCTATCTCTCCCTCTATAATAACGCCACTCCTTCACCCTCCCTATTCGTCTCTCTCTCATTCCTTCACTCATGCCACTCTCTATGTTATTATAGAGGGAGAGATAGAGAACACGAGTACTAATGGAAATTAAATAACTTCATTGATGTATTGTTGAAGCCTTGATGCTACCAAAATTTAATTAAGCACCGCAAGTGTACGAATAATGAAAATAGTCAAATGGTAAATTAAGATCGTTCCACAGAGACTCAATTAAACTAGTAATTAGGCACTAAAATTCCTATTTTTCTTTAAGTTGAGCAAAGCAAATAAGGATGGTTTAAGAGAATTTTTAATAAAAAGAAAAATACTAAAACTAGAGGTTTAACAAATTTAGATGAAAACACAACCTACAGCAACTAATCCCTTCTTCAAATTTTAGAATATATCTTTTACCAATTGGATAGAATTAATATTAAATTCTTAGTCTAAAGTATTAATAGATATAAATATCTTCTGATCAATTATATCCCTCCCTTAATGTAAATTGTTATTCCTAACAAATTTATTAAGAGCCAATAACTTCCTAAATCACTCTAATATGACTATATGGGTCCAAGAGATATATTCTTATCCTAATGGCAGAATAAATTCTAATCCATATTATTTAATCTCATGGTCCAATAAAGATCCCTTTTCTAAAGCTAATCTAACTTCTCCAAATTACTACTTAATGTTGATCATGCATTAAATAGAAACAAATAAATAAAGATTAAATAACCAAAAATTAATATTAAAATTCATCTAAAAGATTTAAACATACTATAATCTAAGAATCATTTCATAGCTACTCTAGATAAGAAAAGAATTAGCCACACATGGCTAAAAGAAAATCCATAAAGAAATAAGAAGAATATCCAGATTCAAAGAGAGAAGAAATAAGAACAACTGAGATCACCAACTCTGAATCTTGACTCTTCTTTTCTTCCTCCACGGCGTCCACGCTCGCCTTCTTTTTTTTCTCCCCCTCTTTCGTGCAGCCAGCGTGTCCTTATATAATAAGTAATGACGGCGCAGGATTCTCTCTTTCTTGTGCGTTACTTCTTTCCTTATATATTCTCCAATTAGTTGCCTTTTTTCCTTGATTCGTGGGCTCCCATATATTATATTATAATAATATATTAAAGGAAATATTCAATCTATCCACACATGATGCTTTGCTTTTGTAACTTGTTTGATTGGCGTGGGGTCCACAATTTTTCCTTCATTCTTTCTTTTTGATTTTGATTTGATTTTTCTAATTTCTTTGATCCTATATCTCTTGCACAGTAAAAATAGATATGAATAGATTTCCTGCTTAAATTTATGTTTTATAATTAATTCAAGGATGGAAAGAATCTTTAAAAGATAATTAAATAGATATAATATTAATCAATCTAACCAAATATATCTCAAAATATATACCTATTTAATTATAAAATCTAATCTTATAAAAAACTGATGGAGAAATGGAGGAAAGTGAAGGGTTTTGGTAGGGAAACAAGGTGAGGTTGAGAGGAGATAGTGGTGACTACTTTTATGTAAATATGCAGACTGTCAGCGCCTATCATGTGGTTGTGTCATACTTATATAGGGAATCTGAAAACCTTACTTTAAAATGCGTAGCTTCACGTTGGGGGGCCAAGTTGCGACCTCAGATGTGTCAAGTCGCGACTTGGAAAGATAGAAGACACATTAGTCTTGACTTAGCTTCCAAAACACATGGCTCCACTAAAGGGCATCTAGGTCACGACCTGGGGAGGCAGAAACACTCTCATATGTGCTTTGGCTTTTGTAAATTGTTGGCTTCATCAATGTTCTTGTCTTAGGCCTCAAGTTCTTCTCTAATTGCCTGAAAGTTATATAAAAGAATTTTGTGAAGACCAAATACGCAATTACAAATAAGGAGAGGAAATTGACCATTTTTACCCCTAAAACAGCAAAATGCAATGCATGAATCTATATAATCCCAAAAGCTATTAATGTATGCATAATGAGGGTAAAAGTGTTGCAAATCATTAGAAAACACTTAAGAAAACCATGTAAAGATAAGGTTCTATCAGATGTGTTATCCATTTCGACAATAAAATGGTAGGGGCTAAGATGAAAACTGAATTTCTCAATTCCATCGTTGACGACAAGGATTTCTTTATAGGTGGCGTGGTAATGCTTTTTTAGGTTCTCTGAACTGTTCGTTGGCATGTCCATAGTAATATATTTGTCCATTTACTTCCTCGAGTAGAATGGCTCCCCAAAAGTCATCACTAGCGTCAGTCTGAAAGACTTCCTCGCCTTAATATGGAATTTTTAAAGGTGGAGGATTTTGTGTGATTCTTTTGAGAAACTAAACAACATTTGTCTCTTGTGATCCCCACAGAGGAGGAGTCTTTTTAAGCATTTTAGATAAGTGGCTAGTGTGATGAGACCCATGAGAGATAATATCTCAAAGATAATTTACAATCCTAAGAAATTGTTGAACTTGTTTGAAGGAAAGGTTGTCATTAGGAAAATTCAACTATTCTTGTGTAATGTGAAGGCCTAGACTGTATTAACCATTTCTGAAATGCATTACTAAAAATTCAATTTGGTACTCCAACTTCACTCTTTTTAGAGGAGAGCATGATTTTATAGTGGTCTACAAGTTTAGAGAACTGGGTCAAAAGGATCTTATGAGATTCTTCTATATCAGAGAAAAGAAAAATATCATTGATATAGATGAGCACAATATGGAGAACAGCTTCAAAGATCTTTATAATGGCCTTTTGGAATAATGATGGGAAAACTTTAAGCCTAAAGGGCATAATAGCTCATTGGTATTGGGCATTTGGTGTGTAGAAAGCAATCTTGGGCCAATCTTTTGGGTGAATGCAAAATTGCTAAAAGCATGCTCTAAGGTCCAATTTATAAAAAATTTGTGTTTTTTTGAGATAGGCAAATAAGATGATAGGCTTGGGTAAGGGAACCTTATCATCTTTGAGGAAGTGGTTTAGAGGTTTGTAATTAATGACAAGTCTCTTTTTCCCTCGTTTGATCTCTGATCGTTTCTCAACATAGAAAGCATGGCAAGCCCAATCAAATTTTGTAGGTTCAATAAGGCCTTGTTTAAAGAGAGTTGTACATTCATCTCTGGCAAGTTGAAGATCATCCAGGTTCATACCAGGGTAAGATGCTTTGATAGGATTGATATCTTCATTCTTTTCGAAGGGAAGTCGAATGAAAAATTATTGTTTGGGAATTTGTCATAATGATGATAGTGAGATTTCCTCTTGGTAGGACAAGAGCAAGCCTTGTGATCTTTGTACTTAGCCTTTAAGGAAGGCTTTATGCAAACATATTTTAATTTGGATGTACCTCTGAGCATTTCTTTGAAGTACTTATGTTGCACACAAAGTTTATCAATTGCAGCAAGAGCTAGTTAGTAGATCTCACTAATAGTGATTCAAGAAAGATCTCTTCTGGTGGCATTAAGACTTCTATGCAGTTCTGGTTGCATTTCATTAGGAAGGGATGAAATAAATGTATGGTAGAGATTGACATCATTTACTCCATTCAATATATGGTGCTTAGGAAGTATTTTCTGATAATGGATCTAAAGATCTCTTTTGTTAAGAGAACAATATTTCATCTTAAAGGATTCTTGTTTTTCTCTTTTTTCAATAATGTTGAAATCTCCAATGAACTCTTGATGGATTGTGCCCGAAAGAATTGTAGCATCTAGAACTTGGGTTACTTGCATTTCTTGTTAATCACTAAGATGTTGAAACCAATCTCTAAGGGTTCCTGTAAATTTGGAGACAAATTCATGGAGAATTTGCTGGAGAGTAACCTGGGGATGAGTCAGATATAGATCAATCCATGCTCTAAACTCATGAAGTTTGCTTCTCCATTGATATTGTGGAGTATCATCAAAGGTAAACCAAGGACCAGTACTTGGCTTGTAATCGAAGTCATACTAAGGAGGATCAAGTAGATGTTCAATACTAGGCTCCTCAATATCATTATCTTTTGGATTAGGTTGAACCATCTCAATCTTGGAAATATTAGCCAGATGTTCCTCAAAATCACTTTCAGCAGTGAAGGCTGAAGAATCATAGGATTGCGAATAAGACGAGTCTTAAAGGATCTTAAAGGGATTATAGAGGATTTCCATAATGGAGTCAGGAGGAATAATGTTTTTGGGTGAGGATTGATGTTGGGTTTCAATTTGCTTTTGTTTTTTCAAAGGGATAGGCTGTTGAAAGCTGTGCTGAGAGACAACAAGGTCTTTAAAGACAAATCCTTTAGAGGGAGGTGTTTTAATACTTGAAGAGTCTCCATGTTCATGGATAAAATATGGAGGCTAGGGAGGTCTAGGTCTTAGTTGGGTGTTGGAAAAGGTCTGTAAGGTATTTTGGGTTTGAGGAGGAGGAAATTGTTGGGGTGGTCCGAGTTGTCTAAATAAAGGTAATTCATTCTAAAAACTTGGCTATAGTCAAATGTATCTGAATAAATAGTAGGCGAAGAAGGATAAAGTAAGGGTGGAACAATATGGTATGAGGGGTAAGACTCATATATGACTTGGGATTGTTTCTTAGCTGCATCTAGTTCTATTTGTTGTAATCTTCTTGTAGCGCAGATAATTGGAGCTCCTTTTATCATATTTTTGGACCAAAATATCCTATAGCGATAAATCTTCTTAATTCTGCATCTATATTCTGAGCTTGTTGGGTCTGTTAGGCATAGAGTTCTTGCACCTTTTAAGACATATGGCTTGAGAGGTTAACCCATTGGTTTTTAGCACAATCGAATTAAGTTTTGAATTAATCCTAGTCAGTGCTATGTTTTGACAAACAACATTTTAGGTATGCTAGTTTAGTACCTCATATGATGCAAAGGCCAGTTGAAGGTGGCCTTGAGAATTTACAGTGCTAGGTGCTATATAAGGTTGAGCAGAAATCTTAGTAGTCTCGTCAGTACACCTTTCAAGTGGAGGAAATTCATTAGCATAAGGACTTCTAATCATTCCAGTGCATGGAATTGGTTGTGGAGCACTCGAGGGAAAGACTCTGAAAGCCTTTTAGTAAGAAAGGTATAACCCATTTCCATTAGTAATTCAACAAGAGACATATGTTTAGATGATTTTTCTAGAGGAGGTGGAGGTCGCCAACCTCATTTCTGGACTTGTTTAAGGCCGTGATCATAGTCATCATCATCATTATCATAACAATTCTTGTGTGAGCCAGAGGGTCCCTAAAAGGCCTTATTCTTTCTACCTTATTTAATAGCATACTTATATGAGTAAAACCCTTATTTATCATCATCGGACTCTTCCCACCATTCTGGAGTATCACATTCACATTCAGGGTCACACATGCTAGATTCAGGTACATCCCATAGAAAATGACCATTAAGATGAGAAACATAACATGGCTTTACTTGTTGATCTACAAAATATATTGTAGGGTCTCTTTTCTCTAAGGTATAGGCAGGTGAAAGTGTTAGAATTCTACCATTTGGCTAATTTGGCTTAGAGAAGATAAATTTGATAGATCCATCAAGGAGTCTCTAAATTTTTGGAGGCATGGTGGTATGTACATCTGATTGTACACCATGAAATAGCCTTTCATAATTATTGATCCATTCAAGAGGTATCAAATGGGAGAGTTCATCCTAAGGGATCTATTTAGGAATCTGAATGATGGAGGTATCATCAAAATGGTTGTAAATGGCAAAGAGGGCATCTTTGGTGGAGTTTGGGAGGCGTAGGTTAAGGGAATGGTTTTGTAGAGGATAAATGACCTAGTGGTATAAAGTAGTCATGATAGCATTAGAATCTTATTAAGCACCAACAATCTGAACTTGTACCTTGATCCTATTAGTGAGAGTAGGATCATTTAGGTTGAGATTTAAGTCTGGTTGGATGGTAAGTATAACACTTCCATTGCTCATAGTGGTCAGGAGTGCACTAATAAGAGCATTAGAATTTGTCTTAAAAGTAGAGTCAACAAGAACAACTCTAGCAGTAGCAGGAATGCATTTTCTTCCATGGAGAGTAAGATTCAGGCGTATAGCTCCTAAGTGAATATGTGTATAGCCTTCAAATCTCCATTGGTTGATAAAAGCCTGAAGAATTTCTATAGTGGCATATTGATCTTTAGTGGTTGCAAGGAGCGTACAGTTTTCGAGTCTGGTACTCTGGACAATCTCCTTGACATGAGGTTGTCTAAAAGTCAAAAGGGTTGAAATTCGTTTGGTATCACGATTTGATTAGGAAGAGGCAAGTCAGTCTCATTAATTTGGGCTTCATCAGGAAGATGAGAAATTTCAATGAGATTTTCAATTTTTCTAGTTAAGGACCGTTTGACAGTGGACAGAAGATTTCTGGGAACAAAAGAAGAGACAAGGGTTGAAGGTTGAGAGGAAGAGTCTATAGTTTCATTAGGATGAGCACTCAAGATTTTTGAGTTTCTTCCTCATTGCTATGACTCATAACATATGATTTTCATCTCAAAAGGAACATAAGGCTCTGATATCATGTTGAGGGCTCACGAAAAGTCATCTTGAGCTCATGTTTTTCGTGGACTTATGATCATCATTAGGAGATATATTGTTGTGATCTATATCACAAAGCAAGTTGCATATTTTAATGGATTATATTCCTCAAATTAAGTTTACTAGAGTATTGTTAAGAAAATCAAATCAAATGAAAGTTATGGTTATGAGTCATGTGAACTATATAATCCTTACACTCATGTTTTTTGTGAATCCAAACATCTGTAGTTAAAAATGATACTTTTGATCAAAAAATATTGTGAAATTTGCAATTTGGTCCCAGTTAAAGGAATATACAATCAAACGGCCCACAAGACTTTTTGGTAATTAATTCAACAAGACAATTGTCCATCATACCCTTAAAGGACATTTTCTCTTTCCTCCGACAAATCTGTCCTTCGTAAGTTTTTCCTTGTTTTTCAGCTGCAAAACACTTGGAGATAAACTTGATTTAGCACAGGATAACTCTTTTATTTTACATCCAAATTCAGCAAATAACCTATCCCCAGAAGCTCTTTCAATCCTATTTCTAGAGCAATAAGAATTATCCCCAAATTCATTATATCATGGAAGATATGAACCAAAGAATGGATATTGTTCTGGAACCACCGTTAAACCTCAGTGTCATATTTGAAAATTCATAACTCCCTCATATGATCTTTGTTTTGGTTAATATTTGCTTCTTTAGAAAGCTGTATGAGTCTAGTTTCATACACGGAAAGAATCATCTCAATTAGAGCTGTGGTTTGAGAGATATTTCAAAAATATTGAACCTTGTCTAGATGATTATGATGAAATCCAGCGCCAACTTTAAAAATTTATATCTCTTTCATATGAACATATTTGAGCCTGATCTTGATGTCCATTTGTCGCATTGGAAGTTTATTTTTATATGCAACAAGTTTCAGCTCAATCGGATTTATGGTTGGAGAGATATATTTGAAAGATTAGAGCTATGTCATGCTAGATGGAAATGAGCAAAGGAAAGGAGGTTGAGCTCGTTAGCTTTTGAAGGTATCATAGTTATCTTTCACAACTGAGTATGGCTTAGGTTAAAGGAAGATTATGTGATGTCAAGCATATGTCAACAATTCCTAGGTGTTTTAGTTATTACAATGACAACATGTATGAAGGTAATGAATCAATGCTTATGAAGTTGGATGATATGTTGCACTTACTTTGATTTCTCTTGAAACATATGGAAGCAAGTGATATGCTATTTTACGGGACCGTTTGATCGTATATCCTATTGTCCGGGAGTAAATTGCAAATTTCCCAAAAATATAAAAATGGAACTTGCCATAATGCATTTGTTAAAAAATCGTGAGTTCGTGACAAATAATTAATACTGACGGATTACTAAAATGGGCAATTAGTTGCAGTAGACTGTAGAGCTCAAGGCCCACGCCGTGATGAATGTCGTAATCTTGTAGGGTGATGTTATCCTGATAGATGGTGTACCACTTCCGAATGCGAATCGTGTCGGCTCCGGTACCCGTCTGAGCAGCCACAAGTTTCTTCAAATCACCGATCGCGCCATCCTCATTACACTTTACCCTCACCTTCCCCACACGGTGGTCATTCAGGACCACTTCCATCATCTTCCTCACTCAAACTCAAACCCAAACCCAAACCTAATGCTATGTGACGCAGAAATATTCTATTTTAGAGATATTACGAGATTTAGTAAATAAATCCTAATTCTAATATATACATATCCTTATTAGATATCCATACTATCTCATGCAAAAATGCCTCGTAGTAAAAAATACAAGACACTTTTCTTTTTCCCATTTTATCTCATTTGTCATTTTTCCAAATTAAAGTCTATCTTAAAAATTAATATATAATTACATGATACACAAGTATTTCAAAAGGATCATGTAAAAAATACTATAATTAAATAATTTATTCATCATCTTTAATCTCCCCAAAATAAAGAGGGGCCTTATAGACCGGAGGTAGTATATGAATATAATTGGGACACGCAGAGACTTTAAACTATTTGAATGCCTGGATGTATGAAGATTATAAGTCACTGCATCATAATGGGAATGATTAAATGGGAAAAACTAAATAAAATTCGATAAATAGAGGAGGTGGGTTGGAGGGGTCGAGGGTAGAACACAAGTCGCCTAGAGGAAGAGACAAAACTTGAAATCATAAACAAGCTTGAGATATCTAATGAGAAAACAGAACAGAAGCAAACAAGGGAAACAAAAATATACTGTACATGAATTAGCTGCCTAGGCCCCTGCGAAACAAGAGAGTCCAACGTTAGGGCATCATTCCAGAACTGCAACCTCTTGGTCAACCCTCCAGTAATTAGCGTCATTGAATTCCTTCATACTTGCAGATCCATCTTCTTCGGAATTATCCCCCTCCCTCTCCGCCGCCTTTTGGGATGGGTTCTTTTTCAAAGCTCCCGCTTCCCCAACTATTCCTTCTTTTAGCGCCTGTTCCATAGCCTTCTCAGTACCTTCCAATTCCACGCCTACAAATTCAACATCCTCTTCAAATAGGGACGGTACCGCTGCTGTTTTTAGATTTGAGTCACTATCCCCCTCACTAAAGTCTCTAGTCGGAGACCCATTTGAAGGCACAACAGACTCTCCATTAGCAGTAGGGCTAGTACCTAGTTGAGGTTTGGTGGAAGAATTGCCATCAGACTCGTCATGATCCAAAAAGGGGTTTGTGCTTGAACCAGCCACTTGTATATCTGATGGTTCACTCCATCCCACCCACTCAGGTAATGGCCTATCCCCAAACAAGTCCTCATTGTCTGGCGCTTCAAACCCAAAGAATCCCATTTCATGTGACAATCTTGCCTTCCCACCTTCCAAATCCAAAATGCCACCATTCATGGAATCAAAGGCAGTTAAACTGCTGAAGAAGTTTGTGCTTGAATTCGATGTGCCATTAATAGTATTTTTGTTTTCAGCCAAACCTTCATCCTCTCCTATCACTACTTCATCGTCGCTACTATTGTTACCACCATTTGCAGCCCCGCTCAAGTTCATCACATCCATCATATCAGAGGATGATGTGCCCCCAGGTGCACCACCAATTCTGTCATCTTGGAATGCAAACCAGTTGGAGTTTGTAAAAAGACTACTGCATTGAAGAAAAGACCCTTGGTTATATCCACATGTAAATAATCAATATTATAGAAAAAGAAAAAATGGCAAACAAATATTGACAGCATAGATAACAATCTAGGAACACTTTGAAAAATAAGTCAAAACCTCTGAAAATTCAATGACGCTGCTTTTGCAATAATGCAAGGGGTGGGGGATATTGTGAAAGGGATAAAGATACCCTCCAAGACCATATAAGCCGTTTGAAAAGTATAGAATTGATAGGTTCTGATGTGATAGAAGGGAAAGGTAATCTTTTATTGCCATGTGTAATCAGAATCGATCACCAGAGTAACAAAAGACCTGAAGAATTTACAAAATAATCTGACTCTTCACTGCATAACATTCCCATACAGACATCTGACACCTAATTTCAATCACTACAACTTGTATATATCAAGTAGGCAGATGGAGTGTATTGTTTCTTTAGTACTACCTGCATTTTTTGAGAGATTAAAGAAATTAAATAAATTAATTAATCACATAATGTGTTGTATTTTATCAGAATATATATTAGTTCATAAGTCAAACAAATTAATTTGAAGGGAAAAAAAATACTATGAAGTAATTTAATTAGCTTCCTTAGTCTTTCCAAAAAATCAAGTAGGTCTTGTATTTAGGATCAGGGATAGTACCAGAAATCTATATTTCTTCTATAGTTTACTCCCCAGCATCAACAACACAAGGAATTTTTTAGTCACCATATTGAAAATGCAAAAATTCCGCCTATGTTTTATAGCCAATCCCTAGTTAGGATGAAGGACAACTGCTGTATTAAGCCCTTGACAGCCAACAGAACTCTATCAAATCTTCTATTGAAAACTCTTGGTTACAATATCCAAAAAAAATTTATTGAAAGACAACAGCATCCTGCAATCTATCACCTAGTGGTAGATTGTTGTATTGAGCAAATAGTCAGGAAAAGATAAGTCAAGGAGCAAAATACAACCTTGGTAAAAAATATCATACCATAGCTTAATCAAATACATGATCAATCAAATTCCTCAAAAACTGATCGACAGTCATGACAAACCAAAAACAGACTCACCTCCCTGGATCATCGCCAAGTCTTAAGGACGATATGACAACTTCCGCTGAATCATCATCAAAGTAGACATCCTACATTTTAGATAATATAATTATCAAATAACTTTTAAATTAATCAACGAGAAAGAGAAAAAGACAACTAATAATTTAGTTTCCACACAGAATTTGCAATTATCACTGAAAAGAAGAGCATTTAATGCTCAGATATTCAATTGCTAATGCTTGACAGCCAATCAAATACTCAACAAACGCTCAATTACTCAAAAGCAGAGTGATTTAAAGCATTGTTTCAGCACACATCAGTAGCTAGATCAGATCGATTCCCCCAGGCATCAGATTAATCATATTACTTTAAATACCAAGAAAAATAAAAACTAATACCTCAGCATCACGATCAAGACCTCCTTGGTCCTACAAGCAACAGATCATTACATTAGATTAGAATTGAGTTTGGCCAAAAAACCCAAAAGGAAAATCTAGAAAAATGTGATTATTTCAAGTATGTACACACATCCCCATAAAGTACGAGGGAACTACACACCTCTTCATTTTCCTCAGTTCCATAAATATTATATTTAAAGGGGTGGCTCAAATTATTTGCTAAAGCTGCAACATCATAGTCTCTGTCATCTTCATCGCTATCCCTGATCCTATCTTGCAATGCGGTAGGGCGTCTGCATATAACAAGAAATAAAAGATATGACAAAATGAAAAATGATTTTGAATACAATAAAGGGAACATAACCGGAGTTACCCTTTAAAAAGCCAAACAAGTTCTACAGAAATTAGACACCACAGCCGTGTCTTAACATATATGCTGAGCAAAAGATAAAATGTACTTATGGTTACTATTACTTTCTCTTGATACCCCCAAGTCAATAGCTGAAATTACAAAACATAATTTTACATCCACTCCTCAATCTCTAATGCCAGTCAGAACAACCAACCCGCCAACTTTCTATTAATCAAGGCAACCCATGTGATGTGATCGCTTCAACAGATGTAGGGACAAGGTCTCACAAACTTCCAATTATTTTATTAGATGCAAAATAAAAGGTCAACATAGACATCATGACAAAAGAAGAATTCTAAATACTCCATGTAAGAACCAGCTAATCCTTTTGAAAACAGCTCACTGCAATCAGAGCTTACCCACAAGCCCAGCGGTGAACATTTTCAATAATGTTTCGTTCCTGCAGAATAGCAGTTTGCCATTGATTCCACTCACTATTTTCCTGCAGATATCCCAAAAAAAAAAAAACAGTTTAGCCCTCCTAGCTTGAATATAGTATTAAATGATTTCTTTTCTATCTTGAGAGTATTCAATGACTTCAAATGAAAAGAATGAGGGAGCAAAACCAATAAATTAATGCGCAAACTACTAGTGCAGAGAAGAATCCCACTCTCTCCAACACTAATAACGAAGAAGACTCTACTTCAATATACAAGGAATCAAATCAAATTTTAAACAGCCCCTAATAACATCAACAGGCAACTATTTATAATGCTAAGGAAATAATAAATATTATTATTAAAATTATTTAATATTAAATATTCAATAAAACGTGCATGAATCGAGGGAAATTGTAACACATGTGGAAAACATGTGTTAGTCGCTGCTAGTGCATTCAACTCCACTCTCAGGTGCCAAAAGACCAATCTCCCCACATGCCACATCACCTATGAACTATCCCATTACTCACACCAGGAACCCCTTTCCTCCAACCTCCCGTCTGTCCTTGCATCTGCTATAATGCTGCCTTCAAGGGTCTCTAATCAGAGAAGAAGCTAATGATGATATATTGTATTTATTCCATACAATGTTAACAAAACAGCAACAGTTTTTTTTAAACCAATATTGTCGATATTATTAATTAATACTTAAACAATCAAGACTTTCAGGTTCCTGAAAAAAGAATACATCATCCACTACCAACCTGAATGTATGCTTGTATACGGCTTTGATTATGTGCCAATTGAACAAGTTTATTAGCAATTCGAGTAATATGTCCAATGTTTCCTGCCCGTGGTGCCTGTTTTCCAGCAGCAGGTACAGTTGGCTACATAATACAACAGTGAAGTTAGAAGTGATTCTCAACAGTAATAGAAGAAACAATATTATGCATTGCATTTTGGTGCTATCATATGCACAAAAAGGCTGATTTACTAAATTCCCAACCTAAACTACGAAGACAAACAAGAAGTATAAAGGAAATTCAAGACTAAGGGCCTGTTTGAGAGGAGGGGTTTTGAGCGTTTATCAGCGTTGGCGGAAGAAAAGAAGCCAATTTGGTCGCTGTGGTGTTTGGCAATAGCAGAGGAAATTAAATTCCTTATCCAAATAAGCGACTGAAAACAAAAAGCATTGACATGGGGCTTTTATGAGCGTTTTGTACCATTGAGCTTTTGGGCGCGGCACAGTAAGCAAAGCTGTGGGAGACCGTTTCTCTCACCAACATCAGCCAATTTCTCTTTACTCTTTTTTTTTAATAGTTTGAGAACACTTTTTTACCATTACCCTTTATTTATTCATTCCCTAATAGTAACTATTTCAATTTAATTTAAAATTATTTTGGTTGCAATAGAATCCCCTAAATAGTTTACCGAACAGATGCCTTGTTAAAATAGCATTCATGACACAATGGTGTTCATCAATTTTAAGATGTATCCTTATCTAGAAGTTAGACACAATTGAACTGTGTTCGTGACACAATCAGAGACCATCTTATTAGAGATATATAGATTATCTACAAATGGATAATTAATTTGAGTACTGTAAAGTTATTATTTTTTCCCCCAAAATTAATAGAGACAACGTGGAAAGAAAATTCCCACTCCATATATTAAATCATTATTACTATTCCACATACATGACAACATTTTTTTTCCCAACTTATGACTTCTAAAAAAAAATCATCATAAGTCATTTTTCTATTTATCTCATCCATACACAAGTGACTTATGAAAATAAATCCCTTCTGCTACCCCCAAATACAATTGACTTATTATAAATTATTTATTTTTATAAGTTACTTATCATAAGCCACTTATAAAAAATAAGTCACTTATCATAAGTCATAGCCAAACGGGCTCTAAATCCTCAAATACTAAAGAATTCATTGTGCAGCAGTTATGTTTCTTCACATGCACGGTAGAGTTTATGAAAGCGCATCAACAGTTTCACAGTTGCAGAATATAACAGGCAAGATAAGACTTTCCGTTTAACAGGTTTGAAGAATTTACCTACCTGATCATCAACACCAGAAAGAATAGGATGTTTATCTGCTTGAAGAAATTTTCCAATTAAATCAGAGTCTTGAAGGAGGTGATCAACAATGACATCACTTTTGCTCTCCAAACAAATTAATATGATAGTTTCTACATGATGGTGCAACGAGTTGTTATATGGATACCTGTATCAGATGAACAAAGAATGGTTGGTCATGTGAAAAACATAGCATCTAAGATGAGCAAACAAAAGCTACCAGCATGTCACTATATGTCTAAACACCCATCAAATCCCAAATTACTAGTTGCTTACTCAAAGAAAAGATCAATGGCTCGTCGGATCATTCCTGAGCTGACCAATTCCTTTTCAGCCACTTCACTGCCAGTTCTCAGAAACACTGCTATAAACTCGACAATCTGAAGCAAAATAAATGGGTTAGCAAAAGATGTTTTAAGGTCAAGTCAAATATATCGTTGAAAAAAAATAAATAAACAATTTTAATAAGTACACAGGAAATGCAATCTTTGGACAGAGGGTTAAAGTCAAAAGGCAAAGCTACAACTATGTACAAAGGGACAGCCATGCATATTCTAGGATTGAAATTTGGGAACTAACCTTTAATCGATGCTTCCCAAGTGGAGGCTTCAATTCTCCAAATGTTGTAGGCAAAACCTTGTCATCCGTTGACACATTTAAAACCATGAGTAAGTCACCTGCAGACCAAAAACGTAATTTAAAAGGGAACAAAAGTTAGCAGTTAGCAGCAAGACTTGATCAGGGGGAAAAGTAGCAACAACTTGATCAGGGGAAAAAAGAACTGATGGTAATGCTATCCTCCACACCTCCAATTCTAAAACGATCTCCCAAAATAAATGAATGAATGAATGAAGGAAGTGGTTTCAACTAGCACTGTTTGGTCGGTAGTTACAATTACTTCTAGATCGCAGCAAAACTATTTTTCCCCACAAAATCAACATGAGTATTTGATGCATTCATAGAAGAATATAGAAGCACAAACTAGTTCAGTTGCTCTTTCCTCAATATTACTCGCAAAGGTAATTTTCACCAATTTGTGATCGCAGAAGTTTTGTGACAGAGCTAAACAGGCACTGAAGCACAAGACACTCAATCAAAAGAACACAAAATAATCTGTAGCCAGTTGGCAAACTCAGAAAAAAAAGAAAGAAATCCTACTATTCATAAAATGCATAATTCCAATAGTCAATGTTATACCAACACAACAGAACAATGAATAGGAATTGCACATCCGCTTAAAAACATTCAAAATTCTGTTCACAATTAAACAAAAGCATAAAACAGCGATGAGATCCACAGAAGTCATATATACTATATATCCCAGGCACATAAAAATGTATCAATTCCCAATTATCCTCTGTGTGGCTCCCAATCAACCATGTTCACACTCTAGGTAGTTTTCTTCATACTTATCACAAATATTATAATCACACAACATAAGTAAACTGAAAAGCCTACATAATTCCTGAGTCTTGTTGTATCTCACACAAAACACTTACATTCTATTCCCTTTAGTTCTTTAAAATATATTCCAATTCCCAGAAGACAATAAGTTGAGCATAGCATTTTCAAACATATAATAATGCATAGTTTTAAATTAATTCATCATAATAATTAGAAAAAAAACAGATTGAATAGACATATGAGTAACTACACTAATAATTAGACGAGGGACACAAAAGTAACAAATTCTGAATTACCAAGTTTTGGGAGCATTGCACCAATGGTATCAGGGTTAACTGGAGTTGAAACCTCGTACAATTGTTGACTTCGGAAAGAAGAAACAAAGGGAGGTGGAAATGTAGATCTTTTTGGATTCAACAAAGAAATACACACCGAAAGTGAGTGAACAAGGCTAGACTTTGACGGTGAATCTTTCAGTGCATGGTCCATAATTCTCGAAACAAAACTGCATATTAAAATAAGCTAAAAATTAATTCACAGTTTATTTTAACCCAAAAAGAATACCACTCAACACAAACCTTGGACTTGAAAGTTTAATTGCCAAAGCCGATGAGGAATTTCGAGTTATTGTACATAAGGTTTCGGCTGCATTTGCATGAACTTCAGGAGGACTCTGATATCAAATACAACACATAAGATATTTTTACAATAAAAGAATTGAACTGTAAAATGGCCTATTCAACGATAAGAATCGCATACAGAGTCTTAGGTTAGAGTCTTTCAACTTCGTTTCTCTATCTGAACATTATTTTACATAGGCCCATTGGGACACAAGTTTTTGTGAAGCGAAGCACCTAACAAGTTCTTTTATCAATAAGTCAAATTTCATCAGCTGAACAACTATTAGCTGGTAGAAAAATACCCCAAATTGTAAGTGACGATACATTCAAGTTCACTGAACATGTCCACAGGCAGGAATTAAAGAACATCTCTCCTACTAAATAAAGTAATGTTTTGATGCAGTAGGTCAAAATAGTGGAGATTTACTCGTAAAGATTTATAATATCCAAAGTTGCAGGCAATAATTATTATCCCTAAAAAACCACAATTGCTGAAACACTGCAGCTGCTGGCACTTGATATTGAAAACATCTGAACAATAAAAAACACTGGTACAGAAGGATTCAAGCCCAGAGAGCTTCACTTACAGAAGGAGTTAATTTATCAACAATCATCTCTAGCAGGTTGCTCTCAGCCAACCATTGCATCACATCTATAAAATTGGGATACACATGCTCATCAGCACCTACTAAGCGAACCAAAACCTGTGCAAAGAGCTTATCAGAATTTGATTTTAATATCAACAAAATCTCACTGATGCTATAACCACTCTGAAATGGATAGAATACCTCCATAATAGATGTGATTCCTATCAAATCAACCAGTTTGCCAAAAACATTCTGATTGGCCTACATAAAGAATGCTGAAGAATTAATGAAAAAGGAATTCACAAGGCAAAATACATTACAGAGCGATTGGTGTGTCCACAAAAAGATAAAGTCATTTACAACAAGAGCATTGAGATTTTTATCCATTTCTTTCTCATCACCTAAAAATTGCAAACATCAAATTCTACACTTAAAAAAGCACTTTTATTACTTACTTGAACATAGTTCATCAGCGGCACTGTCTTTCGAATCATTAGGCAAACAACAACCTAGAAAATAGCATAGAAATCAACATCAACCAAGTAATTTGAATTTAAATCAGATATGTCTACAAGGTGCATTAAGAGCTGAGCTTTCAGCATCATCAGAAGTCACATTACGAGCTGCACTTCCAGCATCATCAGACATACCTTGCTAAAATACCCAGCTAGCAAGGAACCATGAGAACGATCAGGCTCCAAGAAGGAGAATAATAAGTTCATCAACTGCAATTACGAGGATATAAAGAAGATATCAATACAAATAAAATGCAATTGTATGCTATCAAACATATAATGATTTATACCATGACCTAAAAATATCATATACCTCTTCTTCCTCCACCAAGGTCTTCAAAATAACATCAATTTCACATGTGAAAACCTCACAAGCAATGAATGGAAACCTAAATCACAAACCAAAAATCAGACGCTGAGGTTGTAGAAACAGGAAAGTTGAAACTAGAAATTTCATACGAAGTTCATGCACAATAAACTTTATGTTAAAACTAGTAACAAAAAGAAATCTGTTACAGCAGCATACTTGAAGGTCCGTTTGTTTTCAGCATTTTCGGGTGGCTCTTCAATAATGTAGCGTAGTAATTGTTCCACCTGAGCTCTATCTCTCAGGCTGAAATAAGAAAAAATGTAATCAATAAACATACATTTGTTTATTCATCTATATGACTGCATATCCGTTTTCTCCCCCTGTGTAATTATAGACACACCGCTTGTAAAGAACATAGAAAATTTCGGATAGAGGAACATGAGGAGAATATGGAATGTTTGTAGCCAGGGAAACATAATTTAAGTTTAATTAATAATAAACCATACAAGTTAATGAGCCGACTGTTTAAGGCCTTGCATTCTTGGATAATTTCTTCTTCATCCAGAAGTTCTTCTAGAGTGTAATTATCTTTATCCAAAATTGCCTCAATCTGAAAAACACCATAAGCAGCAAAGAGGAAATAGATCAGCTATGCAGAGATGGAGTCATGCGACACTTTGAACCAATTAAAATTAAACCCTTCTTTTAAATTTTAAGTTTCCATTCGTAAAGTTTTCAAATATAAAATTTGATTCTATAGAGGACTATGCCAGTGGATATAAAGGTAATGCAATATTCTCAAAGACAAAAAAAGAGTCGCTGTTCACTGTCCTTGAGTTCTAGTCTGTAGAATTCAGCTGCAAAATATTCAGAAGATTTATTTCTAACAATTTACTTGAATGGAGAACTCAAGGAGTTTTAATTGCTCAATTTGTACCCGTTAACTATAAGCGAAGACCGTCAATCAAAGTATATGAATGGCACTTATGTTGAGGAGAAAATACTAATATTTAAATTACACTAGTTTTAGAAAATTGCTAAAACGCATCCATAACTGCTAATTGAGATTTTCCCAAGCATGCTTGGCAGGCAAGGGAAACAGCCACGCCTTCCAGTCTCTGTAAATTATGAATAAAACAGCCCAAAGCACGGAAACCCGCAAAAACAAACGTTGATCCCGATTAACGGAAACTGTACATGGTTGGTGGAGTGGTAAAACAGGTAATTGTAAGCATAACTGTAGCCAGATAAAAGACGTTTGAAGGGACAATCTGACCGATGCTTGAACTAAATGAGAGCAACGAAAATG
>JBAGKO010000014.1:19971810-19997687 GCA_037177275.1 Acacia concinna
TAATTAGATTGTCTCGCACCTAGTGCATCAGATTCTATCTTGGTAGTGGTTGATAGGTTCTCCAAGATGGCCCACTTTGTGGCTTGCAGCAAACTATGGATGCATTATAGATTGCACACCTATATTTTGGAGAAGTGATTCGATTACATGACATTTCATATTCTATTACCTCAGATCGAGACACCAAGTTCATCAATCAGTTTTGAAAGAGCTTATAGAGTAAAATGAGGACTCAATTAAATTTCAGTAGTACATATCATGTTAGGCTTTATTAGACCCAAAAATATTTTATCAATTACTATAAAATATAAGTCATACCTTCCAATAGCCAAATGTCAATTATAGTACCAAACTCCAAACAAAGAAGCATAATTAACATGCTTGGTTAGTTGGTTATGTGAAAAACTCAGCATCCAAGATAAGAAATAGTAGTCTTTTTTTTTAAGAAAGCATCGAGGATGTCACTATATATATAAATATCCATCAAATCCCAAATTTCTAGTTGTTTACTTAAAGAAAAGATCAATGACTTGTTGGATCATTCCTCAGCTGATCAATTCATTTTCAGCCTCTTCATCACCAGTTCTCAGAAGTGCTGCTATAAACTGGACAATCTTAGACAAAACAAATTGGTCAGCAAAAGATGTTTTAAGGTCACGTCAAATATATTGTTGAGAAGGAATAAAAATAATTTTAAATAAGCACATAGGAAATGCAATCTTCGGACTGCGGGTTTAAGTCAAAAGGCCAAGCTACAAATATGTACAAAGGGACAGCCATGTATATTCTATGATTGAAATTTGAGAACTAACCTTTAATCAATGCTTTCCAAGTGGAGGCCTCAATTCTCCATATGTTGTAGGCAAAACCTTATGATCCGTTGACACATTTAAAACCTTGAGTAAGTCACCTGCAGACAAAAAACATAATTTAAAAGGGAACAAAATTTAGCAGCAGGTAGTTTCATGACAGAGCTAAACAGGCACTGGAGCATAGACACCAATCAAACAACACAGAATAACCTGTAGCCAGTTGGCAAACTCAAGAAAAAAAACAGATAAATTCCTATTATTGATAAAATGCATAACTCCAATGGCAACCTAAAGTGCATATGAATAAGAATTGTACATCCGCTTAAAAGAAATTCAAACATAGAACAATCAGAAGATGCATAGTTTTAAATGGTTTCATAATAATAATTAGAAAAAATAGATTGAATAGACATATGAGCAACTGCACTATTGATTAGACGAGGGATGCACAAAAGTAACAATTAAATCTCTGAATTACCGATTTTTCGGATCATTGCACAATGGTGTCTGGGTTAACTGGATTCAACAAAGAAATACACACTGAAAGTGAGTGAACAAGGCTAGACTTTGATTGTGAATCTTTTAGTGCACGGAGCATAATTTTTTTAACAAATCTGCATATTAAAATAAGCTAAAAATTAATTCACAGTTTATATTAAAACCAAAAAGAATACTACTCAACACAAACCTTAGACTTAAAAGTTTAATTGCTAAAGCAGATGAGGAATTTCGAGTTATTGTACATAAGGTTTCAGCTGCATTTGAATGAACTTCAGGAGAACTCTGATATCAAATAAAATGAACTAACTCTGATATTTTTACCATAAAAGAATTGAACTATAAAATGGCCTATTCAACAATAAGAATCGCATGCAAAAGCCTTAGACTAGCGTCTTTCATCTTCTTTGTCTATCCCAAAATTATTTTACTTAGGCCCGTTGGGACACAAGTTTTTGTGCGGTGAACCACCGTCAAGTTCTTTTATTAATAAGTCAAATTTCACCAGCTGGACTGCTATTAGCTTGTAGAGAAACCCCCCCAAATTGTAAGTGACGATGCATTCAAGTTCACCGAACATGTCCACGAGCAGGAATTAAAGAACATCTTCCCTACTTTAAAAAGTAATGTTGTGATTTAGTATATCAAAATAGTGGAGATTTACTCGTAAAGATTTATAATATCCAAAGTTGCAGGCAATAATTATTATCCCTAAGAAACCACAGTTACTGAAACACAACAGCGGCTGGCTCTAGATATTGAAAATATCTGAACAATAACAAAAAACACTGGTACAAAAGAATTCAAGCCCCCAGGGCTTCACTTGTAGAAGGATTTAATATATCAACAATCATCTCTAGCAGTTTGCTCTTAGCCAACCATTTCATCACGTCTTTAAAATTGGGATACGCATGCGCATCAGCACCTACTAAGTGAACCAAAACCTGTGCAGAGAGCTTATCAAAATTTAATTTCAACACATGAACGAAATCTCACTAATGATATAACCACTCTGAAATGGATAGATTACCTAATAGATGTAATTCCTATCAAATCAACCAATTGGACTAAAACATTCTGATGGGCCTGCAAAAAGAATGCTGAAGAATTAATGAAAAGTGAATTCACAAGGCAAAATACAATACAGAGCGATTGGTGTGTCCACAAAAAGTTTCTTTGCGTAAAGTCACTTACAACAAGAGCATTGAGATTTTCATCCAGTTCTGTCTCATCACATAAAAATTGCAAACAACAAATTCTACATTTAAAAAGCACTTTTATTACTTACTTGACCATATTCCATCAGCGGCACTATCTTCCGAATCATTAGGCAAACAACTACCTAGAAAATGGCATATAAATCAACATCAACCAAGTAATTTGAACTTAAATCAGATATTTCTACAAGGTGTTGCATTAATAGCTGAACTTTCAGCATCATCAGGAGTCACATAATGAGCTGCACTTCCAGCATCATCAGGCATACCTTGCTAAAATTATCCTTGAAAAACTTCTAGATACTCAAAGCTTCTAAGTGGTTACTTCCGGGGTAAAAATAGTCCTAAAAAAACTTCCGAATACCCAGCACTCTTGAGTGGTTTCTTCCGGGCAAAAAATGGACTTTATCCCTTAATATTAAATATTAGTTTTAATTTAAAAAAAACTGGTTTATAATTTTAGCTCATACATTAATATTAAATATTAATTTTAATAAAAAACTGTAAAAAAATAAGAAACATAAATAGATTAAGATAAAAGGGTATACTTATCCACTTAAAATTAACTCCCATCATTTACCATCCTAAACCAAATAAGAAACCAAATCTAACCCCACTTCTTTCTGAACCAAACAAGCTTATAATTTCCTCTAACCTAACTTTAATGAATCTCATATAACTTAACCTCAGTTAAACCAAACACACCATATAAGAGAAAGAGTATTTTAGAAAATTAATAAAATATATTTTGTAAAATTTAATATGATTTGATGATATTCAATTATATGTGATCTTGTATTGATCAAGTATGGAAGTGAGGATATTTTCAAGATAAAATGTATCAACCGCTCTTTATATATGTGAAAGAGATTAGTAGAATATATGTTTTGATTTTAGGATATGGCTAATATTATTCTAGGTCCTTACAATTTGATTGAGTTTTGTTTTTTAGTCTTTATGGTTATGGTGATTTGTAGTCAGACTTCATCTAGTTTTCTTGACGGTAACTTTCATGAAGTACATGAATTAAATATAAACAAAAAGATTAGATCCAAAATTCCTATGTCTGGTCGTATTCTTATATTTCTAACAAGTTTTGAAGTTTTTCTCCCATTTTTTCCCTTAAGGAAAAAAAAAAAAAAGAAAGAAAGAAATGAGAAGGAGAAGAAGAAAGTGATGGGCACGTGTTACGGGGCTGGCAACCTTGTTTTGAAATTTAAGGGAGTGGTACTTTTTGCGGGCTATAGAGATTAGACACCATTAACTCAAAAGGGGATTAAGCCTAATAATAATAATAATAATAATAATAATAAATATGAAATGCTTTGGGCTGTCCAATGAAATTGAAACCATATTTTATGTATAAAGCCTAAACAATGGTCAAATAACTTATTATTTCCCCTTCCTCCATTGCTTCATCTTTCTTTTTGCTCTTATGAAATTGTTTGGTGAGTGAATCAAACCCCTTTTTTTTTACGCCAGAAAGAGTGAATCAAACTTAAATAATGACTTGATGAGTCAAAGCATAAGAAAACTCTATTATTACTTTCTTTGGATCTGCCTTATAATATCCTTATATTTACTCAGAAGCGATAAAATGGGAAAATCATACTAAAGATCTCAATCATGAAAAAATAATATATAGAAAGTCGTTAGTAACAAGTAAAAGTTATCAATACTATTTATAAGTGAATGTAACATGATATCAATAAGCTAAGAGACTTTTTATATATTATTTTTTTTTATCGAGAGGATAATTACAATCCCTTGTAACGAAAGTAATGGGCATCATTGAAGGATCAAGACCCTCAATTATCATTGATTTTATGAAACTTATAAACCTTATCAAAGAGATGGGGACCTTCAAATTTATTATGAAAATTAATGCATCAATTGATTGGCTGGTTGAAGTCATCATCTAAATGACAAAGTTATTATGAATACTTGTATTAGTGGAGTTTAAGATGTTAGAGTACTTGTTGATAATTCAGGAATCAATAATTCTTGATGTGTATCGCACGAAAAGAACTTTTGGAATTGAGAATTTTATTAGGTTTTTTTAATTTTGAAAAATCACTATCAATTTATGATGAAGAATCTAATATCTCTCCATCAAAATTAGTCAATTATCCAACAACACTCAAAACAATTAAACAGCAACAGAATAAATAATGAGACTAAACAAAACAATCCATGAGACATATTAAATAATTTTGGCCTAGACTTTCACTTTGAATGGAAAAAAAATTTGAGAAGAAAGAAAGTTTGAGAAGAAAACTATCAAAAATGGTTTTTTTACCGTTAACGAAAATTTTAAAACGTAGTATTTATTTTCTCTCTCTTTAGTTGACGTATGTGAGGTGTCTGATTCTGAACCAAGCAACCAAGTGAGGAGCTTTGAACTGACTCTCTTCATAATTTAGTTTCTAGATTTGCCCTCGATGGCTTTATGCTCCAGATCTATTTTTACCATATATATGCATATCTTTAATTAAAAGAAAAAAAAATTAACAGAAAAAGATTTTAAAACTGCAAAATTTCAAATCAGATTTTATTCCTAACAATTAATATGTAAGCGAATGTTAAATCACTTAATTTTTATAACAAATTTCATATTTAGAAATATTTTCATAAACACTGAATTAATTTGAGGGTTGCAAAATATGCCTGGTAAGTAGTACCTGAACAATTGGGGAAGGTGGCAAGGCAGGTTCATTTCCTCAAAATTATCGAGACAAAACTCCTCTCACATACTTATTTCGAAATCTGTAAAAATTATTCTCAACAAGCTAATCCAAACAGACACTTAAGACTGTAAGGTCAGTCAGAAAAAACGGTTAAAGGGATCAAATCCTAACAAGCCTATGTATGGTCTCTCCATTGACTTGCATAGATGCACATGAAGCGGCTCATTTGCCGCGCTAAATAATTTACTGGCATCCATCCATTCACATTTTCCCTCCACAAACTACAGCTCTGTTTTAACCCTTCATTCACATATTCTAGTCTGGGGGAAACAGGGCGTTCCATATTTCATTCATACAAATGACCAGTTCATGAAAGAGAAAGCCAAGCAATGGACACTGTTATCTTCACTAAGAACTTTCCAAGCGAGGGCTTGTTCGTACGAAACATGCCGTCCCATCATGGACATGCATATTCCGGCAGGCAGATAAGCGAACCCCTGTTCCAAGCATAAGCACATAAAATTAGAGATAAGATCATAAGGCACTATGACGACAAGAAGAGCACACATAGAACTTATATGAAAACGAAGCATTTTAATTGAAGGGGAACGCATTCCGATCTTGAAATTACCTCCTGCATCAACTTGCCGAATTCTGCATACAATGCCTTGCGTCCAGAGTCGTCAAATATTTTATCCAATGCGATATCTTGCAGGGCGACTAGAGTTGTTTCCAGCATGTCAAGCCCTGCTTGGTTTGCAAAGATGAAGACGGGCACAGACTGCAATGCCAAAGAAAAACAAACGGTTGAGCAATTGGTTTTGATGCGCTCCAACTATACACTAGCGAATCCCAATACAAAAATTTCTTGCACACTTAAAGGATATACAAAGCCATCAAAACAATAACTCACCCTCACTGAACAACACAAAATGGCGTCCTGATGACGCCATAAATGTTTCAGCATCGAATCACCCACAAGAGCCTCTGATCTCAATAATTCTGCTCCCACGTAGAAACTGTACTAAAAAAGGAAAGGAATGAAAATAGTGATACGGAAGGGAGATAGATGATTTAGACTTAAAAGAGATGATACTACGGAATAAAAATTTATTCAAGAATTGCATAACACCATTATTCAATAAATTTTAGACTTCTGGAAATATAATTATCAGATAATATGCAGACTTGCCTATGACTCCGGCATATCCAGTGAGCTAGAGTAACTGCTTCAGGAGAGCCAGGACTGAGCTTTGGACCCACAGGTGGGCTTATACCAGAAGGAGTTATAGCTAAGGCAACCCTCTGCACAGATGAAATCACACTGCGTACATACTGTCGTGCCATAACCGCAACATTTTCCTGCAAGCTGCTCTCAAATGGAAATTGAAAGGCAATAGTCAACACCGACCGAGTATTATGGCATGATGATACATCTCCTGCAGCATGATTTGTTGCTCCGCCCACTTCATGACTAGATGTCAGTTCTAGGGTCCGATTTACAGATACTGCTTCCTTCTTATCGCCCTGAAACATCACAACATTGTCACAGGGATCCAGATATTGATACCCCCAACAACAAGCCCTTAAATGACAAAATAACGTGTTTAATCAGCACCCTGGTATGAAATCCACAAGTACATGTAATTCAATCTGAAAGCAATTGCATGTGCCTAATACACAAGCAATCATGTCTTGAATAAAATGAAGAGAAAAATAGAAAAGCTATCTTGTGAATATTTTCTGATTAGATTAAGTATAACACAAATAAGCAGAACTCAACTGATTTTGAATCCAATGGGATGATGCGGAAGCCTGAGGGCAACAATGGAGCATCATCAGGGAACATTTCATCAATTGAAGCAAATACGAGCTCAGAACATGCCCCAACAGCATTTTCATCAATCCCACTACATATCTGCAAAACTAGCAACAGCAATAATAAATTAATAACACACTGCTCATTTCCAGGGTAATTTTCTCCCATCAAAATCTGTATAAATTATTGCACTGCATGAAGTGACCAATTGGTCAAAGGCACCATCACTAAAAGGCAGAAGGACACCAAAAACCTACTGAGACACGTGTCTGTCACAACAGAGAACAGAATTCCAAACGGAGCTTTAACATATACTAACTAGAGATTTGAATCCTATGCACACTAGGCAAGTAAATGCATAGTATATTTAGAGAGAGGGGATGGAAAGAGAAGTAGGCTTCATACACATTCTCACTCTGTCACTCTCTCCCAAACGCACGACACATTGGAGGAGATGATCTCAATCATATTAATTAGTCACAGCATGTCAAATTCCAGCGAAGTAAGGCATTGATATTGATGCATTGTTTAAGAAAATATAAACTTATTCCAATAATGACATTACATTTATCTGATTCCACTCAAGTGTAAGGAACAGGAAATTTCCAATATTTCAACAAGAGTCCTGGACAGCACCTGTAAGAGATGAATGTCCCTAGATGTAAAGCCGTCTTCCTGAGCAAAACCTTCAAGACGAACAATTTCAAGCATCTGGAATGTAAACATGAATACCACTAAGTATTATCTTACTATGAAAACTTGCGATCTGCATAAGCCAAAGCAAGCAAACTTGCATGTGCATAATAAGAGTCATTTCCTGCTGGCCCTGAAAAGACCAACTCAAGGAGAAAGACCCAAAGTACACTCAAATCCATTGACATGGGTTAAGATGTCCACTCCTGGCATTTGTAGCTGAGAATGGAATGCTGAAGTACCTCTTCATGTTCAATTGTATGGCCAAGAGGCATGATAATTTGGCTTCCCGTGAATCTAGCAGACCTCATGCCAGGATAGGCCAAGCCACCTGTTTTAAGTGATGCAGCAGAATAGGCATCAACATTGAAATCAGCCCACTCAGAACGGTGCTCCCTCAGAAACCGAATCAAAACTCCTGGAGGAACATTCTGCAAATACCATATAAAGATTGTAACATCAAACTACTAGTTAAAATTACTAGTCTTCATTTAAAGATCAGTCTTCATGAATATATCTAGAAAATTATTTTAACCAAAGATTATTTGCTAAAACGGTTGTCATGTAGCAGTTTTATACTAAGCATAAGCTACCAATTCCTTCATAAAGCATATCCTTCCCAACTTTCATAAAGAACTGATTCCAAAAGGTAGAAGAACAATTTGACTACAGACAAGCCCCCCAATGTGTTGGCCAAAACAAACATAACACCCATGCCAATATGTTTTCAGGCTTACCTGGAGCAACAGATAAGCCCCCCATGTGTTGGCCAAAACAAACATAACACCCATGCCAATATGTTTTCAGGCTCACCTGGAGCAACATGGAAGCTCTCGCACAAAGAACTCCTCCATGGAATGCTAGGGAATTTGCAGGATTAGAAGTGGCACTCAGATTCTTGGTTGAGTTGACAGCCATAATCACATCATCAGCACCATCACAGTTCACTATGGACCAGCCATGATCATTAAATCCATTGACAGCGTCATTGAAGCCTCTGCAAATATAATGGATTGGGTCAGATGAAACTGAGAGATTCAACTACTTCTCAAAGCATATTTATGCATCGACAACATAATTTGAAGCAAATAAAATTTCATTTGCCTACCTGCTCAGCTTTTGGCTGAAAGTTCGCAGAACAGCAGGCTGCTTACCTAAACCATAAACTACTTCACCACTTGTTTCCTGAGCTATTTGCCTGACATAGCGTAGTGCCTATCACAACAATAAATAACCAGAAATTTCATTTAAAGTAAGCACAGAAACGTGAAACAGGCTTCAGCAGGATAAAAAATGGGTCACTAGCTGAAATTGCAAGAACCCAAAATGAGAGAATATTTCTGAATCAAAACCTTCAAAGCAACCATCTCTAATGTATCACCACCCTCTTCAGGGTTTAATATCTATACATCACATACTAAAACGTGAAATGTATATCTACAGCAGAGAGCAGATGACTGAGTAATGATAAAATTAACAGTTTTTATAGATTGAAAAAAGACTACTTACTGCAATTGTCATTTTCTGAGCAACCGCTTTTGATGATTCATAAAGTGGTCTCAGCACCTCTGGCACACTCCATGCCTACACAAAAATCGTCATGCACCTAAATACATCATCTGAAAGGAAGGTGATACATGTACTTGCGAACAAGTCAAACCTTGAGATTTAAGTGGTCAACAATATGGATGATTGATCCTCCTCCTTCACATGGTCGAATCAGGTAGCCACTAGGAAGCATTTCAGCTCTAACAAACTGAGCAGCAGCAGCAGCGTTAGGGCCAGCACCTGAACCAGACAGTGATCTCTCACAAACCTTCAGATGAGGATTCAAGATTCACGTAAGTGTCAACAAAGCAAATTACCTCGAACTACAAAATGAAAAGATACAGTTCTAAATACTATTTATAAAATCCCTATAAAAACGTGAGTTTCTCACAGGAAAAAAAGCTCACCACAAGACTTCCATTGTCTAAACTTGTAGTGTATCTCAGAGTCCAGAAATCCCGGGCAGGAGCCAATGTAGTTGGGGCATATGTCTGCAACAAATTTAGTTTCGAGATTGAAGAAAAATGAGGAAGGTGCAGAGGATTTTTAACTTTCACAATTAAATGCTGACCTGTGTGTACACAAGTTCAATTGTCCCACCATTGCTGGCAGGGAACATTGTGAATACTTCAAGACTCCGACAGTCCCGAAACCAAGATGGACGATCTTTCAGGATCTCCGCAATCTACCATTAATGTTGAGATGTAGCAAATTAAAATTCAAGAAATTCACAAAAAATTAATAACATATCGAGAAAACCAAATTTTACCTCCCACTATCTTATGGAACTTACCTTTGTAGGTTCTAAACTAACAAGACCACATGCTCGAGCCGCCACTCCACTGCAACTTTGCGAAATGGCAAAGATCCCAACAGAATCCGGACCAGGCTGACAATAATAACATCGAGGAGAAAATTCTTAGGGGGAGCAAGCAAAACTTATCTCCTTAAACACTCCAAATCACGGATTTATTCACTAAAAATTCTAAAGCAATGAGAAATAAGAAACCTTCATCCCAGGCATCTGGACCCAATCAACAGCAGTTCCCGTAGCCTTTGAAAGGAACTCTGCCAAGGTCTCCTCTGCAATTGATACGAGTCTGCAAAGATCACCCAAAAAAAAAGAAGAAAACCATCATAAGAAGAAAAGAGGAAAACCATTATTATTGACTGTGAAATTACCCAGCAGGGTTATTGGCATCTCTCAAGGAGTGCTGAGGTGTGGTGACCGCCGAATCAGAACTCCCATCAGTAGTTGCTGTTGACGCCTACAAGAAACCAATAACGTGAATAATAAGTCCATCGTCCACATCACATTCGATTCCCTCGAAAGCTTAAAAAGCTTCACATGCATTAGACACCTAATACATCAATAATAATCTACCCAGAGAATGTTTTCCCATCTCAGTCTATTTATATGCTTACACTATGCAATTGCTGCCTCATAAACCCATTTTCGCATACTAGTTGGGAAACCTGCTTTTGCAACCGCTCATTTTCTTCCATCAACAACTTGTTCATCGCAGACAGTTTTCTGTTCACAGTCTGAAGCTGCCCTGACTCCTTTTTCTGCTTCTCTCTACACCTGCGTTGCCAATTACTGAACCATCTCATCAAAGCCCTTCAAACAAAAATTGCAGCCTAATTTCTAGTTACAGAAATTCAAAGACTTCTTCTGAGCATTCCCTTGCCTGCGATTTTGGAACCAAACTTTGATCTGCTTGGGTTCGATGTTGGCAAGAATAGGGCACTCTCGGATCAGTTGTTGCCTTCGCAAGGAGCTGGGCTTAGGGCACTCAGCGTAAACGCGTTCAAGCGCTTCAATCTGCTCCGCCGTGTATCGGACATACTTGCCGGCATCAAGGTGCTTGCTGATGCTCCCGCTGCTGCTTTCTCTATGGGGAGCCACAGCCATCGCCATCGTTCCAAAACGCCAAATTCTGAATCAAGGTGAAAGAGAAATTTTAGAGCTACTTACCCTATGGAGCGACGATACTAGAGAACATAGAAAGCGGAGTAAGGTGAAGAGTGTTTCATCGGAACCCCGGAGGATTCTGAGTTGGCGCAGTTAAAGCCGAAGGGGAGTAGCAGAATTAGACGTACAACACAGACAGAAAGTCATTATCTTTTTATATAACTGACCTCCGTTATTGGTTGATGATGTTCTGCACAAATCCGCTCAGAAACTCCTCCGTTTTATGTAAGAATCTATCACATAGGCAAATAGCTTTCAAGCATGAAATTCTCGTTTCACCAGCTAAAACGCTGGCTGTTGTTCTGTTACCTTTCAACAGACCACCTGCAGCAGCTTGTTTCAGAAAAAACCAGATAATGTGTAAAGAAATGAGAGGAGATACGCTTGGCAGCTAAGTACGAACCTCACAATCCTTGGAAAGCTCAGCGACGAAACAACATAGAAATAAGTAAGCTGCTTTGGTGGGGATGTTCAGCCCAAGAGCTTTCCCTTTAGAACAAGAATCCAGTGAAAATAGGAAAAGGAGGAGAAAAAAAGGAAAAAAAGAAGGAGAAATGCAAAATCAAAGAACACTTGGCGATTGAGCTTGAAGAAGAAGGGAGAGTGAAACCCTACTGGAAAGGAAAATCAAAAGACAAGTTTGCGGGAATCAGAGAGAGAGAGAGAGAGAGAGCAATATACAGACAGTGATGTCTGAGAGAAGAGCAAAAAAAACAGTGTGGAAGAATAAAGTGAGGGGCAGGAAGGAAGAGGGGACTGGGAGGCGGAGGCACGCACATCGAAAACTAACCAGGGGGTTATGTTTATCAATAATATTAAGTTAACACTTTATTATATTAATTTATTAAATGCATTATAAAAATAGTCGTAGGAAGAAGTATTAATATGGTCAGGATACATTTACGTGGTTGTCCCTGTTATTGGTTTGAAATGACATGTGAGGGCCACAGTGCTGAGTCTCAGGCCCTTATGTCATCTTCCCCTCGGTGAAGTCACAAAAAGCTATCTTCTGAAAAAATGTGCTCGGATTACAATTACAGCTATAAATGTAAATTTGAAGGGAAAAACTCCTGGCAAAATCTTAAAGAAAAAGAGAATGAGATATATGTAAATTTTAATTTAGAATAATAAAATTTAAAAATTCTCAATTAGTCTTTTTTATTTTTTTTAATGTAATTACAAAAATGTCATTTAATTTTTAACAATATGAGCATTGTAATTTACAATAAGAGTATTTAAATTAACAACAACATAAATATTTAGGTATTACGTATTTACGTTATAAGTTGTTTGTATTGTTGTTGTTAATTTATATACTCTTGTTATAAATTACGATACTCATATTGTTAAAAATTCAATGGCATTTTCACAATTATACAAGAAAAAAGTACAAAAATACTGATTTAGGGATTTTCGAATATTGTTACTCTGAATTAAAATTTACATATTTCTATTCTCTTTTTTTGGAAATTATAAATTATTTTTTAGAATAAAAATAACTATAAACATTATTAAAAAATAAAAATGACAATAACATTAACGTCCATCAATGTGAACTTTTTGACAAAATGTGAAGGTAAGCGTAAAAATAATTATAAATTGTTTTTTATTCAAAAATAATGAAAAGATGATGTTTTGAACATTAATTCGTAAGTTTTAAGTTTTTATATTGAATTGGGGTCCAATTAGATTTTAATTATAAGATTGTCAAGCGTGATGATGATTTTTCTTACCCTTTTATGTGCATATGCGATTTTTTATTGTTTCCTAACTTTCTTTTCAAATATCCTCCTTTATAATCTTCTCTTATTTGGTTATATGAGATTACTTTAACATACTTTTAAAGTCAGGATTTAAGTTGAGGATCTTAACTTTTGAAGTTAGGATAGCAAGTTTATTTTGTTTTATCGTCATGGAAGAATAAGAAAATGACTTATTAGACCTTTTATTTGACTTTTGTCATTTTAATCCCCAAATTAACAAAATATTCATGATTTACTGTTGTTGCAAAAAACTATTATTGTTACTTTCATATTTTCGATATAAGTTAATAACTACTTTAATATCTTAACCTTCCGATAATGAAGTAATATTTATGATTATTGCTGCACCTTTAAAAAATGTTAATCATTTAAGTGCCTTGACACTCGATTTTATTAACAATACATGTTTTCTAGTTAATAATAATGAAACGTTCTTGCTTTCTTTTGTTTTTTTCCCAACAGTTAAATGTATTTCATATCATGCGGCATCATCCCAAAACCTAGTAGTACTAAATTTGGAAGACAGCGACAGACCTCATGGATGGAAAAAATACGGGTTTCTATCTTCTTTTTTTCTTTTTTGTGACATGGAACATACAAATTTGTATATACATGACTACAGCAATCCTCCTTACAATGGAACGACCGAACGAGCTTGAAAATTAAAAAAGAACAAAGAAAAAAATTACACAGACCAACATGAAAAGGGCATTGAATATTCATACAAAGGACCAATTTATGAAAGAAAAAGCTAAACAATGAACACTGTTATCTTCAGCAAGAACTTTCCATGCAAGAGCTTGTTCATAGGAAATATGCCGTCCCATCATGGACATGCAAATTCCGGCAGGCAAATATGTGAAACCCTGTTCCAAGAATAAGCAGATTAAAACAGAATCATGGAATCTCTACATACGAAATAAGCATTTCAAATGAAGGGAAACTATTTAGTCCTGAATTTACCTCCTGCATCAACTTGGCGAACTCCGTACACAATGCCTTGCGTCCAGAGTCGTCAAATATTTTATCCAATGTGATATCTTGCAGAGCTACTAGGGTTGTTTCCAGCATGTCAAGCCCTGCCTGGTTTGCAAAGATGAACACAGGCATGGACTGCGATGCCCGATAAAGACACAAACTTTTGAGCAACTAGTTTTAATGTGCACAAACTATACATAAGATAGTTCCAATACAAAATTTATCACAGAACATAAAAAGGATAGGCAACACTTGAAAAAACATACCCTCACTGAACAACACAAGATGGCATCCTGATGGTGCCATAATTGTTTCAGCAACAAATCGCCAACAGGAGAATCGGATTGAAGTAATTCTGCTCCTATGTACAAACTGTAATCAACGAGTAAAGAAACGACAAGAGAGATCAGGAAAGGAGAGAGACTTTAAGAATAATGCAGCACATCATTAACAGTACCCAATTTGAAGCCGCCTAAGACAGCAGAAAGCATTCATTAAACTTGGGTAACAGCAATTACTAGACAGTATGCAGACTTGCCTATAACTCTGGCATATCCAGTGAGCTAGAGTTACTGCTTCAGGAGAGCCGGGACTGAGTTTTGGTCCCATAGTTGGGCTTATACCAGATGGAGATATAGCCAAGGCAACCCTCTGCACAGATGAAATCACACTGCGAACATATTGCCGAGCCATAATCGCAATGTTCTCCTGCAAGCTGCTCTCAAAGGGAAACTGGAAGGCAATAGTTAACACCGACCGAGTATTATCGCATGATGATGCATCCTCTGCAGCATGATTTGTTGCTGGGCCCACATCAAGACCAGATGTCAAGTCTAGGGTCCGATTTACAGATACTGCATTCTTCTTATCACCCTGAAACATAAGAACATTTTGTCATAGGGATCTATATATTGACAAAGCAGCAAGTCTAGTCAGCACTCCTGTACCACATCCACAAGACCATGTAATAACTTGAACAAAATGAAGAGAAATAACAGCATAACTATATTGTGAGTATTTGATAATTAGATTAAGTATAACACAAAGAAGCAGAACTCAACTGATTTTGAATCCAATGGGATGATGCGGAACCCCGATGGCAACAACGGAGCATCATCAGGGAACATTTCATCGATTGAAGCAAATACAAGCTCAGAACAAGCCCCTACGGCATTTTCATCAATCCCACTACATATCTGCAAAAATAGGAACAAATGCACTGCTCAGTTCCCAAGTCAATTATGAGACTGCATGGAAGTGATCTATTGGTCACAGGCATCACCCTTGAAAGGCAGAAGAAAACCAAAAACCTACAGACACACAAACTTATGAAGCCTAAACAGAATTCCAAAAGGAGCTTTGACAAATACTTCCTCCATCCCTAAATAGAGTTCCCAATTTTCCTGAAAATGCTAACCAAGAAACACTAAAACCTAAGTGATGTGTAAAAATTAGCCTTTTCCTATCAAATATGCCCTCAACTAAATGTCTCATTCGAATGTGCATCCTATAGAAATTTCACTTTCATTCTCTATAAGGGCATTTTAAGAAAAACTCGTTAATTAACACTAGAACTTTGAACTGTCGACTTACATTTAGGAACCAAACAAATATAAGATTTGAGACTTGTAAATACGGGCAGAGGGAGTAGTAAGTAGAAATTTTGACCATCTGCAAATATGCAAGTAGATGCATAGCGTGTACTGGGAGGGGGTGGTAAGAGAATTGGGGTAGAACACATCCCCCCCCTCCCCAAAAAAAAGAAAAAAAAAATCCCCCGTCACTCTCCCAAACGCAAGACAAAATTGCAGTAGATGATCTCAATCATAATAAGCAGTTGTAACATGTCAAATACCAAATATGGCTTCCACCATAAACATACACATATGCTACCTTCAGCCTAGTACACGCCAATACATTAAGGTACAGATAGCAATGCATCGTTCAAGAAAAGAGAGCCTCATTCACAAAACTGACATTGCAATTTATCTGACTTCACCCACGCATAAGAAACAGGAAATTTCCAATATTTCAACTAGAGTTATAGACAGCACCTGTAAGAGATGAATGTCCCTTGAAGCAAAAGAATCCTCCTGAACTAGAGAGTGGCCTTCAAGACGAACAACTTCAAGCATCTGGATTGCAAACACAATTGGCCGGGAGTATTATTTCAATATGAGAACTTTTGTGACACGACTTGGAGAAAAAGGAAATAAGCAATGCAGACTGCAGTGCATAGTAAGTGCCATTCACTGCTCGCCCTGATCATACAAAGAACTCTAAAAGCGCACAGACCAGAACTATACTCACAAATCCATATCATGGGTCAAGACATTTCGATCTTGCATCTGTAAAAGGAAAGGGAATGCAAAGTACCTCTTCATGTTCAATTGTATGCCCGAGAGGCATGATAATTTGACTTCCAGTGAATCTAGTTGACCTCATCCCAGGGTAAGCAAAGCAGCCTGCTTTAAGAGATGCAGCAGAGTAGGCATCAACATTGAAATCAGCCCACTCAGAGCGATGCTCCCTCAGAAACCGTACCAAGACTGCCGGAGGCACATTCTGGAAAAACCAAACAGCAAAAAGACATTTGAACACTCCAGCGCAGTATTAATGAATATACCTATAACAATTTGTCTATGGAATTATCTGCTAGAGCCCTTATCGCCAGTTTTATGTAAGGCATAACCTACCAATGCCTTCATAAAACACGTACTTCTTATCTTTAAATTTATTAAGAACTGAGTCCAAAAAGAAAACAAACTATCTATAAAAGAAGCCCCCGTGACTTGGCAAAACAAAAAGACATGGAAAAGACGCATGCCAATGTCTTTTCAGACTCACCTGGAGCAACATGGAAGCTTTTGCACAGATAACTCCTCCAGGGAATGTTAGCGAACTTGCAGGATTAGAAGTGGAACTCAGATTCTTGGTTGAGTTGACTGCAATAATCACGTCCTCAGAGCTATCACAATTCATTATGGACCAGCCGTCATCATTAAATCCATTGACAGCGTCATTGAAGCCTCTGCAAGTATAATAGATCAGATGAGCCAACTGTGAGATTCAAGGACCTTTCAAAGATGAAAGCTGCATGGTCAACACAAATTGAAAGAACCAAAATTTCGTTTTCCTACCCGCTTAGCCTTTGGCTGAAAGTTCGCAGAACAGCCGGCTGCCTGCCTAAACTATAAACAACTTCGCCGCTTGTTTCCTGAGCTATTTGCCTAATATAGCGTAGCGCCTACCACAAGTAATGAATTACAAGAAATTTAATTTACAGGACCCCGAATAACAACAGGAGGGTTTAGGAAACCAATAAGCTTAAAGCAGTTGCTGAACATCGCATGCAGAACCAGAAAACAGACCAATATCTCTATCTAAAAAAATATAAAAAGACTATCTACAGGATGTACCATCCTTTGCGGGGTTTAATAACTAAATACCAGATACAAATATGTCAAATACCGGATATCCACAGTACATAGTAAATCAATAATTGAATATTGATAAAATAGTCATTTCCAGTATCTGTTAGAAAGGGCTACTTACAGCAATTGTCATTTTTTGAGCCACCACTTTTGAAGATTCATAAAGGGGTCTAAGAACCTCTGGCACACTCCATGCCTAAACGAAAAATGCGATGCATTTCAATCCATAATTTTAAAAAGACAAAAAAGTGATACACTTAAATTGTGAATGAGTCAAACCTCAAGATTTAAGTGGTCTACAATATGAATGATTGATCCTCCACCTTCACATGGTCGAATTAGGTAGCCGCTTGGGAGCATTTCAGCTCTCACAAACTGAGCTGCGGCCGCTGCATTAGGGCCAGCACCTGAACCAGACAGTGATCTCTCACAAACCTTCAGATGTAAATTCAAAGAACAAAGGAGTGTACATCAGGGAAATTACATCAAACTAGGAGAATTACTAATTGAAAAGATACAGTTAGATATTATAAATTAATAATTAGTAATTAATAGATTATAAACATTTCTATGTAGAGATTGGAAAGCAAAACAAAAAGATACTCACCACAAGACTTCCATTGTCCAAACTTGTAGTGTATCTTAGAGTCCAGAAATCCCGGGCGGGAGCCAGTGTAGTTGGAGCATATGTCTGCATCAAATTTAATTTTGCCATTGAAGAAAAATGAGATAGCTCCAAGATGAAGAGATCTTTAAATTCCTCATCTAAATCCAGACCTGTGTGTAAATGAGTTCAATTGTCCCTCCATTGCCAGCAGGGAACATCGTGAATACTTCAAGACTCCGGCAATCCCGGAACCAAGATGGACGATCTTTTAGGATCTCCGCGATCTACCAATAGTTGAGACATGGTGAATTAAAATTCAATAAGTTGGCACACCCTTGTGGCATAAATGAGTGAACATACCTTTGTAGGTTCTAAACTGACAAGACCGCATGCTCGAGCTGCCACTCCACTGCAACTTCGCGAAATGGCAAAGATCCCAACAGAATCCGGACCAGGCTGGAAAAAAAAAACCAATGGGAAAATTCTTAGGAAGAGAGAAAGAAGTACGTATACCCCAGAACATTCCCGTTCACTAGGTTATTTACAATTAACTTAGGATACCTTCATCCCAGGCATCTGGACCCAATCGACAGCAGTTCCGGTAGCCTTTGAAAGGAACTCTGCCAAGGTCTCCTCTGCAATTGATAGGAGTCTGCAAAGTTTAAAAAAAATAAAAATCATAAATATCTTTATAAGAAGAGCACAGGAAAAATAATTGATGTAAACTGTAAAATTACCCAGCAGGGTTATTGGCATCTCTTAAGGGGTGTTGAGGTGTGGTGACCACCGAATCACAACTTGCATCAGTAGTTGCCGCTGACGCCTGCAGGAAAACAATAACGTCAATAATAATTCGATCGACTCAATCATATATCACTCCGTCAAAAGCTATTGTTAAAGCGTCATCAGCCATTAGAGACCCAATAAATCAATAATAGTTACAACAGCTTTTGGTCGTAGTTTATCAAAGTGCTTACAGTATGCAGTTGCTGCTTCATGAACCCATTTTCGCATACTAGTTGGGAAACCTGCTTTTGCAACCGCTCATTTTCCTCCATCAATAACTTGTTCATCGCTGACAGCTTCCTGTTCACCGTCTGGAGCCGTCCCGCCTCTTTTCTCTGCTTCTCTCTGCACCTGAGTCGCCAAATAGCAACCAATATTAGAGCTTGAGAAAATAAATTACAGACTTGTTCCTAGGAATTGAAATTCAAAGGTTTATTGTGATCATTCCCCTACCTTCGATTTTGGAACCAAACTTTGATCTGCTTGGGTTCGATGTTGGCAAGAATAGGGCACTCTCGGATCAGTTGTTGCCTTCGCAGGGAGCTGGGCTTGGGGCACTCAGAGTATACGCGTTCGAGCGCTTCGACCTGCTCCGTTGTGTATCGGACATACTTGCCAGCATCAAGGTGCTTGCTGATACTCCCGCTGCTGCTTTCTCTGTGGTGAGCCACAGCCATCGCCATCTTCTCAAAACAACAATCTCTGTATAATTGTAGAGCAACCTGGCCTATGGAGCGAGAAGACTAAAAGAACATAGAAGCTGGAAAATGAAGGCAGCTTGATAGGAACTCCAGAGGATTCTAGCCGACAAAGTTAGAATTAGAGGCAAATGGGAGAAGCAGAATTAGCCGTATTACTCAGACAGAAGGCCTGTAACTTATATATATATATGTAACCTCCTTTATTGATTGATGGTGTTTTGCACAAATCCGCTCAGAAGCGTGTTCGCTTTAAGTAAGAATCCAACAAGTAGCTCCAAATTCAAGCATGAAATTCTCGTTTCACCAGCTAAAACACTGGCTATTGTTACTCACAGCCTTCCAACAAAACAACTGCAGCAGCTTGTTTACGACAATACCAGGTAATGCCTCAAGAAATGAGAGGAAATAGACATGCCAGCTAAGTAAGAAGTTAACAATCGTTGCAAAGCTCAATGAAGAAACAAGAAAGAAAGAAATAAGTTGCTTTGGTCGGGACGTTCAGCCCAAGAGCTTTCCCTTTTCAACAAGATTCCAGTGAAAATTGGAAAAGGGGAAGGGAAAAAGGGAAGAAAGTGAGAAGAAACGCAAAATCAAAGAACACTTGGCGATAGAGCTTGAAGAAGAAGGAAAGAATAGGGGCGGTTGGGTGGAGGTGGGAGTCACTCTGGGAGCAAGGAAGAGAGGCATGAGGGGAAATTGGTAAAGAGACAGAGGAGAAGAAAGAGTGAAACCCTACTCATAAGGAAAATCAGAAGACAAACTTCCGGGAATCAGAGAGAGAAAGAGAGAAATGCTGACTAGCGAGACAGCGATGTCTGAGGGGAGAGCAAAAAAACAGTGGGGAGGAATAAAGTGGGGGCAGCGAGTGAAGAGAGGTGAGGGGTAGGCACATACATCGAAAAACTGACCAGTGAATATTATATTATACTGTGTGTGTTTGGGAAGAGAAAAAGGTAATTTACAAATGGTTTATTGTGAAATATGAAACAAATAATTAAGAGAATTTTTTTTTATTGTCTAATAAATTATTTATAAATAATTTATTTCTTATATCAAATAAGCTCAAAATATAACAAAATATTACTGATATAAATTATAAAATAATATTGGTATACTTAATGGTGGGCATATATTTACGTGGCTGTCCCTGTTATTGGTTTGAAATGACATGTTAGGGACATAGACACAGTGCTGCGACTCAGGCACTGCTGTCAACTTTCTCTCGGGCAAGTCACCGAAACTCTGTTCTGCCATGATTTATTACATTTATAATTTAGTATGATGTTTTTATTTTGCGAGGATTTTATTTAAATATTTTTTAAATTTTAGATATATCATATTATCTATAATAGTAATATGATTACTCAAATTTATAGTACAATTGATAATTTTATTTTATAAATAATTACCAATTTAAAATTTTAAAATTAAAAAAAATTTCCAATTACCTCCAAAATTAGGAGAATTTAAAGGAAGAGATTAATATTTTACTTTATATTAACTAATATGTCCATAATATTTAAAATAATATGTATAGAATTATAATAATATCTATATATCAAGCAAAAAATAATTATATTTATTTAATTTTAATAATTATAAAATTAGAATTCTTCATATCTCCTCTTTTTTCATCAATACAAATAGAGTAAGATGAAATCCCTTTTAAACTCTCATTTTCCCTCCCCTCGATAAAAATCCCTTCTCTTCGTTGAGTCAAGCACAGCTTAAAAGAAATTAGATTTTCTATGAAAAATAAGCAAACTATTGGTCCAGGGGTGTTTATGAATTTCTTCTATGTAAATAAGTTTTTAAAATAAGTAACTTATTTTTAAAAAAATCATTTTTCTCATGCCTAATTTAAACATAAATCATTTCTTCCACCACAATAAGCCACCTCTCATATCTTCAATCCAAACATATATTATTTCTAATAAATAACTTTTTTTTTCTAAAATCACTTATCATCATAAATTATTTCCACCCACTCAAAAACGTGTGTCTATGGGCTTGTTTGTTATGACTTATTTTAGCTAAATAAAATATTATGCGCAAAGTATGAAAAAGATCTAACTCATATACTTACTTTATATTCAACAAATAAGATTTTATTACTCTAAATAATTTATTTTAAACAAGTATATATTTACTGGCTAATTTGTAACTTTGTTACTTTACCGTACATCAAATGCCATTTCCTCGGTGTTTAATACAACTCTTTTTATTAGAAGAGATCTCGTATTAATAGTTAGATGATTTCGGATGGTTAATTTTATATGGCAATGATGAAAAAGTAAATGGGTGGAGAACAAAGTGATTTATGTCCACGCGTGACTAATAATCCTCTTTGTCATTTAATGGGTTTGAGAATTTGATAAATACTCATAGATGGAGGATAAGACAAAAATTACGGAGACGAACATGGTAAATTCCCATTGATTGTCCGATTTTGACTTGTCTGTCTCCATTTGACCAAACAGATTGAGACTTTTTATTTATTTTGAATGAGACCTATTAAACATGTCTGCAATTATTTTATACATTTATCTTTTATTTGAATACAATTCCATGTGAAAAATAACCAATTTCGTATTATATTTCCATGTGAATTTGTTGGTTTGGTTGGGTTCAATACAAACCCAAATAATCCGATGAATATGAGTATGATTTTATTTCTGATTATGAAGATGATTATTGTCATTATTCATTACCATATTCATCTTTAATCATATAAGCAAGACTTTAGTTTGTACAATAATTTGCGTTAAAACCATAGAGAGAAAATTAGAGAGGGCAGAAGATCGAGAGTGAAAATTTTTAAAAATAGTACATTTTTTATCATTTATAAAAGTTGTTAAACTTAATATCTATTTTTTCTCAATTTCTCCTCACTTTTCTCTCTATTCAAATAGATAAATTTTTATGTGAACCTGATTTACTGAGTCATTTGTAATCTAATTAATTAAAACATAACAATTTAAATAACATTAATCTTAATTGACTACTATGTAATCCATATTATATGTTTATTTTAAAAATAAATAAATCCCCTTATTAAAATTTTAAAAAATATAAATCTTATGAAATGTTTTAATTTTACTAACATACTAGTTAATATTAAAACGGTGTCAAATAAATTTATTAGTTATTATATTTTAATTCGTTAAATTATAAATATCAAGATAAATCGGATTCACACAAAAAAAAAAATTCTCCAATCAAAACAAGAAAGGTGGAGAAAAATTAATGAAATTTTCAGAAGCGGAAGTGATCCAGATGCGCTGATAAAGAAGAATCTTCTAGATAATACGGCGGAATAAAACATCCAATCCAACAATCACATGGATTGTTCGCCGTAATCACGGGATTTTATATACACGAATACGGTATTAGGGTGTCATATGTGTACAACTCTCTCCTTTGTATTTTTATTACAAATATGTCTTTTTGTTTTTTATGAAACATACTAGTATATGTCAATTATTAAAACAGGCATACCATGAATTGTTTGCAAATCAAAAACATGAAACATCGCAATTTTTTTTATTACACGTGCATCAAAACAAACCCCAACCAGTCATGCTACTAAGTACTAATATTACTGGACAAAATTCAAGAATTTAATCTTACCAATTTGAGATTTCTGTTTTCATTTAAACAAATGTATAATTTTTTATAAATTATTTATCATATAAAAATTTTTTGTTAATTATTAATAATTAAAAAAATCACTTGTTTCATTTCCATGAGAGAAAAATACATCAAGTACATATTGTAAAGCATATAAGTCTCATCAAAATATATTTTAATAACCAAAGGCCTTGTACTCTAGTAGTAATGATATTTTTTTAAGCGGGAGGAGGTCACGGATTCGATCCCGTTGTTATAACTTCAAGCCGTTAGTGCTTACCCGAGCTTATGAGCTTCATTTTAAGAAAAAAAATATTTTAATAAAAAATGATTATAAAAAACAGTGAATATTATACCGATAAAGTTGGAAACTTGAATAGCATATTTGAATGCTACAAAATAATACTATCTCTAGTTTTAAATCTAAAATTTAATTGACTTTTTTGTTGGGATTAAAAAGATAATCAACGTACTTTAAATCTATGTTTTTAAACCCAAATTAGCTGGTCCAGTCGAGAAACAATTGAACTAATTGAAAACACTGGTACCCACCGTCCGTGGATTCAATTGGCGATGAGGCAAGATACGTTTACAAATAGAGTGGTGTTCGATTTTTGGGAAGACCGCCTAGTTATGTTTCCAGTTATGGCGCTTAGAGTGGCATCCTAACTCCACGGTGCCTAGGTTAATGCTTGAGGGTAATTGACGGCTCGCCTTGCCCGACATTGGAATCACTTAGGAGGAATGAAGATTTCGTCCTGCTCTTGGATCGTAGGCAAGTCCAACCTTTTTTCCAAAAACGTTAGTACTAAAAAAAAAAAAAAAGGCAAACTCTGGTCTAGGATGCAAACCAGTTCAACTTTATTTAAAATGTTTTTTTCAAAAAAAATCTTCATAATTTTATATTAATAACTAAAATTTTAACTCTCTTGCCAATTTAGGCTCACGCTAGCTCTGATCTAACCCATTCACTTAACCTAACACATCAACTAGTTCACTGATTGGCCCAGGTTTGAGAATCCTACCTTAAAGTGTGTATGCTTATCATTTTTTGTATAAATTAATATGTATGACTTATAAGCTGATATACTCAATCCGGTCCTAATTAAAAGAGCATATTGACTTTTTTAGAGAATATTATGATAATCCTAAAAAAGCAAATTACATTACTTAAAAAATCAAACAACATAATGTAAGGAAATTGATAAATTTTAATGCTTTAAAGTAATGTAATTAGTTTTTTTAGAATTTTTTTAGGATTCTCAAAAAAAATTAACGGGCCCTTATAATTAGAATCAGACGTAATATAATTTTAATCAGATATTATATATAATATGGTTAACTAAATTATTTTACTCTTTTTAATATCTATTTTAAAAATTATTTGATTCTTATATTTTAAATCGCAAAAAAAAAAAAAACAGTGGCAGGAGAGTTGCCGATTTTCCTTTGAATACATTTGAAGAAAATGATTAGAATAGTAGATGTTCGGACAAAACGTGAGTTGTGGGAGCACTAGCAAATCTTCAAAGTTTTACAAAGTCAAAAAGTGGCGTGGGAGTGGGAATGGCAGTGTGGAGATTTTTGCGGTAAAGTAAGGTCAAATTCAGAAGCCAAAAGCATGAAATGAAAACATAATCCCGACTTCGATCCCCATTTTTTTTTCTCTCCCAAAAACAAAATTACAACTAATTACCAAGATCCACTCTCATTCTCCACCTTTATCCTTTTTTAAAAAATATTAAATAAATTTAGCATCTGTGAGCCTTCCGGCGCGGACCACAGCGTCGGCGTACAGTAGCCGCTGGTCGGTGTGATATTCTGATTTTTCCAGCACTCACTATTATTTGACTATTTGTCTATTTCACTCAACTGAAAGGGAAATTATTTTTTTACAAAAACTAATGACGTGGCAGCTCCGTGTTGGTCGTCCTTTTGGCATGCGCCAAAAGTAGTCTCACGTGCTACCCATGAAGCCTCATCTCACACATCAGGAATATTATATTAATCAGATATGGTGCTGGTTGTGTTTTTTTTTTTTTAAAAAAAAAAACTCGTATATAAAAATAAAGCATGAAAATAGAGGACCGACTACCGAGCAAATCCAACTTTTTTGTTATTGCATCGCAAGCAACACTGGAGGCCGAAATTAATCTTTTGGGCTCAATGATTTAGAGGATATATTTTAGTTAGTTCTCTTGGATTTACGCCGATGATACGGTACGGGCGGATCCACGATTCTGCGCTGCGGGGAGTCGACGTGGCGTGATGCGATTCGTTGGGCCGGCCCTATGATGTAGTTAAGCTTTAATGAGATAGGCTCACTTTCTGGTGTTTGCAGGGGGGGTAGGGCTATCAATAGAGCGAGTACAGCGGTCTCTAGAAAAGACCGGCCGTACACAAATAATTAGTCCCTCTGTCCAAATCCCATCTTTTCAATTAAGAAGTCAGATGGTTTTCTTTTTTATTTTCTTTTTTTATTTATTTATTTATTCAACTGAAAGTGAGAAAAGGATAACCTGGATGGGGGCGGTGGTATAGAATAATATGCCATGGACGACTTTCTTTGGAGGCGTATGAGGATGAACCACGTTTTTTTTTAAAAAAAAAAACGCTTTACATGCTAAGAGAAGCCAACAAATTTACATGCCAAAAGAGACTGGTTTAAGGGTTGAAACATGAAATGTTAACTTTTACAGTTTTATTTTACGATTTTATGAAACAAAAAA
>JBAGKO010000014.1:19999038-20010433 GCA_037177275.1 Acacia concinna
TAATTACATTACTTTAAGACATTAAAATTTATCGTTTTTCTTCAAATTATGTTATTTGACTTATGAACTAATATATAATATAATAAAATATGATATATGATATGATTAAGTAATATAATTAGCTTTCTTAAGATTTTTCTAAGATTCTTCAAAAAAGTCAACTGAGTCATAAATAGGAACGGAGGGAGTATTTGGAACCTGTTTCATTGACCTGATCGACTGCTGTTGGTTGTTGTTAAACCTTGTGTCATGAGCAATGGATATGACGATTTTAAGACTGACCCGATTGGTTGCGTCGGTTCATTCTTTTGAATTGAGCTAGAGATATATAGAACACATATATGTATATATATATATGGCTGATTTTCAAAAAAATTGTTGTGTGTATACGTAGTCCAGATGTAAACAGCAAGTATTACAATTCATGTGGAGTACGTATTTTCTTTGGGTAAAGAAGATAATGGGGAGGGGGGACATGTGAATGTGGTGGAGACACTTTTGTTGAGGTTGGGGTTGTAATTTGTTAATTTTTTTAAAAAAAAGAAAGAAAGAAAGAAGAAGAAAGAAGGAAGAAGGAAGAAGGAAGAAGGAAAGGGAGAAGGATAAGTCCAAGAGAAGAAAAGGGTACAATGAAGAGAAGATGATGAAGAAATAAGAAAGTCAAAGGGAGAATATTTAGCTTTTATAAACTTTTTTATTAACATTCCTCCACTTTGTCCCCCTTGTCTCCCTCATCCTCTTCTCATTAGGGAGTATCCCTCATGGCTGCCGCCTTCCCATCACCTTTTCTTTTGTGTTATTTAATTAAATTTAAATTTAAATTCAAATTATGGCTTTTCTCTGAGGAAAGGGAAAGGAATATATTTGTGGGTGGGGGAAAATAAATTAGGGAGAGATAATGATAATGAAATGGGATGGGGGAAGGGGAGGAGGTGCTGGGTGGGGATGATGGGGCCCAGGTGACGTGGCGTGGCGGGGGGAGTGGAGGAGTGGGGGGCCCACAGGGTAGCTTTGCTTGTTGTGGGGAGTTGAATGTGTGTGACATGATTTGAGGGGGAGCTCGCGTGGTGCCTCTGTATCTTTCACCCCCCCAGGCCCACAACCACAAAGGCCCAAAGATGGGGAGAGGCTTGGTGGTTAAGGCTGTTGCTCAACCAAATCCCACTGTTACCGTTACTGTTACTGTTACTGTTACAACGCCTTCCTCACTGGGTCCCACCCACCACCACCCCCACCACTCTCAATCAATTTCACTTTTACCTCTCCCAATTACATTCCTCCCCCATCTCTTCAATCACTCATAATCCTTACTTTTCTCATTTTATTCCTCTTGTTTCACACCAACATCCTTCCCTTCCTATCTCAAATCTCAACTCATCAACTATCCTAAATATACATTCATATTCACATGTTTACTTCCTTTTCCTCTTACCTTGTAACTTTCTGTATTACTCCTCCTTTTAATTTATACTATCTCACACTTTAAACTTGTTTACCTAAATAAATAACAAGTTACGGTTATCTCATTTAATATATGTTTGGATTAATAGTTTAACATCTTCTCAAAAGTTTTCACCAATGTTCAATTTTACTTAAAAATAAAAGTTTAAAAATGGAGCAATTTTATTTCCAACTTATTCACAAAATGTGATAAGTTGACAATTCACATCTTATCCACATCATCAACTTCATTTTTTTAAAAGCTTACATTTAATGCTTTTGGATGACATGTGAATTGTTGACTTAATATATATTTAGTCAACTAATAATTAAAATTAACAAACATGGTGATTTGAACAAAACTACTTCACTTTTAAAACTTTAGGTGCAAACTTGCTTCTAGATGAAACCTTTCGGGATAAAATTGTCTCTTAATTCTATAAGTTATAAATTGATTTTTTTTTTCACTTTTACAGAAAAATATGTTTATAAATTTAATGAATGTGCAAAATTAAAAATGGACATTAACCACAAAGACAAAAAGACCATTAATCAGAATTATTTAGTTTTTTAATCCTTCAATTAAACCAGATCCATTGTCTGTAATTGGAATTTATAATAACATCAGATCCGCGAATTCCGACTTGTAAGTTGTAAAGGAGTTCATATTACTGTCAATTTTTTTCGGTCAAAACATATTACTATCATTAAACTACCAGATTTTCCCCCACGCAAAGACACCATTGAAGTCCAACTCCAACTCTCCAACTCATGGTCATTAACAATATATATATATATATATATATTGCCCTAAGAAAAAAAATTTATGAAACACTTGAATACTATACTATGTTTAGCAGGTTCATTTTTTTTTTTTTAAAAAAAGTATTTTATCAAATATTTGGGGTTAACAAATTGGGTGCTATCTATTTTAAAAAAAACAAATGAGTGAACATAGAAAGGAGAGCTGGATGGGACAAAACAAATTGATGAGCACCACTCCAGGACAAGCACAACATTGAATGCTGTATAACTACCTGACGCAAACCTCTAATCTCTCTCTAATTCACTCCCTCCTGGGACCCACCCACTATCATTCTCACTCCTCTCTCTCTCTCTCTCTCTTCCCCACATCCATCTCTCCTGTCTTGTCCATTTCCCCTGCCCACTTCTTTCTTCTTCCTAATCCGCCAAATATTGAAGTCCCTTATCCCCTAATCTCTAATTAATTATTCAACCCTTTATCACCCCATAAAAAACATCTCCATCATCTGGATTTTACATTAACAGATCTCGTTCATCCTTTTATTTTGAGTATGTATCTATTTCCCATGTGAAAGTGAAATACTAGCTCAAAACTTGGTTATTTTATTTTATAATTATTTGTCCTCACCTGCTATGTGGGATCTGTCTCTCTCTTTTTTTTTAACTACTTCCTCTGTCTTTCTTGCCTCATTGGGATTTTCAAATTTTTTTGATCAACATGGAAGCAAGCAACTGAAAATCTCTCCTCTCAGTGTTTCTACCCCCATTTTTTTAATCAAAGCTTCCTCATTTCAATATGTGAAGTGGCAAGTTGTCGTGCAAGTCACTTAAACAAAACCTTAACCTTCTCTATCTTAATGAAAGCCAAATCCACTTATATTAGAGCTATGATTCTCACCTTTTAAAGATATCATTATCATTACAGCCTAATTATTCATTTACATTTCATGATACCCTTAACTTAACAACCACGTTGCTGAGCTTTTCGCTGCTCATTTGCATTTGATCAATTGGTTTTGCAATTAAATTGCAAAGTTCAGACTCTCATAATCTCAAGTTAGCTAGCTTTTGGAATCGGTCCCTGTAAGAAGGGAAGCAAAAACGTGATGATTACAGTATAAAACTTGTTGATAAGAAGAAGCAATTGACTGGGGAAGAAGGAAACAAAAGAAAGGACTAAGGAGGAGTGAAGACAAAAACAGAGGAGCAGGGGGCCAATAAATGAATTGAGAATAAGGAGTTATACGCTTTGGGCATCTCTGGGCTCAATAATGGCACATCCTCGTTGTTTCTGATGAGTGTGTTTATAGAAAAGAGGACTTGTTTCATAATTACGATGGAAGAAGAATGTGTGGTCAGCTTGAAAATTTCTACACAATTCAAAGCGAAGGCATTAAACAAGCACCACCTACCTTCCACAGAGTGAGTGAGTCCTTGTGAAGTTCAATTTAAGACTCCGACACTGTTAAGGTTACAGGTCATCAGTCTGTGTATTATTAGAATGAGACAGTGCGTTGTTTGATTTTGGAAGCTTTTCTTTCTTTTTTGTTGTTGTTGTTGGTGTGATTTTGAAAGGGAAAAAAAAAACTGTTTATGGGTCTTGTAAATCAGTGACAAATATGATAATGACTTAACAGGTAGAACAAGTGTTTCTTTCATCTATCTGGTTTAATATGACTTCACTTTTGAACTACTTTTAGGACTGCCTGTTTCAACTTCCCACCTTTTGAATATTGTATGGTTCTTAATCTTATTTGTTAAAAAAATTTAAGATGATGGTTGGCGATGTTGCCTTCCCAGCGAAATATGATGGTTCAGTGGTACAAGATCACAGGAATGCAGGACTCTGTATTTCATTTTATCATGCAGAGCACAAATTTTATCTTAATACGCTATATTCTTCCCATAAATGTAAGGGCTGTTTGGATTGACTTTTGCAAACTAGTTTTTGAAGCAAATTATAGTTTCCAGAATAGATTTTTCAGAATAACTTTTGTGAAGATCTAAGTTTAGAAAAATGAGAGTGTTTAGATAAGAATAGCTTTTACGGATTCTGAAGTAAGTATGTGAAAGAAGTTTTGTCTCGGTTCATGCAAACCATGGTTTCATAATTGAAAAATAAGAAAAATTCAATTTTGTAAACTATAATTTGAAACCTGACTTTTTGTCAAATCATATTTTTCAAATAATATGAGGTGTTTGACAATTTTTACTAAATTATGGTTTGAAACTAAAGTTTTCACGCCAAACAGGCCCTAATTGATACAATATGTTGAAGAAAATCAGAAGACAACGTTGAATATGAAAAAAAAAATCAAATTCTGAGTTTTTGCCTTTTTTTCTTTTTGGATGTGTCCACGAGAAGGAAGAACTGATGAAAGGCAGATGCCAATGTCAGATTTCATTAGTGCTAATGGATGCTACCCTGGAAGTGGAAGGTTGCGTATTAGATTATGTCAAACCATCAATTTTTCCTGAGCCAGTTGCCTGGTTCTCTGAAAACATAGATTTTGAGTAGAAGTGTATTGTATTTTAGGATGGAAAGGGAGGGCATTTCTTAAACAGTACTCACACTACCTCCGAACTTGTTTATTAAAAACAATTTATTCTTGATCATAAATTAAATAGACCGGCAACAATACTACCACTCGTGTTATGGGTCACTACTTGGATGGTGAAAGTGTTTACTAGATTACTACTAATTGCCAATCTTTACGTTACACTACTGTTAAATTCGCGGCAAACAGAGCTGCAGAATGAGGAATCTTTGTGTGCACGATGTCATATTATCACCTTCAAAGCACAATATGTCGTAGAAAGCTTCCAACATCCTTGAAGAATCCGATTCTACTTGGGACTCATCCCCTACCTCTTAAAGCTAAAAGTGAAGTTCCAGGAAGCCGAACAATCTTGAAAATGGAAAGCTAACAATTCCATCCCTGAAAGCTTCCACGAGCTTCTACCTATTCTTCTTACTTTAATATTTTCACTCTCGTAGGAATTTGCTACCAAGTTCATAAAACTCATGCAGATGCGAATGGAGGACCAATTGAAAAGCATGGAAACATTATAGGACAAACTGCTCTAGTGCTCTTGAATTTCAAAGATATATAACTGCTGATGCTAATTCAACCTGCGGCAACCGTCGCATATAACAGGACAAAATAGGGCGGAGGAAAAAAAGAGAAAGGAGGATATAACATCACTCTTGTAATATAAAAAGAGAAGACCAGCACAAAACCATGATAACATTCCCATGAATACAGACCTACTCCACTAAACTTCAAATTTTAAGCTGCCCCAAGCTCTGAACCGTCTGAGATTCTGGTGTGGTGTTCTCAGTCTTGGCGTCAGTCTCCTGAGGTTTAGCTGACACTTTTTCTGTCTCCTGAGGTTTAGCAGGTGCTTTATCTTGCGGACTAGAGGCACTTACAGTAAAGGGAACTTCTTTTGGAATTGGAGCAGGTTCATCTTTTCGAACCGGTGGAGCAGAATAAACTGGAATAGTCTGTCTTATATTGACTGGAGGGGCAACTTGTACAGGGGACCCCCCAATCATCTGATGAGGCACTCCAGTTGATGGTGGAAGAGGTGGTGCAGAGAATACAGGAACTGCAGTTCTTATAGTCACCGGAGGTGCAATCCCATGGCAAGAAGATCTCATTTGTCGCATGGGGACATATGGTGTCGCTCCTGCGGCAGTAAATTTCATGCCATGGGGTCCTCGGTTTTCTGGTACAGAAGTCTGCGCCATGGAACTGTCATTGGTTGCTGCCCCCTGCAGAGGTCTGATTCGAGGTGACTTCCTTTGGCAAATTAAAGGAAGGATCTTTGATGCTGTAATAGGTGGAGGTTGTGGGCTACTTGACCTGGGATTTTGAAACTGAAACTTTCTCGGAAATGGAATTGGAGCATTGGAATTTGACATTGCAATCTTTTCCTTCAGACGGTAGTTCAGTAAAGCCCGTGCTATTGTGATCTGTTCTAATTCGTCATTGTTATCATGTTCAGTCGAAGAGCTTGCAGTTTCTTTTGCCACTGGCAAGAAGGAGAACATGTCAATTGAAATAAAATTGTTTACATGAGAAATTATGTCTAACTTGCACAGGAAAAGTAAGCTGTCTTGATTGTCATAAAGACAGTTAAAAATTATATAGCATGGTAATATAACGTTTCTTTCAGGCAAAAATTAAGAACTGATGACCCAGGAAAATTTGTGATTGGTTTTGTCTTAGATAATGGATGATGATTGCACCAGTTCAATTTCAGAAGATGAAATTTGCAAAATAGCACACTTGAGGCATGCCTTGAGAAAATTAGAAGAATAAAGAAAACAGATCTTCACAATTCTATTTGAAAAATTTTCAGTGTATATATATTTAGAGGACAAAGTTACAAAGTCTCATATGTTCCAATGGCAACAATCATCTACTAAGGTGAAGCTTAGCTGATGGCTTACATTGTTTTAGTAATGACCAGGCTGCCATAGCTGCATTTTTCTCCGCTTGTTTCTTATTCTTGGCAGGTTCACCAGTGAACGTGATACCTGCCAATTCCACTGTCCCAGTAAAGACAGGTAAATGCCCTAGGCCTGATCTGTATGTTGTGTACTGTGGCAATGGAGCCCCAACCCTCTGTGCAATTTCCTGTAATAGGTTCTTGTAGACACCTGTCTCATCCTGAAAAATTAAATATGTTAAGAAAATGCATGATAGAACTGCAAAATTTGAGATGTGCACTTGTAAAATATTACTACCTTCAGTCCTAAATGACCTAGTTTGTAGTGCAATATTTAGGACTGGAGAAGTATAATAAAAGATGAGAAAGGCCACTGCTATTATACTATTTTGGACATCAACAACATGTAACCTTATCCCATTAGGTAGAGTTGACGCCATTGAACATGGAAGCTATGGCGTTTTCCACTCCAGAAAACAATTTCTGTTAGCGAGTTAGGATTTAGCATGAAATCCTGATAACAAGTTACAGCACACAGAAGCTGTGGCGTTATCCCCTCTAGAAAGTAAAGTAAAAATTCAAATGCTGGCATTTATTGCATAAAAAAGGGTAAAAACCAAGAATCCTAATTAGTCCATGTTACGGTTACTATTAGTCTTTTTTTCCTTTTCCTCATAACCGTAAATTGACAATACAAAACTATGTGCCCAAAAAACCATGTGCTTTAGGGCTAGAAGTATACAATAGGCAAACTACCTTAAAGTTATAGAGCAGAGGAGTAGAAAGTTTAATCCCCTTTTAAGAAACAAATCTCACCCTCCCTTGATTACTGATTTCTCATTAAAATTGGAATGGAATAGAAACAATGACTGTAATCAAATGCATAATTTCAGCAATGCACTTAGATTATAAACCACGTCTTCCCTTGAGAAATAGTGATAGTGTGAGATAATGGTTATACATCCAACTTTGACATTTGAGTATCGGATCCATTAGCTTGTTCCCAAAATGATCACACAAAGTTACCAAAGTTACGGTTACAATTAGAAGAATGCTTCAAAAAAAGCATTCAAAGGGCAAGAAACTACTTATGGTTTCCAGGGACCAAAAGTTATCTGTGCTTCCAGACCCTACGAGTAGTTGGACATTAAACTCAGATTCTGGGAAATGAAACATGACGTTGCACTCCAACACAAGCCACAAAATTGATCATCAGTTTGGATATCAATTAGGAGTGAGACAACGACGAAGGGACTATTGTATGAGCTCTTAGGAGTAGAAACTAGCACATTATCCATCCAAAGATGACACCCCACCATCTGAAACACGCCAGCAACTAGAGTTGCAAAGGATGCAAGTTATTGTTAACAAGTATTTGTGAAGACAAAACTTAGTTCCTTCTAGTCAATTAAAAAAGAAAGAAGAGCTAGTGAAAAATGCTTAAAAGATACAAATGGTAGCCCCATAGCACCTCCGAATGGGTATTTACAGAGCACCAAGCAAAATCGAGTAGGAGCTTCCACAGAAACTTCCGAGTTGACAGCATTTCTAGCTTCTTAACAATATTAAAGTTCTAGCATCGGTCAATTAGTCAGAATATCTCACTACCTGTACCCAAAGACCAGGGGTATTTTGGTCATTCCGTCGCTCAGCCAAACGCGCTAGGTTCAGGCATCAGGACAAACCCCTATATCGGCGGCGAACAGTGCCAACAGAAAGGATATAGAAGTAAGTGTCTTTCGGAATAGCTCGAAGTTCATCCAGAACACAGAGCACCACGCGCATGTTAGTAGATAGCATTTTATTTCTCCACTAATTTTCTATTACAGAGTAAAATGACAAAGATGAGGAAAGAAGATTGAAGACAGGGTGAAAGAAACGAGCAATTAAAACCCTAAAGTAACTGAACCCGAAATTATTGAAAACCAAAAGCGGCTAGAAACTCACCAGAATCCGAGCGGCTAGCGAGTTTGAGGGCCCCCGGCTGGAAAGGGAATTAAGGGCAACCTCAGCAGCAGAGTGCTCGGCCTGTCGGAGAGTAGAGCAGTAGTGAGGGCTCTCGAAGATCTCGCCGTTGAAGCTGACGGTGGCCTTGAACCTCGGCGCGTGATCGGGACCTTCCCTAATGCACGTGTAGGAAGGAAGGTTGAAGCAGCTCCGTTGTGCCAGCTCCTGAAGCTGGTTCTTGTACATTTCTGCGCCGTAAACTTCCGCACTTTCTCCTTCAAGAAAGTGGTCTACCAGAGGAAATGGTAGCCGGGGCCAGAGCCAGATCGGAGCAACTGGTTTCGGGTCACCCGGGAGTTGAAGACCCGGTCTTTCCTCTGCCTAGTGTTGGTGGAGTTAATTCCCCTTCAAGATCAAGCGTTGCGGGGGGTTATTGGTGGAGAAATGGGGAAGAGGAGGGGAGAGAGGAAGCGAAGGTGTGCAGAAGAGAGAGAAAGAGGGGGTAGAGAAGCAAGAAGGGGAAGGAGGAGTAAATTTCTAGTGGGTTTTTTTTTTCTTCCTTTTGGGAAAATATTATTATATTGGAAACTTATTTATTGCTTTGTTGCTAGGAGTCAACTTAACGTTAGGCTGTTGCATGGAGGTGATCTTTTCTTAGATTTTCTTCACTATGTTTTTTTATTTATTTTTCCATATAAATTTAATTTCCCCAATTTATATGGTAACATTGTCATCACAGCTTTTTTTCTTCTTCTTTTTTTTGCCCCACAGACGCACATTTTGTTTTTAAGGAATCTAAGTTATGCTGTTCCCTTTTTTATTTATTACAATGAAAAAAATGTTAACTTTGTTCATTCTGGTCCAAGGAAAAAAAGAAAAACTATCAAATTTGAAATCACATTCATTGGGGTGCATGTATATCACCTGTAGGAAATGAATTTGGGAATTCAATTTAGGAAGTTCAATTAAGCTGAATCAATCCTTTACTTGTGCTTGAGAAGCTGACGTGTAAGAGGAAAAAAAAAAAGCTCGATTTAACAAAAGTTGACAAACAAATATTCAATAAAAATTAGTTTTGCCAAATGGTAAGATTCGGCCCTCCAAACTGACAATTTATGCAGTGGAATTAATTTAGCACCTTTTTTAAATCTACTGCATTTATTTGTTTGGATTTTTTTTACTCATTGTGTGTTAGATAGTAATTTATATTATATTTAGGGGAAAAATAAAAAAAATACCAAATAAACTTTAAAATCTCAAATAATTAATTTCCTATTAAAATGAGTTGTTGATCACTAATAAGGGCTTGATTGATTTTTTTTTTCTAAAACAGTTTTTAGAAACAAATTTTAAAAATAAAAAACAAAAAATATGTTTAGATAGTCGTTTAAAAAAAATCTATGTTTTAAATTAATGTGACAGTGAATCTATGTTTTGAATTAATGTGACAGTGAGACTCGTGACATAGCGGTAATCTAGTGTTAATAGTGAGTAAGTAATATCCTCAAAAAATAAAAAAAATAAAAAAACTATTTTTCTCTTTTAGTTTTTAAAAGCAACTTTTTATTTTCTCACTTTTAAAAACAATTTGATAAAAACAACTTTTTAAATAAAATTTCTATTTTTTGTTTTTAAATATAAAAAACTATTTTCAAAATAAATTATTAAACAAGTCTATATACTTTTATAGTTATGAAACTTATATAAGATTTTAAAATTTAAATAGTGACGTATTTCTCCATATTTTTATATTAGTAGTTTAACTTTCAAAAAGTAAAACTGGGAAGCACCTACTGAGATGTAAAAAATAAATATAATAAGAAAAAGAGGAAACAGGTGAAGGCTACTTATGTGTGCATTAATACCAGAAACCTATCATTCTCTAAACTAATGAGATGTACATGTGCAACTACGACTATCTGTCCCATAGGCCATTTATGTGACCTCTGCAATAAATATCACATTACCTCAACACTCTTACCAAATTCTTGATTTAATTTTCCACCGTCCCTTTTTCTTTTAAAAAAAAAAGATTAAAAAGTCGTATATTAGAAAATTATAGGAACTTCCCGTCATTTAAACTGTCCGTGACAACTTGCTACTTTTTCCAAAGTTTATGGTAATTAACTTCTAATATGGCGGGCTATAAGATGAACAATATGATCTAACTATTAACTGTCTTACGCAACCAATTATCACCAAGTTTAGTGGCTGTGGCCAGTTAATAATCTCCACACGCACACACAGTAGATATGGATGGAAATAAAGTTATGCTTTTCCAAGATAAGTTTGGGTAGAGAGCTAAAGCCTTAACTTATATAGTATAAGTTTTATTTTATGCCTGAGTTAGAGCTTTGAATGTCCTTTTTAAGTCTGAGTCTGTTACAATTCAGACTTATAATTTAGAGTCAAAAAATATAATCAGGCCTAAATGTGCTAGCTTTAAAGGCCACGGGCTTAAACAGGGTTAGCCCTGCAGGGCACAGGGCGATCCATTTAGGTCTGTTTATTTTTTTATTTTTTTAAAAAAAATTGACATAAGATGATAATGATGACAGTAGAGACGAAGGAAATTTAAATGATAATATTATTCATATTGTCTAGTGTTTAGTTTACGGTTTATATATTTATCTAATTATTTATTTGATTGTAGACATTCGGTTTTTGTCTTCACATACGGTTTCTTGGTAAACGTAGACAATATTTGGTGTTTTAATTTAGTTTTGATAAACAAATAAAACAATTTTTAACTTTTTTATCTTAGAATTTGCATTTCATTGGTTTG
>JBAGKO010000014.1:20019706-20030933 GCA_037177275.1 Acacia concinna
CACCTGTAGAACATACCAAGACATATCCAAGCTGTATCAATGTTGGATACACATCCAACACTAGTACTTAGGATGAAAACACGTCTATGCTTCAAAACTCAAAGAAAACCATATGTAAAAACTTGCTTCACATTGAAAAACACGATTAAATTGTAAACAAGTGCCCAGACCTGATGTTTTCCAGCTCTCAACAATCTGACTCGGTCACCCCTATAAACAAAGAAAATGTTAGAAAGGCCCATTATAAGTTGAATTCATATAATACACAAACCACACTGGATTATCAGTTAATGAGAAGCTATTGGTTTAAAATACAAGTACGACAGAAGCCTCTGCATACCCGTCCTCTACAAAGGAAATTATTGCTTGCAAAGTAGCCGAAAATCCTGCAAGCTTGTGCTCATCCCCATATCTGAAAGAAAGCAAATATATGTGGCACGGGATATAAGAGACCAGAGCACAACGTTAAAGGGGCAGACTAAACAGAGAGAAGAATAGGTATTGAAGGAAGCCAATGAGAGGAGTCTTCGAACACCACCTCGAATATATTGGTTTGCCAGAATTACTCAGAATGAAAAAATGCTTCTTCCTTTTCCTCCACGATATGGAAGCATCATCCTGCACTTTATTCATCAATCAAACAGAATATGATATTACAGGAATCCTCATAAAAACTGTCCCACCATGTAGGCAAGATATAGATTATAAATATTTGCACCGGTCCATAACAAAAATCAGTCGAATTATTTTCATGGTTGACCACATATGAGGGTCCATTACTTTTCACAATATTGATCTTATCATGTAACCATAATTCTTCAGCAAGAAAGAAAGAACGATTTCAGAGATTAACACTCAAATATTCAAGAGAATAATCAATAATATACACAATTTTGAAGTGTTTCTAGTTTGCATTTTGATTCAATAATCTGCATTAATAAAATCATGACAAACGTGCCAACGTTGTTAATTTGTTATTACAATAATAAACGTTTACATGCATAACTAAAAACAACTCTCTCTCTCTGTCCAGTTGCTAATGCTAGTTTCATGCTACCAACTTCACGGAACTTTTAATTGATACAGGGACATTTCTTTGGCATGAGACGCATTATAACTTATAAGCACCTACTTGTTAGAGGTATGATTTCATTCGTTCGAATATTATAGAAGACAAATATTCATTGCACCATACTAAATGACAAGCACGACTCTAAGGGAAACGAGCGGTGCCCTTCTAGCAGACTAGGACCCCTCACTGAATTGGCATTTGCGATTGCATATTTTAATGTTCAACAATTATCGTTCTTGCACAACTGCTTCTATTGCAGAATCATCTTATATTTATCAACATGATAACTTTAAAATCCAGAACGTTGTGTACTTTCCCGAAGTAACGAATGCATAAATTTGAGAAGGGATCAGTTTATGTACAAAACTCACTTCTGATTAAAACCGAAGTTCACCTTCTTTATCGAACGAATTTCACAATACAATAGGAGTCGAGTCTACATGTCGTTTCGCAGGAAGCCAGGTCCTCAAACCAACGATTAAAAAATAAATTACATATATTAACGATACGTACCTCATCTACATGTCGTTTCGCAGGAAGCCAGGGCGTGTGGGAATCAGAGGCTTCGTCGACTATAACATCATTCCTCGTCTCATCAATTTCATCCTGTTCAGTGGCGTCACCGATTACCGAACCGCTACTATCGCTGCAACTTCCCCTTTCACCAGCATACCCACTACTGCTAGGGCTGGACAAACCATCCAACTCGAGCTCCGAAGCGGTCCTCCCCCACACGACACCGCGTTCCGCAGAATCCCTAACCTCATGAATTTCATCATCAGGAGCTGAAATGCGCTGAAATTGTTCCTCCATTACGAGTTGAGTGTTCTGATTGACAGATTCAAGGACGGCGCCGTTAGTTTCTCGATGCGCCGATGGTTCGCCATCGGAGACAGACAATGTGACCGAAGCCAATTGTTCTTCAACCGACTGATGCTCAATGTCGAGGTCATGGTCGGAGGCGGAAGAACCCGTATCGGAGGGCATCTGCAGGCAATTTTCGTCTGTACAGTCTGGAATCACAATCAGGTTTTGATCCTCTGATTGATGTGTGATAGACTGATAGCTTTTGCGAATTTGAAATTTCGGCCTGCCAGTCGCAGGAACTGCTTTGGCTGGTTCTGAGCGTCTCTGACCAGTAGGTGGATGCGATCGTTGCAGAGCCAGGATCCGACTTGGCCCGCCTCACGCCTTTCAGAGACCCGGATAACGCGACCGACTAATGGACCCCTGATAAAACAAACTTATGGGTTTTAAGGATATGGGCCTCGAGGAGCCCACAATAGCAAACAGCTTTCCGTTAATGTTTTAAAATAGAAAGGGATTAGTTGAGCCCACAGGCATGTTGATTATAATTTGAGGTCATTTTTTTATTAACTTAGACATGAAAAAGATCGAAAGTAATATTCCGGTCCTAATTATAAGAGCCTTTTAAAGAATTCTAAAAAAATCTTAAGAAAACTAATTATATTACTTGAATATATTAAAATTTTTTGTTTTTCTTTAAATTATATTATTTGACTTATGAACTAATATATGATATAAAAAAATATAATATATAATATGATTAAATAATACAATTAGCTGAGTAATATAATAGTGAAGAAGGTTATTGAGGCAGGGTTAAGGTTTTACCCCTCTCCCTATTGTGGGTGACTTGATTAAGTGAAGGCATTGAGCCTAAGGTGATTTATTGACTATTGAGGGATATATGCCATCTTTCGGCGCGTTTCGCCAACCCAACTCTTCATTGCAGATTTTGTCGTCTAAGGCTTGGTTTCTTGTGTGAATTGACACGATGCCAATTGACAGAGATCCGTCTCCAATTGAATTTTAATTAAATACAGTACATATTTTTTGAAATAAAAGTAAAGGGAAAGGAGATGTGATGACAAAATAGTCCTGAGCTTTCAGTCAAGCAAAATGGGTCGCCTATTTTTAGGCCAACATCCCTGGTGGAAGCTGTTTGCCCATATAAACGTCAACAAGCATGAATGGTGAGTGTTTTCTGAAGAGAATGAATGGTTGCATTTTTGCGGTACAGTGGTGGTGCTCTTATTGCCCTCTTCTCTGATTTCCAAAGCTGTGGTCTATCTCGAGCAAAAGAAGCTTGGTATGGTCTCAATAATTGTTATTCTCACCGTCACTTTTCTGTTGCACAGGCGCTTTTCGTTAAATGTGGTCCCAAATGATGAAAATTGGCCATGAGCAATATTAAATTATTAACGTTTCAAGCGTGCTTTTTTGCTCATTGCTACTCTATACTATACCGTTTGAATCTTAACTGAGTTGTTGAAATTAATATTGCTCATTGGCCATGAGCAATATTAATATTCATAGAGGTCATGAGCAATATTAATATTGCTCATGGTCTCTCTCTCTGTTTTTTGTTGCCTCACTCGCTGCCTTCTTTTACACCCTCAAAACCACTAGAGGTCAATATCTAGTGGTCTTCTATTCATATATTCATAGATTAAATATCCGTTTGGATTAATTTTAAAAATAGTTTATATGAATTACTAAGTAAATATGTGAGAGAAAGTTTATTTTAATATGTGGAAAACATAGTTTTAAAAGTGAAACCACAGAGGCTTGATCACCGGAAAGGAAAGAGGAAATGAATCAAAGGTAGAAAAATATGGAGGAGTGGATCCCATTAGTAACATAATTTGATAAAAGGGATGGGGCGAATTAGTTATGATATGAGCTTGTGGGAGTCGTTTTGATGGAGCAATAGGCTTTGGTCCCAAACCTAAGAAACTCAACCACCTCATAGCCTCAACCCCACCACCCTCCTCCTCCTCTTTCCCCACTTTTAGATTTCGCTTCCTCGCTCACCAATTCCGGTCTCTAATTCAGACCCAAATCATACCCACGAAAGTGTTTACTATTTTCTCTTTCAATCACAGTACAAACTCATACTTCTAATTAATCAATACAAACATCGAAAATTAAAGCCTCTTTTTCTCATCGGGCATACACTGATACTCGCCAAAAAAAAAACAAAATACCAGCTGGGAAAACAACTACTCAATCTGGACTTCATGTTGTTGCCCGAAGAACTAATCCTGGAACCCGGTTTTGGCCCAAATCGCATTTCGGACCCTGCTGAGATCCCGTCCCTTCAGAGTCCTCCCCACCCCTTCGTGCACCGAGAACGAGGCCATCCTCGTCCTCGCCAGAAGCTCATGCGGGGGCACCCACCCGCCACCTCCGTCACACCCATCGTCACTCTCCTCGTCGTCGTCTCTCCTCCGATTCTCTCTATACTCTTCTCCGAGGATCTTTGACCAGTCCGGAATGTTGACCGGAAGCGACGACGGAGTGCCGGCGGCGCGGCCTCCGGGATCTGTTAACTTGGACGAAGAAGATTTCCAGCCCATGGGGGATGCGTGAATGGGCTTGCGGAAATCAGACGAGTTGTTGCGAGTGGAGTTGTAAATGTCAGACTCGTCGAATTCAAAGATGGAATCGGAAGCCATGGGTGGCGAGCCTTTGTCTCTATCCCCAGGGAGGAAACGGTAACTTGGTCTGGCGAGGTAGCCCTTACTCGTCGCCATTTCCAATCAGAGACTCAGTTTCAAGTTTATTTCTGGGGCAGTTAGTTTCACCGCTCCTTCCTTCCTTCCTTCCTTCTGCGTGTGTCCGTTGTTTTAACGGGTGATTGTTAATGACTTTGTAGTTTGTTTTGCATCTTCAACTCCGTTCCGCTATCATGCTTTTTATAAAGGCCGAAACGTCCTTTATTTTTTGGGGAAATCTCAAAACAAGACCGGGGAAATCTCAAAACAAGACCAGGAAAATCTATAAAGAAGAACATGGAAATGTATAAAGAACAGTTTAGAGCTGTGAAATCAATAAATTTCAGTTAGTCTCTGGATAGAAATTTAAAATTTTTAAATATTTAAATTTTATAAAATTACATAAGCCTCTAAATTTTAACAATAAGAGCATATCAATTCACAACAATTCACACTTAAATACATGTTACTTAAATATTTCTATTGTTGTGAATTGAAATACTCTTTTTATAAAAATTTAAGAATATTTACTTAATTTTAAAAAATTTTAAAATTCAAAAATTTCATATTCCTACATGAACTAAAATTTTTTGATCATACAGTTCTAAACTGTTATTTATATATTTTCATGATTTTGTTTTGAAAATTTCCGCTAATTTTTCTTTTCTTTTCTTTTGTTTTTATAAAAAAAAAAAAAAGCAGAAGAAAAGGTTGGGTTTTATGGATAAGGCTCCATATCTGTCTCTCCCCTCTCTCATTGCCCGCACCTTCGAAATTACCATTACACCCAAAAGAATACTACTTTTTAATTGAGCCCACTTAATCTTTGCTTTATCCAGTAATATTTTAAGTTCAACATAGCTCTTTCTTTCTGAAGTTAAATTGACCTCCATTTAACAGCATTATTCCTTACTGCCTAGCATAACGCTGTGGGTGAACAAGGCCACTTCAATTCAATTAAAGTTAGGTTACTTTATGAAACGAAGAGTTCTGATGGTGAGTTTGAAATTAGAGGTTTCTTTCTTTTATTCTATTTTATTTTTTTGGTCATAATTCATAAGCATAACTAAGGGCTTGTTTGGGAATGTCTTATTTTAGGTAATAAGATCTTATTTACGGAGTATGAAGTAAGTATGTGTGAGGAGTTTTTCTCGTACTTTATGCATAAGATTTTATTTAAATAAAATAAGTCATCCCCAAACAAGCCCTAAATCTAATAAAGAACGGAAAGAAACCATATCCAGTTTTTCCCGCTGTAATAGGGGAAGCAGTTATTGATATTTCCGTACTTATGCAGTTGAGACTCGTGGGGAGAGATGGTATAGGGTGGGGTAGTTCAGGTAAAGCAAATTCATCATACAGCGTACAAGCACTCAATCAGTCTAAAATTTTGTCGCGACGTGAGGGAGGGGTTTTCGGTTCACCTGAGCGGGTTCCAGGAAGGAGGGCTTTCTTGTTGCGACGATCGAGAAAATTGGGAGATGGGTAAAGATGGCGTATAAGGGACACGTGGAGAACAGCAATGACGTGGTAGGGAGGGGTAGGATGGCACGTGATGTGGGCCCCCCCATATCCCACTCGGATCTGGCCCATAATAGGCAATAGCCCTTCCTGACAGCTGGTCCTGACCCGATGAGATATCTGTCCTCCCAAAAGCGACACACGATATTATCCCCAATTTATCGCACTTCAATTTATCGTGCAGCGATTAGCATTGTTCTCAGTTTTCGAGTTGGATTCATTTCATGGTTCCGTCCACGTGTCCAAAGGAAACCGATAGTCTCCTCGTTTTTCTTAACTGATATATTCCTCTTTTTTCCTACTGTTCTTATAAATCTGCACATTGCCATCGCCATGTATAAGTTCTCCTTTTTTTACCCTTTCTTTCTCAATTTAAATATAAGATCCCCTTAAGAAAAATAAATAAATTATTTAAACACATTATATATAATATATCATTATATTATATATCTTTATATTATATATCTATGATTCTCAAACAAACAAAAAATTGGTGTTATATTTTATAACCAGAAATAATTCAAACTTGTAAATCTTTGGGGAGGCAAAAACTTGTAAACCGTAAATAATCAATACGCGGATCAATATTTATTGTAGCTACTACCTAGTACATAAACTGTTTACGCAAACACTGCTGTGAATAAACTATAATATTATATGGGGTTAAAGTGTAATTTACTCCCTAATATTTTTAGAGATAAGCAATTTTAATCCTAATAGTTTTTAAGCCTAATTTCAATTCTATGTTATTTATTTGGGGCAATTCATACCTTCGCTAATAAATCCGTTAAATTTATTATTAAGTAAAGTTTGTTGATGAATAATGAGATCATGTGACTTATGAGTAGGATAAAATAATATAAGGTTATAAATTAACATATCTGTTAAATTCATTGCTAATGAGGATATAAATTTACTCCAAATAAATAATGTTGGGACTGAAATTGGGCTAAAAAAAATTAGGATTAAAATTACTCTTAACTAAAAATATTAGAGGTAAATTATACTTTAACCCTATCATATAAATTGTATATGGGATGTTGTGTGAATACTTTTATTATTTGATTATGCCGAACATGAAATGTTAAATATATTTTTTTAAAAAAATAGTGGGAGGGAAAAACAATGAAAGTAATGGTTGCGTCGAGGATCCCAGAGAAGAAGAAAGTGGCAATGGAGATTAGGCTGGACTCCACAACGAATATAAAATTGATGGTTACCGTGGCTTTAAATGTCAATTTTTTTCTTTATTTTTGTCTTTTAAAAACTGACATTCTAAAACTATTTTGAATTTCTTTTAAATGATGTTCATAAATTTCTATAAAAAAGAAAAAGGAAAGACTCTCCATAATATATCTTTTTTTTTCTTTTTTTGTTTATGACATTGGATAACCTAGGCCTTCCCCTTTTAACTTGGAGACTTAACGGTGGACCAGACTAATTTGGATTTGGGGTGGATTGGACTTTATTGTTTGGCAACTCCTACCACGGAGGTTTAACATAGCTGTGTTCCCACACTTTGAATTCAAGAACCGTGTTTAAATCAGATCAACGCCCTTACTAGTTAATCTGACGGCCTGTGGTCTCCATAATAAATTATTAATTGTAGTGAAGAAAATAGGAGCAACAGTGAGAATGGAAGTACAATGTACGACATTGATAATAAGAGCAGCATGTAGGGCATCAAATAGAGGTTTATTCCGCTATACAACAATGGAAATAATTGTCTTCTCCATCAATAATGAAAAGAATATACTTAGGGTATGCAAAGAATAAATACCACGGTAATCAATCCTAATACAATAATACATCAGTTTCATAGGCATATATCCATTTTCAGTGTTGATGGCTATCTCTGTTAGGAATAGCGCAGTAGATGTAAATATTCTCAATGAAAAATATCATATAAAGTCAATAAAGGTAGAAACTAAAATAAGCAACACAATAATAAATGGAGATACAATAATTTAATGTGAAAAAATTTCATCCTTAATATGATTGAAAGCCAACCACTATGGCCCAAAACAAAAAGATTTCACTAGCTTTAAAAGAACTATAATATTCAATGCTCTAGTACAAAACTCATCTATAGAATTACAACAAATTCAACTTATCCACAAAAAATCACTAGAGGATTATATCAATAAAATAGAAGAGCAAAAAACAAAACATATCTCTTCAGCCAAGATACAATATGCGTGTTCCAGAAATCACCATACATAACACCTACAGTCATAAAACGAATACCAACATTCATGTGGAAACTAGAGATAGTAGGAAGCTCCAATCGAAGATGCTACCATTCAGATTCAAGATTTATGCGTCTTGAACACCTCCACCAAATTTCATATCAATTGAGTTACAAATGACTATACGATCATTGACATGATCAAAGTCACTGAGAAAACTCTACAACAGATGTGAACAGATGTTCACGAAAATTATGGAAAGAATAGAACATTCTGATGGATGATCTGACCATCCAGAATGAAACTCCGCGTGTTTATAACCTCCACAAAAAAATACATATCAATCCAACAAAAAATCTCATTTCAATTGTCACCTTGATCAAAACTGTTGTTAGCCCTAAAAATTGTTGAGAATATTTTCTCTTATAAAGAGCTATTAAGAAACTTCCCCTTTTTCCCCTTTACACAAACTTGCAGCCTGCTCTTCCTTTTTTAGGGTTTCCTCTTTAATTCTTTTCCTTTTCCTCTATTTTTTTCTCTTTTTATAAAATCCGAAATAAGCAAAATAGGAAATAAATACAACTAAATAATTATAACTTTGAGCTCAATACTGGAGTGACATCCTATGGCCCAACAATCTTGTGCATTATAAGAACTTACATGTGTCTTAGTGGTGAGCTTTATGGATTCGATTGATAAGTTTAGCACAAAAATTGCAAAATTTTTAAAAAAATTGGTAGAAGTGAACATTCGCTAAGGTCATTTCCTTATTTTAATACCATTGACTTGGGAAATAAGTGCATGTCTGGATTATCAGTGGAAGCTATATCTTTCCAATGCGATTCATGTTATGTAAGGCATGCACGTGAGAAAAGTTTTGTTTCGACCTTTGTGAACGTGTGTTTTGAAGAGTAACCCAAACAAGCATTAAATGGATAGCCCATGATTAGGGGTAGAGAAATTGATGAATATTATTCTAAATTGAACAAACAATCAATTGAAGTACTTATTTGTGATGGGGATTGGCTTCAGCAGAAGTACGGTTGAAGAGGGAGCAAAAGGTATAAATTTTGCATTTGTACAAATTTATCATTTATTATATATATTACTTGTTAGGTTGTGTTTTTCATAATATATTAATATACATTTGAATTGTTCTTTTCAATGTTTTTGAGGAAGAAAAAGAAATTATAATGAAGATTTAATTTGAATATTCGGAGGCTTTATATTATTTTATCTTAGTTTGTGCACTAGATTGAAGAATTGTTATGTTGTATTTGGTTTTAACTTTTGGGTGTAATAGAATATTTCATTTTGTTGTATTTTGGATCATTGGTTTTATATTTAAATCACGTCGTTTAGGCCTGTTTCGACCTATTCTAAAGAGGCTTGTAGGCCCGTTTAAAATTTCAAGTTACTTAACAGGGCTCAAGCAGGATGAGGCTGAACAAGAGGTTTGAAATTGGCCACAGGCGAGGCTCAGGTCACTCTCTCATAAAACAGGCTAGGTCTGTTAAGGGTGAAGCTTAGTCTAGCCTGTTTCCACTCCTATTAGCATCTATATTAGATAAAATCTTAAACTTCAAACTATTATTTTTTCACCATTATAATGCACTAAAGGAGTTATAACATCATCATGAATGTAAATACCCTCCTCAAGATAAACTTCCAATTCAGATTGACAGGGGGATTGCTTGCTTCTTCTTCTTCTTCTTCTTTTTTAGGTACCATAAAGGGGCTAGACCCAAGAACTAGTTTGGTATTCTATGAGGAAAATGTCTTCCCGCAGCGTCATCTCTTATGATATCTTCAATATGCTTTGGAGGTCTCACCCATTCTCTTCTTAGACTAGATGTCTTCTAGCTCAATTTTGCTAAGGCATCAGCATAGCAGTTACCTTCTCGGAAGATGAATTGAAAGCTGAGTTGCTAATCTAGTGCCTGTAACTTTCTAATCTCTCTAAAATGTTCCTTGCATCCATTAATTATCTAATTTAAATTTATAGCTTCTATAATTAATTTGGCATCACTTTCAACCTTCACTTTCTTGAATCCTATTGCCCAGCATTTTTTCAACCCTTCTGCTATTTTGCACATTTCAATTGCAATCGGGCTGTTTTCAAAAATTCTAAAAGAGAATCATCCTAACTATTTGTCTACAACTCCATAAATAACTCCACCACACCCTGCATTGTTTCTTGCTGACCACCATCCATCTATGTTTAACTTGTACCACCCTTTATGTGGAGGCTTCCATGCAATCAGTTATATCTTTTCGGTTGGAGCAATTAAGCCATCTCTTCTCCACTTCTCTTTATAGTGTTGTAAGAAGCTTCTTATGTATTCAGTGGCATTAAAAGGAGTTTTGAACTCAAGATCATGGACCTACATGTTCCTCCATCTCCATAGTAACCAACATATAACAGAAAATAGTTTAGGCCATTGTTTATCTTCTTTTCTTCTATATTAAAGATGTAGATTGGTTTTGAACCAATTTGTCATATTCCTCCTAGTTATTGCTTGCTTTTCACAAACTATGGTAATGATTTGATCAAAGCCAGTGACTATAGAAGAACTAGGTACATTTGGAGAAGAGTTGTTGGCAACATTGTCAACTTCATTACTTGTCTCTCCCATGTACTTGTGAACATATTCATCATACATTAAGTATAAAGCTTTCACAACTTTGTACATGTGTCAAAAGCAACATAATCAATCTTATAGATCAAAGGAAAGCAATAGTTAATAACATATAATTTGCAACTGGGATCCATAATACTTATAAGAGCCATTACCATATTGCATTCCTCCAATATTTGTCAAACTTTACTTTCATAGAGGCTGCCATTTCTTTGATGAAGACATCACCATCTTCTATGGCATTGTCTCGATTACTTGTTTTACTCTCCAAACTTCATGAACATA
>JBAGKO010000014.1:20060428-20074054 GCA_037177275.1 Acacia concinna
TAGAAGTATATGCCACTTTGATTCTATTTATAAATCCGGTTTAAGAAAAAAAAATTGGCTACTATTATAAGTCGAATTTCAAAAAAAGATAAGGGAAATAGGGAAATTTCATATCAGAACAAAATGCAAAAATTCTAAATCAATCATTTATATTTTTTTTGTGAAATTATGAAAACGCCACTGGATTTTAATAACACGGGTATTTTAATTCGTAACAAAGTATCTCAATTAACTACTCTGTGAGTTGTTGTGTTTTTATTGTTAATTGATAAACTTATGTTGTGAATTAAGATAGTCATGTTGTTAAATTTTAGTGGCATTTTCATAATTTCACAAAAAAAAAATGATTAACATGGAAATTTCTGCATTTCGTTATTCTAATATAGAATTTCTCTATTTCCTTTTATCTTTTTTGTTGTTGGTAATTTTCCCTTATAAGCCCCACTTTTAGGATAATAAAGAGTATTTACCCTGAAAGTAGAGAGAGAAAAAAGAGGTGAAAAATATTTATTTATAAATGAGAAAAAAATTGAATAGATTTATCAATTTAATCCATATTCATTAAGTTTAATTTATATTTATTGAGTTAACTAGCTTAGTTGATTATAAATAGAAGTATGCTTTTTTTTGGGCTACAGCCTTGGGGTTGATTGATGCAAGGGCCCCTTATTTGCTATTTAGCGCATTAATAATAATTTGTGTGATAACCACCTTATCTTCATCCTTAATTTATGTCCACGTGTCCTTCCCTACTCTTTCTTGGATGGCATATTAGGTACTAAATCCATCCTCCAGCTGTTTATAAACTTTTTACTATTCATGATTAACCTAATCAATTTATTTTTTAACTGATTAAATATTTTTTTAAATTAATCTTTTCCCTTTAACAATTTCAATATTTACTATACAAGAGCGCTCTCGTCAATTCCCTCAGGACACAAACCACAAATGAGTAAATATATAGAATGTCACATTCAAACACGTAATATGTAACATTTAAACAAATGAGCAGTATAAATATGGTGGGGTTGACAACAGTTTAAGGGATTTGAATTCCTCTACATCGATGAATATTAGTCATTGGATTATTATTAAATGATGTTGAGGGGAGGGTCATAACTTTATTTTTAAAGATATAAAAACTATCTAATAAGCGAAGTTAGATAAATTACTTTAAATTTTTTATATTTATTTTTTCCCCAACTAATCTATCAACTTGAGACATTGATATATAATTTAATTTATTCATTTTGACTCTTGTAAATTTAACCCATAATTAACTAACTTTACTTAGTTTGTGAGAGCTAATTAGTTGAGACTTATAAATAAGATTAGATAGATATTGTATTTAGCTTCCGTAATTTCCAAAAAAAAAGAAGTTAACTAATGACGAAAGGGAATAACTCTTAATTGACAGAGCTCAATGGAGATTTGAGTGGATGCAAAACCCAAATTTAAGAAAGCATTTGCTAAAAATAGATTAGAGAGCAATACCAGGTCTTGAGACACTGCAATACAGATCCAAAAGCAAAGATTAAGATATTTTTTTATACAAAGAAATATGCAAAGCAAGCAATACAAATGATGTCACAGTTTAAGAAATAAGCTGAAAAGGACGTCTGGGTTTATCAGTATCAATTTCTTTTCCCACAAGAAAGAATCCCAAAAACCAAACTAAACCGGAGTAGAAATTATAAAAGACGATGTCCATAGAAAGATAAGGAAGAAGTAATAAGAAAATGTCGAGGCTTAGCCACATATTCTTTCCCTTTAGCGCTTGTTTGGTTCAACGGATGGAAGGGGTGGGGGAGGTTAAATAAGCGGAGGTAAGAAAAAGTACGAGAGATTATAAATTTTATTTGGTTGAATAGGAGGGAAGAGGGATATAAGTTTTTTTTCTTTGGTTTAGGAAGGGAAGGGAGGTGAGCTAATTAAATATTGATAAATATATTTTTACTATTTTATTTAGATATCAAGTTATTATTTCTCAAATTATAAATGATAAAAAATATGTCACCTCACTTATACATAATAAAAAAAACTTTTTATACATTTGAAATGATGATTTTACTAATTTTAATATATCAACTCATCAAATTTATTATGTTTTTAAATTTAAATTTGAATCTAAATCCTAAATTAACTTTTAATTATAAGATAATGAAGATAATTATCTTATAAACTTATCTATTTTATCTAAAATTATTTCATAACGAGTTATATAAACTAAAATATATAATAAATAGAAAGAGAGATAGAGAGAGAGAGAGAGAGAGGAACTTCAAAGGAATAACTTTGAGTTTATACATAAATGCTGAGATTGCGAGAAATATAGATAATACCTTAATAAATAAGAATGTTTACCATTGAAAACTTATTAAACTATCTTGTTGAGATGTTGAGTTCAAATTCATATCTAATTTGATTATATGCAGATATATGTTTAATTTTGATTATTTTATAAAGATTGGATTTGAATATATTAATTTTATTAGATACATTTTTTGATTTGTTTAGCTAATTTGAGTAACAATATTTTTTATAATCATATATGTTTTATTTTAGAAAGGTCGAAGGATGGAAGAAAGATAGATGATATATTAGCAAATAATGTGTATAATTATAGACTTATTAAATTGTCATGTTTTGATATTGGGTTCGAATTTAGATTTGATTTGATTATATATATATTTAGTATTTTAGAAAGATAGTTAGGATTTAATTATATGAATTTTATTGGATATATTTTTGGGAAAATCCAAAAAAAAAAAGATAAAGGAAATAAAGAAATCCCAATTCAGTACAGTGAAATCAAAAAAGTCTAAATAAGTCTTTTTGTACTTTTTTTTAATGTAATTACAAAAATGCCAATGAATTTTTAACATCACAAGTATCATAATTCAAAACACGAGTATCTAAATTAACAATATCAAAAGCATTTAAGTATTACGTATTTACGCTTTTAGTTGTTTGTGCTGATGTTGTTAATTGATATACTCTTGTTGTGAAGTAAGATACCGTGTTGTTAAAAATTTAGTGGCATTTTCCTAATTACACAAAAAGTACAAAAAGATTGATTTGGGATTTTTCGATTTCGCTGTACTGAATTAAAATTTTCCTTATCTTTTTTTTTTTTGAAATTTTCCCTATAATTTTATTAGATATATTTTTTGATTTATTTCACTAATCCAATAACAATTATATGAGTTTTATAATCAGATGGGTAAAATTAGAATAAAAAAATTTAGTATGGGTGTTTTAGTTAAAATAAGAATAATATTATTACTCTTCCAAAAAACCTCACATTTAGAGAGATATGGACGAAAGGGAGAGAGGCATTAAAAAGACAAAATTTCTCCCTTCCCTTCCCTCTCATTTTTTCCAACCTCACACGGACATTCTCTTATTATCTATTTTCTCCTTATCTCTTATAATCTTAAAATCTACCCATTCATCCTAAAACCTTATAATCTAAAAATTTGCCACATGTCATAACTATTAAAAAATTCTTCACCTAGTGATTGAAGATGAAAAAATGGATGAGGATATCCCAAACAGGATAACCCCTACCTCATAAAACCTCCAACTAAACGATGTCTTAAAGGGATATCCATAGCTAATGATCAATAAAGCAAAGCATCATCATCACTTTACACCTTTCGCTTTCAAAATTATAATCAAAACTTATTGTCTTCTTTGGAAAATCATAACCAAGTGATCAACGGGGCTGGGGCTTCTCTCAGAACACAGTTTTTGTTCAAGCCCATGAGCCTTTTCTCTGGCAACCCTGTGTGTTAACCTATTTCCAAGGCTTGAATTCAAAATCTTGTTCAAAAAGTATTAATTACCTTTCACTTGATCCAACTTTAATTGGTGTCTTATCTGTTACTATTGCTCCTGGACCCAATGCTTTTTCCGGCACATTCTATCGATAATTTGACCGTAATACTTCAAATCTTCACATTACAATTACTTCAAAGTTCAAACACATGAAGTTTGAATTTATACGGCCAAGTAATGTCGAAACGAAAATGATACACATTTATATTGACAGAGCAAACTGGGGGTAAAATCAATAACAATAGACTCGCGCCGACAGATGAAGTTTCATAATGAGGGAACTGGGTGAGTGAATGTTAATGCCTGTTTTTTATTTGGTTTATAGTATAATCCCTTTGAGGCTTAAAGCGAAAAGGTTTTTCGTCCCTTTCAACAAATGTGTTTTCTAAAATTTAAATTTGTATTCTTCTCTTTTTAGGAGGAGACTCTTACTGTATCAATCAACAATTTATTGGTAATGTCAATGCTTTTAAAATTATATGAAGAAATATAGGAAAAGCAATTTTCTGGCCCTTAGAATGATCTGTGGTGTTTGTTTTTCTGCTGGGAGTGTGAATATGTAAAGCAATAGGTTTGAAGTAGGCATAGTAAGTACCTTCCTTTTGAGAGCTTTATGACATAAGGGGTTTGGCATGTGACTTTGCCTGGGCCACAGCACAGCCTATCTCATGTGACCCTTTTCACTTGTGCTCTTCTCAACTCTAACATATGGTCCCCACAGTGATTGGGACTCTTCTTTCTGCATCCCAATTATATGCCACTGGGACTTTCAGTTCTCCCATGTTGTCGCACGCGCACACACCTTTACTTGATTCCTCACTTGTCCTCATCAATCCAACGAGGAACGCAGACAAAAGTCTTTGATCATTCATTGGAATCTTGGCAGGCATTTGAGATTCTTTTTGGGAAGAACCTTTTGGGATTTGGAATTTGATTTCTTCGTCAGAAGAGTTTCCCGGGTACAACACATTCAAAAGAAACTAGCTTTTACCTGTCCATTTCAATAAAGATAACTTTTTAAGAGTTCTGCAACTTTCTCTCCTTCCTTTCTTAAGCTGGAACAAGTCAAGAAAGTTCATGATTTGGTCTTTGAGATGCAAGAGAGTTTCAAGAGTTTTTAACTCGCATGCTCATTTCTCTTGAGTACTGTTAGAGCCCCTTTATAAACAAACAAACAATGCGACTAACAACCAGAGATATTGTAAGTTCCCATCTTCTATTATTAATTTCCGGGCTTTACTCTAAAACTCATTCTTTCATGTTACTGACAATTTGTGAGAGTTTCTGGTTTTTCTATGGTACATAGGGGCTAACTGCGCTTGTTTCAAGAGAGGGCTTGGTGTCTCACTTCTGATAAACCCGTTTAACAATGCGATTGGTCTGTTGGCAACATTTACCTCTACTTATAGTGATCCAACTTCTATATCCCAACAAATCCAGCTACAAGTTTTATGGTAATCTTTACCCATTATGTTACCGACAAGCTTCATAACCTTCTTGCTCAATTCCTTGATATTCCAGAGCCACATCCAATTGATCTTATCTTCTCTGTTTTTTCTGCATTTTCTATTGCAAAACTTGCTTTCTTGTTAATTTTTAACACAATGTGTTTGAAAATAGTCACGAGTGAGTTAATAAGAAGGAATCTGGCCAAGTTAACATGCTTATCTGCTAATTGCAGCTGAGGCTTTGTTCATTTTCAAGATTACGCTTGGCAGTCCCCAGCAAATCTCATGTGGTATTGCAAATTATCCATGTCAAAGGCAAAGGGCTTGTTCACACTTCCATGAACTAAAAGACCCAGGTGCTTTTCCTCTGTAAGATCCTTTCCTCTGTCTCTGAAAATTTGTACTTGTGCCTGAACGTAGATAAGACAAAACGAAAGTACAGATTACAGAAAACAATTGAGAAACTTCGCTTAAAGTCTTCAGTTTTAACATATTGGAAAATGTAGAGCACGACACTAATTAGTTAAAATCTGTTTTCACTTGTTAAGGTATAATGGGGTAGCAGCAAAGATAGATGGGACAGATGAAGTTCCAACACTTACACCTTTGCAAGAAGCTCAAGTTAAGAGACCTGGAGGAACTAGGGTTGCTGTCATTGTTGGTGGTGTTGTTGCTGCCTTACTTGTGGTTGTGATCGTAGTAATTGTTTATGCCTGTTTGATGCGTGTTAAGAGATTTATAAGGCAAACATCTGACACTGCTTCTTCTCCTCCCTCTCCAACTGGTAGAGTTTAGTAGAGCTAGAGGTTCAATCTTCAATGTAGTTGACACAACACAAGAACAAATTCTCACATCTTATTCTTCTTCCTCCGTTTTTTGGACAGTTGAATTGGGAATAGGCAGCACCTCACAGGACATAAGGCGATTCACAATCATGGAACTAGAACAAGCCACAAGAAATTTCAGTGAAAGTAACCTTGTAGGTGAAGGTAGATTTGGTTTGGTTTACAAGGGTTTACTTCAAGATGGATCTATAGTTGCAATAAAAAGGCGCCAATATGCTTTGACTCACAGTTTCATCCCAAAGGTGAAACAAGGAAGGAGATGTCTCTGCATATCACAGAAGCAGAGTTAGCTCCAATTTTTCATTAAATTAGTATTTGGACCCAACAACCAATCTGATGATTCTATATGTCTCTCTCTCTCTCCCCTTTTTTAAATGGTGGGCAGGTGATGCAAGTAGCTAATATTCACCACATCCATCTTGTCAAACTTATTGGTTATTATGAAGATGGTTACCAACAGTTACTTGTGTATGAATATCTTCCAAATGGACATGTAGGGAATCACCTATATGGTACTATGACAATCTATCTTTCTGTATCAATACATTCTCTTTGGTCTTCTATGTTATTTTGTCTTTTTAAGAACACTTTTTCATATACTAGGATAAAACTCTTTTCATATCCTTATCTTGTATATCGTAAAATTACTTCCAAAATGTTAATCTAAACACACATTACCCTAATCAATGTTTTTTCACACATGATTCAGAAAACATCCTCATATCAAAGTAACAATTTTTTCCTATTGACTGGTTACCTATTTCTAAATAGAATTAAAGAATGGCGTAGTAAGTTTGGCCAAGTTAAGAAAAATTCCAATCTTTGTCTGCAAAGCTAATACTTCTGATCAAATGCTTGTTCTGCAGACAATGAAGGTTTACCAATTGGAAGGTTAGATATGCAGAGAAGATTATCTGCAGCTTTGGGTGCTTCCAAAGGTAACTCCATTTTCTTAGTAAGTTATAACTAGTCTATTTTATATTCAAAACAATATTTTTTTAAATGAAACCACCGCTTAATTTGTCCCAGGAATGGAACATCTTCACTATTTGGTTCCTCCTTTGGTGCACACAAATTTTAGAACTAGCAATGTTCTTGTGGATGAAAGCTTCACTGCCAAGGTTTCTGATTATGGACTCTGCAAGCTGCTAACCAATTCTGACCATAATGTTGGCTCATCCTCTAACACAGACTGCTTTCGTGATCCAGAGTACGTAGTAATTATATCTTCCTTGAAGGAATGCGCTTGATTTTCCATCTTTCTCCTCATTATATTTTGGATCTTGTTTTTCTAAAGGTTGAACCAGTCAAAGGATTTCTCAAAGAAGAGTGATGTTTACAGTTTTGGGGTCTTCTTACTGGAATTGATCAGTGGACGAGAAGTGCATAACAGAAGCCTCTCATACTCGCAAGAGAATCTGGTATTTCAGGTATTAATGAAACAAGCTTCCAAGTTCAAAATTCGACGGATAAATACCACATTCGTACAAGAACTATATCTAATCTATGTCTTGGCTTTTGAAGGTTAAGAACAGTCATGGCGTTCTGGAAGATTTTTTGGACACTACACTAGGTGGCCATGAAAAGCAAGCTGCGAAGGAGATGATGAAGTTGGCGATGGTGTGTTTAAATGAGAGTATTACAAGACCATCAATGGGACAAGTTGTACGAGAGTTGGAGCAGATTCAAAGAGAATTTAGTGCTTTACATTCTTACAGCAGTGAGGAAATTGGTGGCGTCACTCTTGGGAGTGATCTCTTCAAGTAACCTCGGCTTGTAATGATATCAATTTCATTAGTACTATGATTTTTTTCCCATTACAATTATTGTCATGGTCATTAATTACGCACAAACTATAGTTGTAGTCCTGCGAAGAATGGATATTCATTTGTAAAAAACTCTTAATTTCGGGCGCAACAAATTGAAAAGCATTTTTGAAGGTGTCTGTTTGTTTTTATTTTTGAAATTGTGGTTTATGCAAGTCGAGATAAAACTCCTTTCACATATTTACTTCAGAATCCGTAAAAGTTATTTTTAAACCATAATGCCAAACAGACACGAAATCTGATTGCCTTGATTTATTGACTTTATGCGCAAAAAATTCAAACTTCCTTCCTTACTGTCAGTTTACAATTTACTGTGCTCTGTCCTCCCCTCACAACAAATTGAAAAGCATTTTTGAAAGTGTCTGTTTATTTTTATTTTTAAAATTGTGGTTTGCGCAAGTTTAGACAAAACTCCTCTCACATACTTATTTTAGAATATGTAAAAGCTATTTTTAAATCAGAGTACTAAACAGACACAAAAACTCATTGCCTTGATTTATTGACTTTATGCGCAAAAAATTCAAACTTCCTTTCTTACTGTCAGTTTACAATTTACTGTGCTCCGTCCTCCCCCGGGTATTTCTCATCACTAAACGGCAACGAATGACGTCGTTTGATAACCTGTGAAGTTTTCTTGCTCGTAGCAAATACTGGCACCCCGCGCTGTCAGTTTGTGCCGCTGCTGTTTGCCGAGAAAGAGAGATCTTACTCGCACAGAGAGATAGAGAGAGAGAGAGAGAGGCTTGAACACTTGCAGAATGCTCCGTCGGCGACTCGTCGTTTTTCTTTCGCTCACTAGTCTTCTTCTTTTGTCATCATTCTCTCTCACTTTATGCAAGGCCGTCGAAAAAGACGACGATGACGAAGATCTCAGCTTTCTCGAAGAAGCTGATGATAGTTCTGCCTCCAACAGTCATTTCCCAGATCTGGATCATTTCGACGATGGCTCTGTCGACGAAGCTGATTTTGAGGACTTCTCCGGCTTTGACGAGTCAGATGCCGATGGGGAGGGATTCAAAGAACCCGAGGTGGATGACAAAGATGTTGTTGTATTGAAGGAGAGTAATTTCAGTGACGTTGTTAAGAAAAATCAGTTTGTGATGGTGGAATTTTACGCGCCCTGGTGTGGTCACTGCCAGGCTTTGGCTCCAGAGTATGCTGCGGCCGCCACTGAGTTGAAGGGCGAGAATGTGATTTTGGCAAAGGTGGATGCCTCGGAGGAGAATGAATTAGCCCAGGAGTACGAAATTCAGGGATTCCCCACAGTCTATTTCTTTGTCGATGGGGTTCACAAGCCTTACAATGGCCAGAGGAGCAAGTAAGTGCGATGATTTGATTTAGATTGAGCTATCTGTTTGATTGTTGAGTATCGTTCAGATTGGGAGGGAACGAAGGATTTCAAAATATGAGCTTTTTTTTTTTTTTTGGATAATTTCATAGCCAAGAAACCGTGTTAAGATGAAACTTCATTCATGTCCTCTGCGCAAACAAGTGAAGACATAATTTTTTATATATTGAGTACCTCATTCAAGTTTGAATTGTGCTAGTCAACTGGTGACCTGAATTTCTCTTTAAAATGCAGAGATGCTATAGTAACCTGGATTAAGAAGAAGATAGGACCTGGTGTTTCCAATATAACCACATTGGATGATGCCGAACGCATATTGACCTCTGAAAACAAAGTTGTTTTGGGCTTCCTCAACTCTCTAGTGGTAAGTATTCGGGTTTCTTGAGTACAGCTAATTTGTTCTCGGATCTTTTGTTTTGATTGTCACATTTTGAAGTATATGAACACGTGTCTGGATCAGGCTAGGCTATCATATCCAGTTATCAAATGATATATTTTTGTAAGTAGATTGTGATCTCTCAAGATGTTTTCATCATTTCATGATGAAATATTATCACAATATTAAATTGCATACTCAGCCGGTGAATATCTGTTTGAACTGACAAACTTGTGTAAAAAAGTCAACTCGGCTTGGTTGATTACTTTGATTGAAGTGGTGGGATTAAGAATTAAAACCTTTGAACTTGTCAGTTGTCTTACCTTATTTTATCCTATCAAATTATGCAGGGTCCTGAAAGTGAGGAGCTAGCTGCTGCATCCCGACTTGAGGATGATGTCAGTTTTTATCAAACTGTTAATCCTGATGTGGCAAAGCTTTTCCATATTGACGCAAATGTCAAACGTCCTGCTTTGGTACTGCTCAAGAAAGAGGAGGAGAAATTGAACCATTTTGGTTTGTTTACTTTCTTGTTTTTTTATCTCCTTTGGCTGAAGATCTGGTGTTTTTTGCTAGAAAAATTGATAGATATATTCATAACATCTCTGCAGATGGCCAATTTGTAAAATCTGCAATAGCAGAATTTGTGTTTTCAAACAAACTTCCTCTGATCACAACTTTTACAAGAGAAAGTGCCCCAGCAGTTTTTGACAACCCAATCAAGAAACAGGTAATTGATGAATATAATGTATTGTCGTTCCAGGAAGAAACATATATTCATTTTATCTGCAAATAAGGATCCAGTGATCTTCTGACAACTTTATGCGCATGAAACTCTTTCTTTAGCTGTTACTCTTTGTGACTTCAAATGATTCAGAGAAGTTACTCCCAGTATTCCGAGAAGGGGCAAAGTTTTTTAAGGGAAAGGTATATTTGCTTACGACTAGCCTTTTAAGATTCTGTAAAACACTTTTTCTGGTTTGCAAATTTGTCCACAACTGTTATTTTTTTATGCTGGAATAGGAAACTTACTCTAAGTAACATAAATGTCCAGAGCTGTTATATTATTAGTTAAAAGAGAAAGTAAGACAAAATGAATTTGCATTCCAGGACTTTTTATGTAGAAAACATAAATTTTTAATCGTTTGCCCTGAAATGTATTCTCGATTTTGGACAATAATTTATTATGAGTTAAAATTATCTATTTCAGCTGATCTTTGTACATGTGGAGCTGGATAATGAAGATATTGGAAAGCCAGTTTCTGAATTCTTTGGTATCAGTGGGAATGCTCCAAAAGTACTATTTTCTCTCCCCTTCTGTATTCTGTTTCAACAAGTTCATTTAAGTTGACATTTGTATTATGATGGATTATGTCCTTTGATTTATTTGGGAAGTAAATTGAACCACTGAACTATCAATTCAGATACTCGCATACACAGGAAACGATGATGGAAGGAAATTTGTGCTTGATGGAGAAGTGACTGTTGACAAAATTAAGGTACTTCTCTCTCTTCTGTGTCCCACCCCACCCCTGCTGGGTGCTGACTCCTGCATTGTGCAACATGTAGTGTGCATGAATGCTTTATTCTATGTTCATGGTAGGATTGTGGCTAAAACCAGTTGATGATCCTTGTCCTGTTTCAGGCATTTGGGGATGATTTCCTCGAAGACAAGCTAAAACCTTTCTACAAGTCAGATCCAGTTCCTGAAAATGTAAGCTCTTACTTTTTTTCCCTTAGCCATCAAGTTTATGACCTTTTTGCATAGTCATATAATAGTTTATTGGAAATTTTGGATGATTGCGTAAATATCAAAACGACCAAGTGGTCAATCGTTCCATGGACATATTGCTAACATCTTCCTTGACATGATGACAGAATGATGGGGATGTGAAAATAGTGGTCGGGGATAACTTTGATGAGATTGTCTTGGATGAGTCTAAGGATGTTCTTCTTGAGGTACAATTCTGACACTTGTGGTTGTCAAGTAGTAATATTTTCCTCTGCTGTTTGCATCTTATCCAGGTTAATGTAATTGGTTATTTGGGAAAAAAAATAAACTAGATTTATGCACCGTGGTGCGGGCATTGCCAAGCTCTGGAACCAACATACAATAAGCTTGCTAAACATCTGCGTGGCATTGACTCTCTTGTCATAGCCAAGATGGACGGAACAACAAATGAACATCCAAGAGCAAAGGTAAACACCAAATATAACATGATGTAATTAGCTAGCACACTGAATCTGCCTGCCATGGCTTATTATTGGAATGACTGCATGTTCTATATCGTTCACTGCGTCCCAATAAGATTTGAGAATATGCGAATTCACTCTTATTTACCTTGTCTCTGCAGCCTGATGGATTCCCCACCATTCTCTTCTTCCCAGCTGGAAGCAAGAGTTTTGAACCCGTATGTGTAATATTAAATTCAGTGTATTTCCTTTTGTATGATAATACTAACTACTAGTTCTTAATATAAAATCTTGTTTGTTGTTGTGCGCAGTTAACTGTTGATACAGATCGTACAGTGGTAGCCTTTTATAAGTTCATAAAGAAACATGCATCAATCCCATTCAAGCTCCAGAAACCAACCACAAGTGCCAAATCCTCTGGTTCTGATGATGCCAAGGAGAGTCAGAGTGAGAGTGAGAGTAGCAGTAGTAAGGATGTGAAGGATGAATTGTGAGGAGTAGGGTTGGGTGACATATTAGTTGCTGCCGGCATAAAAAATCCGATTTCAGTTCTCCATCTCCTCTGCCCCAGTATGAAGATGAAGAACAGGGCCGGGAAGGTGGGGAAAATCGAGGCGACTTAGCAACCTTGCTTGTCTTCCCCCCAAAACAAAATAGATGCCGTTTTTAAACCTTTTAGATCGTTTTGTTCTGGGTGACATTTTAACTTCAAATTTCGTTCAAATTAATACCCTCGATCCAGGACTTTTTATCAAGTTATTATTTATCCTGTTATTTATGTTCATTCAGGTAGTAAAATCTCACTTCCAAACAGAGGATGATTTTTGAGTCCCAAACCATAGACAATAATCCTCCGATATTTAATATAAGACATTATATTAGAAGGGTTAATTTTGATTCTAAATATAAATAATAATTCTCATGTTTGGCAAATTTTTTACCTAATCCATCCTCTCCGTCAACAGTTTTTGAGGAATGTTCAAGGAAGAGATGGGATGCGGCAATTAAAAAGAAATTTTATGGTGTTTTAAAAATTAATGTCATATTAATTAATTCAATTAACTTCTTTAATATAATAAAATTAGGTGAATATGTTCTAAATCTTAGATTGAAGGAGTAATTTGGAGCATGGGAAAAATAAAAAAACTGGAATGAATGATATGAGAAGGAATGGCCCAAAATAAAAAAGGTGTGTGAGGACGAGATTGAGAAGGACAGCTATGAAATCTTACCCCAGCTCACCCTCTCATATAAAATGAATAACTGGCAATAAAATAAATGCTTGCCAAGGGCGTAGTTAATATTTTATTGAAAATAATTATGTTAGAACTTAGAACTCAGCTATGAAAGTAATTTTAAATAACTATTTGTGATAGTGTAAATAAACTATTTATAATAAATCTTGATTCAGTTTATCTATGCACTAGTTTGTACTCCTTTCTTCCGGTCCTATTTATAAGACCCAGTTGACTTTTTTAGAGAAATCTAAAAAAACCCTAAGAAAACTAATTACATTACTTTAAAACATTAAAATAGGACCGAATGTAGTATCAATTTATCGTTAAAGTAATGTAATTAGCTTTCTTATGATTTTTTTAGAATTCTTTAAAAAAGTCAACTGAATTTTATAAATAGAAACGAAGGTAGTATCAATTTAGGGCCCGTTTGGATACTACTTAATTTAAGTGACTTATTTTTTTGATGGGCTTATGAGAAGCAGCTTCAAAAAAATAAGTGACTTATCAGAAGT
>JBAGKO010000014.1:20092800-20111512 GCA_037177275.1 Acacia concinna
CTAAATGGAGGCCAAGCATTTAGAAGCTTTAAGAGAAGGATAAAATCAACACATAAATATCATTAACTACCAAAAGATAGGAGTATTCAAGAGTTAATCCATACAAATAAACCTAGAATTAAAGTTCTAGTTACACATTCTCATAAACCCATGAGAAAATGGGGATACATCAACAAAACAGAGCATATCAGCAAAATGATAGCAAAAGAGAAGAAGATAGAGAAGAAAAACCAAGAGGAGAAGCTTCAATCTCTTCAAATCTTCAATTTCCACTTGATTCTCCCTCTAAATCCACAAGCCCTAGCTTAGAGAGGCTACAAAATGCTTCAAAGAAACCCTAGAAGTCACAAGAATGGTGTTTAGGTTGAGCTAGATGGTATTTATAGCATTCCGATATGTCTGGGGGCCAAAACGCACAGCTGCATTTAATGACTGTTGGCTGCTGACAAAAAGTTTTTGGTTGCGACCAAGAATTTACACTGAATTTCTTGGCTGCAGCAAAAAACCTTCAAACTTGAAAATTCAGACTGATTTGCTGCTGCTTCCCTTGTCATTTTTTCTTGCTTTTTCTACTCTTTATACATGGCATGAGCTTGAGATGGGCTTCCTCCATTGTTCCAAAAATCGATCATATTACATACAAAACTTAATTAAAGCAAAAGATTTAAATAGAGTTAGACTAACAACAAATTTGATCATTTGTCCTAATTATCCACTATGCCTTCTTTCCTTTTACATGTGATCTTTAATATGTATAAAGTTACCAAAAGGAGCAAGAATTTAGAGGTAAATGTGCCAATTTGACATGCATTTTGTGGAGTTAACAAGAATCCGGCTCTCTTTCTTGTTTCTCTAGTGCTCAATGGGTCGAACTACCATACTTGGTCTCGTGCGATGAAAATGGTGCTCCAATCTAATAATAAACTTCAATTTGTGGATGGTATGATTATTGCTCCTCCGATTTTTGATCCTCTGTATTCGGTTTGGTTAAGATGCAACACTATGGTCTATACTTGGCTCACAAGGTCCATCTCGCCTACTATCGCTCAGAGCATTTTGTGGCTTAACAAGGCGTATGATATTTGGTCGGATTTGAGAGATTGATTCGCACAGAGTGACATTTTCTGAGTCGTGGAGTTACAAGATGAGATATATGCTTTTCAACAGGGTGATCTCACTGTAAGTGAATATTACACTAAACTCAAGATTTATTGGGATGAGTATATGATTCTTCACCCAATTTCTAGATGTGGCTGTGAATTTACTTGTTCTTGCATTCGTTATCGTGAACAAGTTTACGCACTTTGGTTTATTAAAGGTCTTAATGATCGATTTTCCAATGTTAAGTCTTAGATTATGTTACTTGACCCTTTGCCTTCTGTGAACAAGATTTTTTTTATCTAATTTTGCAACAAGAACAAGAGTTACAACCTAATGTTGAATCCGCTATCTTGTTTTCAAAAGGACCCCCTCGGTCATTTGGTTTCACTCCTAGTAATTCAAATGTTGGGCATTCCTTTGGTTCTATTTCAACCAATTTCCCTGGTAGTTCTCAAGGACATACATCTGGTTATACTCAAGGGAAGAATTACAAGCCCTCCAATGGTTCCGGTTCTAACAACAATAAATTTTTTTACCTATTGCCTTCATCTTAGGCATACTGTGGAAACTTGTTATCGCTTGCATGGTTTTCCATCGGGCTTTAAATTTTGAAATTCTTCATCAGCATCAACTAATGTTTTCCAGTCTCAGGATCTTGTCTCTTCTTCTATGACAGAGCTTAATTCGAGCACTCATGGCATCTTACCTACTCCCTTAGCTCAATTCACACCTAAGCAATATCAGAAGCTTCTTACTCTTGTTCAATCCCCTTCTATTAACTCTTCCATGACTAACACTGTTCCTATTGCTTCTGTTCATTCTCTTTCTTCTTCTCATTAGGATATAGGTATATCTTCTTTTCTTGCTTTCTTTTCACCTAAGACATCATGGATTATAGACACAGGAGCAACTGACCATGTATGTCATTCCCTTCATTGCTTTTCTACTTACAAGTCTATTTCCCCTATCTCCATTAAACTTCCCAATAAGAGTTACATAACCTCTACTATTTATGGTACTATTTGCCTTTTTTATTCCTTGACACTTCATGATGTTTACTACATTCCTACCTTTGCCTTTAACATTCTCTCAGTTAGTAAACTTACTCACTCTATACCCTGTTGTTTCATTTTCTTATCTCATATATGTTTTATCCAGGAGCTTTCTCCCTGGAAGACGATTGGTACAGCTGAAGTATTTGAAGGATTATATTTTCTTCATCTTATCAAGTATAATCATACTATGGCAGTGTCTACTACACCACATGTTTATGTGAATTCTACCTCTACCTTTGATTTGTGGCATCATCGACTAGGTCATACTTCATCTTCCACTTTGCAACTCTTGAGTTAGCAATTTCCTTGTATTACTTTTCATTCCAAGTCTAATCCTTGTGATGTATGCCATATGGCAAAACAAAAACGTTTGTCATTTCCTATTAGTTCTTCATCAAGTAATAAAAGTTTTTCCCTTATTCACACTGATATTTGGGGTCTATTTTCAATTACTTCTTTACATGGCTTTCGTTATTTCCTAACCATAGTTGATGACTTTAGCTGTTTTACATGGGTTTATCCAATGAAAAATAAATCTGAGGTTCACATTCATCTTCAAGCATTTGTTTTATATGTTGAAACAACACAGCACAATACCAAAGTTCAAATTATTAGATCGGATAATGGCCTTGAATTTTTTTATAGATTCTTTTTACAAATCTAAGGGCATTATTCATTAAACATCTTGTATTGAAACTCCTCAACAAAATGGTGTTGTTGAGCGCAAACACCAGCATGTTTTAAATGTTACTAGAGCTCTTTTATTTTAAGCTCACCTTCCTAAAATTTTCTGGTGTTTTGCTATTACTCATGCTGTATTTCTTATTAATCACTTGCCTTCAACGGTACTTGCTCAATCCACTCCTTATACTCTTCTTTTCCATCAATCTCCTTCTTATTTAGATTTACGTGTTTTTGGTTCATTGTGCTATGCTTCCACTATAACTGCAAATCGCTCCAAGTTTGATTCCCGAGCTTCTAAGTGTGTTTTTCTGGGTTTTTCTACAACCACCAAGGGCTATATTATCATAGACCTTTATACTCATAAAATTTTTCTTTCCCGGGATGTCATCTTCTATGAATCTCTTTTTCCCTATTTCAATTCATCATCCTTACCGCTTGATAATTCTTTGCCATTACTAGCTGAAATGATGCCACTTGATTTTCCCTCTGCAATTACCTTTCCATCTATTTCTCCTTCTACAGTGTCTTCTCCACCTACTTCTCTTCTTCCTCTTCGTACTTCTTCTAGGATTCACAAACCACCTACTTACTTGCAAGATTATTATTGCTCTTCCTTCACTACTTCAGTTGCATCATTCTCTTCGGGCAATAAGTATTCTTTCTCCTCTGATTTTTCTTTTCCTTCCCTTTCACCTTCTTATACCCGTTTATATTTATCTCTCACTTTTGATGATATACCAACTACATATAGACAAGCCTCTAAATATAAACCTTGGCGAGATGCTATGGATGTTGAGATTCAAGCTCTTGAACAGAATCAAACCTGGGTTCTGACTCCTTTGCCCCATGGGAAACACCCTATTGACTGTAAATGGGTCTTTAATAAGAAATATAAGTCTGGTGGCACCTTGGATAGATATAAGGCTCACTTGGTTGCCAAGGGTTTTACTCAAACTGAGGGAGTTGATTATTTTGATACACTTTCCCTTGTAGCAAATATGACAATTGTTCATTTATTTTTGGCTTTGGCTTTTGTTAATCAATGGGCATGTGTAGCAACTGGACGTTAATAATGCATTTCTGCATATATATGGTTCTACCTCCTAGTTTTTATTCTACTTATTCTTCTTTAGTATGCAAACTTCAGAAGTCACTTTATGAGCTCAAACAAGCTAGTCGCCAATGGTTTCATAAGCTTTCTTTTGCTCTTATTTCATATGGTTATACTGAATCAAAGGCTGATTATTCTCTCTTTGTCAAGACATCTAGTTCTAGTTTTACAGCCATTTTGGTTTATGTTGATGACCTTTTAATTGTTGGAAATAATCTTTATAAGATTGATACTATCAAGCATAATCTCGATGCTCATTTTAAGATCAAGGATCTTGGTTCTGTTCGGTATTTTCTTAGTCTTGAAGTAGCTAGAAGCAAGGCTGGTATTACCTTGTGTCAACGCAAGTTTGTGTTAGATCTTCTTACTGAAACTGGCTATCTTGATTGTAAACTAGCCTATACTCCTATGGATTGTCATGCCAAGCTTAGCCTCACTTCTGGAGTTCCTTTATCTGATCTTACTCCCTATCGACAATTAGTAGGCAAGCTTTTATATCTCACTACCATTAGACCAGATATTTCATTTGCCACACAACAACTTAGTCAGTTCATGGCTCATCCTACTAATGTTCATCTCAAAACTGCTTATAGGGTTCTTCAATAAGTCCTCTCCTTCTAAAAGGCTCTTATTTCCTTATACTTCTAATTTATGTTTGAAGGGTTTTAGTGACAATGATTGGGCTGCTTGTGTGGATTCTCGTCGATCGATTACTGGTTTTTGCATCTTCCTTGATTATTCTCTTATCTCTTGGAAGTCTAAAAAACAGAGTATTGTCTCTCTTTCTTCTTGTGAAGTTGAATACTGGGCTCTTGCTATGACTTCTTGTGATATTAGTGGCTTTTGCATTTATTACATGATTTGCATATTCCTCATTCACGAGATCTTTGGTTATATTGTGATAATCAGTCAACTATTCAGCTTGCTTCCAATCCTACTTTTCATGCTCGCACATATCGAGTTGGATTGTCACCTTGTTCGTGATAAGGTCCAGGATGGTCTTATTCGGTTGCTGCCCATTCGTTCTATGGATCAACTTGCTGATCTTTTTACCAAGCCTCTTGGCACTGCTCAATTTCACTCTTGTATCCAAGCTGGGCATGATTGACTTGCATGTTCCAGCTTGTGGTGGGCTGACAGAATGTAACACTATTAGAGATAATGGGTAGTTAGCAAATAGTTAGACTTAACCATAGTTTGTTAACTAACCATAGTTACTTATTATTTAATTCTGATGCATATAGTGTACAGAGAAAAAACATAATACAGTAATGAAATATTCTCTTTTCTGCATTTTTTACTTTCCCTTTTCATCTTCCCGAAACCCTTCTTCTTCAATGGCCTCCATTGTATTTTTTTAGGTTTAATCGTTCTCACCAAGTGAAAGAAATGTATAGATGGAAGGTACCCCACATCAATCACCGCTCATTTACTTCTTCAACAAGAGAATGCTTCTCCAAGATGGCCACAGTCTCTTCCTTTGCACTACACCAGAGAGCAAATTAATGATGGTTAAAGCCACTTGTATGTAACATAACCCTCTTTCACAAACATTTAACAGACCGCCCCCAAAGCTCATGTTCTAATAACAACATTTCTCTCATCCCATCCTCAAATATCTTAACTTATAAATCCACCAATTCAATCCCAAATTTGACAGTGAAGTAGAGTAAAGGCCATCTAAGTAAAATTCTATCTCTGTTGTTATTACTATCTGATATTGAAAATCCCAATATGAAAGCACATTGACAAACTTGAAAGACAAGTACCTTCCAGGTCTGAGTATCTTGTACTTGGATGGTGTGGTAAGGTCTACAATAGTGGAACCTGCACGTCCTGATGGAAGCAAACCGCCATCATAGACATAGGCGCAATATGGCCAGAGGTCCTCAAAATCCTTGATGCAAACACTACTTGACTGTCCACTTAGGTTTGCACTGGTGAGGGCCAAGGCAGTACCCGAGCCGTGAGCAATGACCCGAATGAAATTGCTGTCAGGCACTCTGACCGCTATGCTATATAATCCGGGGTTCAATGATCGTTCAAGAACGCTTGATTCTCCTGGAAAATGTCCCCACTATACTATTAGACAAATACATAGAATGAGATGCGAACTAATGGCTGTTTCAAGTTCCAAATCCACTTCTTGTACCGATTTAGTCTGGTTAAACAAATATGTGAATTAATGTGAACACTTTTAGTGCCATATTCTTATTTTACTGTATGTATAATGGCATGTGATTAACGAACCTCGGTTCAGCACAACAGTAACAGGACCTGGAAGGAGGGAATCAAGCAGACCGTGAGGCAAATAGTCGGTCACTGCAAAACGCTCTATATCTGACACATCCCCAACACAAATTGCCAAAGGGCTTGTATGTTTTCGTCCTTTAATCTCATAAATTCGGCTAACTGCTTCCAACGAGCTGTAAAATGTTCCAATAAAGGAAAAATTTATTGCCACAGAACAAAATCTAGTTTTATGCAAGAGATATGCAGAAACTTAAGAAATGCACATGACTTTTTTTCTTTAAAGAAGACTTAAAAATCAGTAAGAGTAATGGAAATCATGTGGAGCCAACTTTTATCGTATCCGAGATACAAATAAGAAATCGATATGAGTACAACGTAGAACAATAACTTAGCCTCTTGCTGTCGAGGAGGATTACAGGGGAGTTTCACAAGGTACAAAAACAAGTCTATCACTTTTGTTCATCTTCCTTTGTGGTCTTTTGTCTAATATATAAATAGCCGGTACAGTAACTCGTTAATCTATAAACGTTTTAAACAGGTAACTTATTTGAAGATTGCAATCAACATTTATGTTCCTTGCATCGGGAAGAGGAAAGGGGAAGGGGAATAAAACAAGAGCACTTCACCAGTAGCACATTAAAAGAACTGGAGTTCAGAATAAGAATAATGCTAGTAGGATTTTAATCAAACAGATTATGGGCAGAATGAGAAAACATAAACTGCAACAGCTTACCAAGCATCACAAGCAAACCCATAGAGTGTATCAGTGGGTACAGCAATAACCTTCCCAGCTTTCAAAGCTTCGACTGCTTCTGCAGCAAAAACATCCTGTGCTGGACGAACCACTCCAATCTTGCTTTCAACACGCACCTCAGAATTCTCCAAACTCGAAGCCATGTTTATGGGCAATTTTCTGTTCAGCCTCCCACTCTGTTTTAACTGGGGCACAAACCCCAACTTGCGGACACCTAAAGCACAATTACGATTTCCTCAGTCAGCCATTTTCAACGTCAAGTGCAGTGTTCGATTAAAATCTCCGAGTGAAGTAGAATACCACAAAAAGATGATTTCTTTGGCCAGTGAAGTTAAATAAAACCTAAAAGCAAGAATCAACAAATCCGCAGAGGCAGAGATAAAGAGAGAGACATAGATGGTAAGAGAGGGAGTAAATGGCAGTTGTGAGGAAAGGGGACCTCGGAAAGAGAAGAAGGGAACGGGACGAGGGCAGAGAAGAGGCGGTGCTTGCGCTGCTATTCGGGTCGCAATATTCATCCTATTATGAGCCTAGGTCCTTCGCCAACGACGGAACCATTTTCATTCCCCCGAAATGTTGGGAGGGGCCTTCTCTAAATTAAAAGTTGTACTCATGTCGGTTATTAAATTTTTGAGACATTTTAATATATTATGGGTGAAAAATAGATCTATTTTTAATTTTTTATAATTTTTTAAAGTTAAAACTCTAAATTAAAAAAATAATTTTATATTTTTTATATACAAATCTTTAAAAAATCATAAAAAATTGAAAACATATTCGTTTTTTGCCCATAATATATTAAAATGTCACTTATTTTATGTAGAATCTAGTCATAAAAAAAACCACAAAAAAAATATTTTAGAGCTCCTCAAAAGCGCCTCCAAAATGTTAGAGGTAATAACTTCTGAGTCCATCAGTTAGGGAGAAAAAGCTACAGTGATACGTTTCTGCGGAAATCAGCTTCCAACTTTTTTTGGGTATACGTCCATATATATATATATATATTTGATTAAATTTGAAATGTTGAATTTAGTTTTCAAAATCTTTTATGAATAGAAAAAAGGATAAAAATAACTTAAAACAAAAGAGACAGAAAAAGTATAGGAACATTGTAAAATTGGTTACTCAGAATTGATAAGGTAATTACTACATTTGTAAACTTATTTTATAAGAAATATATATTTTCAATTTTCAGGTTTTTTTAATAATTTATTCTAAGTTAAATTAAATTGTTCTTTGGGGAATATAAATACTACTTTGGAAATTAAATTGTCATCGTATAACCACATTTGGCATTGGGCTTATAGTTGGGGTTTTTTTTTTTTATCCTGTCCGCTTATTAGAAATGAGTGAATTAGAACCGAAATTAAAAATCAAACCAAACTTAATTCGGTTTTGGATTAGATATTTACTTTTTATTTTTCAAAAATTTCAGTTTCAGTTTTTGCTTCGGTTATTAAAAAAATTCGGTTTAAACTAAAAAATTGAAATATTTATATTATATTTATATTTAATAGATATTATATGATAATTGCATTTTTTATAATTAAATGGGTTTAAATTTTGAATTATATTAGATAAAATTTATAAAATTTTTAAATCTATTTGATTTATTTTATCTATTTTCTCCTAAATTTAATATTGGGATAAAAATTAATATTTTTATAAAATTATTCATATATCTTTTATTTTATCAATATTAAATTTAAAAATTCTCTTAATTCAGTTATTAACTAAACCGAAATATGTCAGTTAATTTAGGTTTGGTTAATTCAATTTCAGTTCGATTTTTATAATTAACTCTATCCGGTTTTGGAAAACCGATTGCTCGATGGGGCTAGAACCTTTTTATCTAAATTTTTCACTGCATAATGAATTCTAAAATTTTCAACAAAAAAAAAAAGGAACTCTAAAAGTTATTTATTTTTGAAGACTAAGATCTTACTTTCAATTGCCATACCACCCTTCAATTTTTAAAAACTTTTAAACCCTAACTTTTCTCTCTCTTTTTTGGATATGTACGGCTGATCTTAAGTCAATAAGCAAGAGTGAATATGTGACTTTCCGCTAGTTTATTAAATTTAGTAAACCCATTCAAACACTTACCATCAAAAACATAGTAGATTAACTCACTTTATGTATATTTGGGATACGTTACTGAGTCCCATTAACAAAAACCCATCATCATACTATTCAGATATGCCTACATTATTCTCTAGACTCTCCTTACATATTATAAAAAGAAGGCCATAAGCCTTCTGATTTAACAAGGCCCAAAAGAAATGGTTGCCAGCGTTAACCACTAATTTGATTCATTATTATTTCTCTAACCAAACTACATTTATCATCAAGAGCTGTACAATAAAAAGTCCTCCTGCAAGTAGATTACGATATACTCACAGATGAACATAGTTTTTTAACTGCTCTGTTAGGCCCATGAATTATGAAGAAGCACTCTCATTATTAGCCTGTGACAACATCTGGACTTGAGTTTCGGTGATTCTGTGCTGCCCTGGCTGTGGAAGAGCCTGGATGAGTTGCCATCACTTGAGCACCATTATTATTATTATTATTATTCTGTCCAGATGAAGCCTGCAATCTTCTTCTCCATCCGAAGAACTCAACAAGAATTGAGCTTCCACTCATTACAACACCAAACCCTGCGAAGGTTGCAAGAAGTATTGACAGTATTGCCTGCACGTGTATCTGCACATCACACACAAGATCGAAGTCCCAACATGTTTTTAACATATGGATCTTGCCATTACTTGTTGAGGAAGAAACCATAGTCATTTGGGTTTAACAAATAAAAAAAGACCAAAAGAACTTAACGTTAAGGCCGAAGCGTACATCTTTCGCAATTACCAAGGAGTAAAATACATGAGCAAAGAGAACCACCAGAGCAAACTGTGCGGATGCATAAATCCAGACGAATCTGCTCTTCACTGAACAACAAGTTTAACAGGTTAGGGTTGGGTAAAAGATTTGTAGCCCAACTAACTGTCATGAACTAATGGGGAAAAAAAATTAAAAAGGCAAGTATTCATTAATAAGAACAATCTGACGTTACTATCAATAACCACATGATTTCAGATTACTATGTAATGTAGAATGAACCTACCCATTGTGGATGATGTCATGGAAGAGAGAAGACCCAATACACATGAAAATGGAAGAGATATGGCAATTGCCTTAGCACCCAATTTTCCAACCTGTGCAGAGTCAAATAACTAAGAACACAATAAAAGCACATAACTTTGAAAGATCTAAGTGCACTGTTCTTACCAGTAGCTGCTCAAGAAAACAGAAATAGGCAAGCATGCTGACAATGACTAGAACAGGCACTTCTTGCCAAACCCTACCAAACCAAGGAGACAAAAAATATTATTAGAATATTCAGTTTCTGGTCTATGGCGGGCAGGACTCCCGTATTAGCAGCAGTATTCAAAGTAAACTACTGGCTTCATTACTTTCTAGGCTTTTTTAAGTGTGTAAGCCATCAGAGTGAAGCTTCAAATAGGGATTTCAGGGAATGAACTATCATCACAAGCAAGTCATACTTGATAGTTATGGTAGTGTCTGAGTTTGATGCTGCAAACTCATAACTGGAAGTCCAAAATATTATAACAAATTTGCAAAAAGTCTATTGCATCCAGAGACTCCACAGTATCCATTCACTTCAAAATTGAAATATGTCATCTGATAAAAAAAATGACTTATCATTAGCATACCTATATTCATTCACATCATCCAGACGAGACCTGCTTACTTCAGTATGTCGAACCCGGACACTTTGGATCCGCAAAAGAGTGACAGGTAGGTTCCGAACCTCCACCTTGCACACATCACATGTTTTGTTTCCTTTCAAGCTAAAACACTTGATAACACATTCTTGGTGTGCTAGAGCAAGTTCGCCTTTGCAGCTGCATTCCAGCTTGAAAGTTTCACCCCCTTCACATAGTTCAACCAAACAAATTCTACATACAGCCTCTTCTTCTGCTATATCTTCACCATCAGTAACATTGTTTTCTAAACCAAGAAAAATATTTGAACAAGTTACTAACTACATCTAGAATTTACAGGCAATCTGCCTCACTGTTCATATTATTAATGCTTGACATTTCATAAATATACCAGAATCCTTTGAAGGGGATGCTGTCGATAATTCAATTCCATCCTTCACTCGTGGAGTGGAAGGAACAATACGGTAAAATGAATCCATTCTCCTCAAGCCTTTATCTTTATTGTTGACAGGCACCGATAGAGAGCGAACTATCTGCCTCTGAGCAGAGCTTCTCTGCAAAAGACATTAAAAGCTTTACGCCAAAAGGGTAACTAGTCTCATGACAAGGCTCACCAACAACTGAATATAACAAGGGTACACTAGGTAAAGACGGTTCATGATGCATTGGGTTGAAAGTAAATAAAAAACATTGAATTATTCAACCTATTTGCATATTCATTCAAGACCTCTTGATGGTGGAAGAAGTCTGAAGAAAAGGGTATCAATCTTTATGCTCTAATCATTTGTCAATATGGCCAAAACGAAAATTATTTTTTCCCTAATCGTATTGGTGAAAAGCCAAGTACCTGCATAGTAGTGCCAACAGTTCCAGCATGAGCAGATTCTGAATTTGAATCCGCAAATTCATCCACTGGAAATGATGAGGTCCTCTTAATCCTGGGAGTAAATAGTTTAGTAAGGGACAAAGTTCTTGAGATTGAAGGCTTTTCCCTAGTGGCTGAAGAGGAACCTTCTGAAGTTGCAGTAGAACCCTTTTCAACATCTGATGACGGCCGAGAAATAAAGTTCAGTTTTGGGAAGAGATTTCTTATGGATGGTCTTCCTCTTGAAGTTGAAGGTCCCGGAGATTTATTAATTGAGGCATCAATAGAGAGAGAGGTCACCAGAAAATTCACCCTCTTAGGAGTTGGAGTAGGACTTGGAGTCTGCGGCATCTTGATTGTTACAAAATCTTGAGAAGACTCTTCTGATGTTCTTGAGGGTATTTGTAGTGAAAGATTTTCTCTCTTCCAGCGACGACTATGCTTGGACTCTTCATTTATTCCCATTGTATCATCAACCTATCAATCAAATTTTGATTTGACATATTATAAGCAACGCAGGCCACGCATACTAAAATTTTAACCATGAAATCCGTTGAAACTTGAAATAAGGAAAGGCAATGATGAAATTCTTGTGAAAAAAAGAATTCAAGATATTATGACTCATACTAACAAATGAATTAATACATGTATCATGCCAAAAAGACTGGACCAGCAACACTTCAGATTTTTTGCAAGCTGCACAGGTTTTGGCTGTTAATCTTGTTTGTTAATGGGAAAGCATATGAGACAACTTGAAAACAGTAAAGCTCATAAATCTCACTCTGGGAAAGTCATTCAGAATGAAAATCCACACGACTTTGGGTAAAGAGACGCCACAGTGAAATCAAAATAAAGAAGAAACTCGAGCACTTTGATTAGGGAGAGAGTTATGGTTCTTAATAATTTGCAACCCATGTTGTTCTAGGAAAGTGTTTCAGGACTCCCAAATTCAAAGTAAATGGAAGGTAAAAAGACAGCTTAACCAACCTGCACTCAGTTTGATCCACAAGCATTAGAAAGTGGGACACAAAGTTACCTACTGGCGACTAAAAGAAAAGGAAGTTTCATGAAATGAAAAATATCATCTCATTTAATAGTAGCACATCCCACAAACTCAATTGACGAAATCCAAATTTCCCTACCCACGCTTATCATGTAGTTAGGGGGGAAGGGGAATATCTTTTGGCATAAAAGCACCGTAGTATCAAGAATCAAAATATCGACCATAACTATTAAACTATGAGACAATATTTGAAAGTCTTCATAAGAAAGAACGGGTAAAACACGTAGAAGAACATCAAACACAGATTAAAAAAGAAGAGAAGATGAATAATAAAGAAGAATTACAAGAGTCACAGATAAAATATGGAGTCCTATTAGCTGAAATCAAGAAGAAGAAGAAGAAAGAGCACAAGCTACCTCGTGAACTGGAAGAGAAGATGTTCTTTGACAAGAAACCGCACCGTGTCCTTCACTCACTGGCTTTTGCTCTGTACTCATATTCTCGTTACAAAGGCGCAAACACAACTGGAATTTCACAGACCAACCAAAACACGAATAACGAATAAAGTTCCGTCCTTGCAGGCACGAAGCTCAACCATATATTACTTGCTTATTGCTCACCGCATGAGTTTAGCCCCCACAAATACAGAGCGACTGACAAAAGCAGAGAGAAAAAGGTATACAAATGGAACGAGTATATCTGGACGTGAGGAAGTGAAAATGATGATGAAGACGACGACGAAACTTGGCATTTATGGCACATGTTGGTGGGAGCCCTGGCCTACTAATTCCACATCTACAAAACCTCAGTCACTGACCAGTGCGCGCGCGCACTCTTTTTTACACTAATCTAATCTGGGTTTTGCTAAAATTACTAACTTTTTCTCAAATCTAAAACATTTTTCTCGTTCTGGAAGTTCCTGAATCGTCTCAAGTTCTCCCGCCAAGAATATAAAGAAAGACCAAGATAAATAGAAATTAATCAAGAACTGATAAGGATATCATAAAACACAGAAGGCGTTACTTACAGGTAGAATTTGAACTGCAAGATTTTTTTTTTTTTTTGAAATTCTTGGTAAATAAAGGAGTATGTATAATTTAATTATTACTTGTGGAAATAGATTTTGACAAAACACCAGAGTGAAGTGAGCTCGAGTGTCGAGCTCTCAACAAGACCAGAGTCCAGAAAGAAAGAAAAAAAATAGGGGGATTCAATTTATTGTGTAAGATTTAGAGAACTCACCGCCGCCTTCCCTTATTTTCTGCCACCTTTTGTGATTTTTATTTTCTTTGAATCACTTTCGATTCACGCAATTATGAGATTGTTACTTGTTAGTTCCCTGCCGGCCAAATATAGGGAAAAGGCAAACAAAAAAAAAAAAGAAAGCGAATAAGAAATTTTTTTCATGATATTCAATCATCAAGAATCTCCAAATTCCTTACTTATCCGAATGGAATAAATTTATAGCCTTATTTGGCGAATTCTTATCTCAGTGGAGAATATTTTTAGTTATTACTTATTAGTATTATTCTCATGTATAGAAAAATACAATTGAAACATCTAATTAAGAGATTTGGAAATATCTTGATTATTACTCTACTAATGTAAATTTTCCAAAGTGAAAGAGAGCAAAGATTTTAACTTGTGCTTTATCAGGTCACCAAAAAAAAAAAAACCTGTGGTTGGACCATTTGAAATTATTCATCTAACGAGGAGGTCAAAAGAACAAGATAAAGGGTTGGTTTGACGAAGCTTTTGTGCAACCTCTGTCACGTTACAGCCACATATAATTGGGATTAGCGCGACAGTTGGACATTAAAACTTAAAAAAAAACAGAGAGAGAGATCAACAACACAAAAGATATATCATTATCAAGTTCATGACCCCGCTTCTTTGATTTGAGTTTTGTATTTTATGCACTATGAAAAGAAGCAAGTGTGGAGTGCCAGCACAGGAGGAAACGAAATCAACTTCAGATCTCTCACTTAAAAAGCAAAAAAGAAAAAGCAGTTTGTCTCGAACCCCACACTGTTCTTACACTAAATTTATATAAACTTTGACACAACAGACTCTTAAAGCAGCAGTTTCACTATGAATTATATATAGATATGTACTGTGATTTAACTTTGCCACTATTAATGAAAAAAGGGCTGTACTTTGCAATAACCACTCGCCTTTTTCTCTTTTCTTCTTTCTTTATATTAATAATTAACAATAATGCATGTTTGGTCGGATAGATCAATTGAACTTCCAGTGGATTGTGTGCGCGTACATGCAAGATTTAGTTTTACTGTCATTTCTTCTTTTGGGGAGGCCAGGTGCTTAACTTTTTTAATTTCGATTTAACTTAAATATAGCATATGTTTGAAATGACTTATAAATTATTTATTATGAAATACGAAATAAGTATGTAATAGAGGTTTTTATCGTAGTGCGCAATAAATTATTTATAAATGACTTATTTTTCATTTCAAGCAGGCCCATAGATGTATATATTTCTGATAGATTAGGAACTGACTTGTTTTTTTTCCTTTACATGAGATTAAGAACCAAGATTAGGCGAAGTGACAAAAAGACAAATTTACACGAAGACAGGAATATCCAGGAAAGTTGATTAGAGATAGGTAATTATTGTCATTAACATAAACTTGGGGTTTGAGAAGATTGGAATCTGGACAAACTCGAACTCTCTCTCACATGAACACAAATCCAAAAACAAAACAAGCCAAGTCACATCAACGAACAATAAGAGAACACCAGCCGGCAACTTTGAATTTTACTTTCACGTATATGATAATGATAATTTTTTTAATTTGTCGAATGTGTGTGCATGGCTCCTTTCTCCATATGATACCCAAAGGGGCAGTGAGAATGAAGAGGAATCAAAAGGTAATCGATTTTATTTTCTCGTTCATCATTATGAAAGATACTTGAGGAGCTGGGGGGAAAAAAGTTGTATCCTTTTTGTCTTGTGTGGCACACAGAGTAGTTTTTGAATTAAAGTATAAAAAACCAGCCAGGCTGTGCAGCATATATATATATATATATATATGATTATTGATATGTAGAAAGTTGAGTCAAAAATTACAAGTTGTACTGTACGACCCCTTTTTCGGGTTTCTTACTAGATAAGCTGCACAAGGCTTCCTGCATAGCCTTGTCCCTCCTCATTCTCAATGACACAAAGCTCTTCCTTTTTGTTAAAACATGGCCGTGATTGAGAGTTTGAATGATGTAGTGAATATGCGAGTTATGGGAAAAAGAAGAATGGTTGGTTGGTATACGTTGACATGGAGTACGTAATGAATGAAGAATTATGGGCCACAGGATGAAACGAAGGGTCAGCATTAATGGTAGAGATATAAAATGGAGGGTGAGGGTCGGAGGAGACAAGTGTACTGTGTGTGCATGGAGGGACATTAATGAATGGGATACAGCGTAACGTATAGGAAGAGAAAGAGACGGAGGAGGCAAAATAATGAGAACGAGGATCGAAGAATTAAAAAGAAGGAATAGCCTTTTATACTCCCAAGGTGGTGGAGAAGTGGACCGATCGATGCGTAATAAATTAAAGTGGCCTGGTAGTAGGAGTAAAGAGTATCAGTAATCAGTAAAAATAATGAAATAATATGAATGAACAGTGGTCACTGGTCAGTGCAAAAGAAAAGTGAGAAAGGGGTGGTAGCTTAGCAGGACAAAATGCTTCGTTTTCAAGTTGGAGATACTATGATAAAAGTGGCAGGCACTGCTATTTCTTCATACTATGTATGAAAAACTCCACCACCGTTGGAATATTATGACCTTTCATTGAAAACCAGTCAAAAGGCATCATTGTCATTCGCGAATTCAACCAACGTTGCTAAAACAAACTCGTACGTACGACTGAGTCTTTCACTTTCTTTTCTAGTTTCAAATTTCATAGAGTCCTTGTAAGTAAGTAAGTACGAGTAGTGTTTATATTTTACATATTATGTCTAACGTTTTATGTCCTGGGTCGAGGGGTTCATATTGTGCACTTCAACTTTTGGAGGAGGACCTAAAAATGAATAGAGTATATATTGTGCGTTGGAACAAACTGGATTAAAACGATGAGCCAAAGATAATTGAGATAATTGTAAGATTATGTCAGCACCGCCCCACTTTTGATGTGGCACCGATTTAATTGGGGGCTCACACCATGCAATGCATCCAAGCATTTGCCACTTGTTCTCCTGCCTAACCCTTCTTATTTTCCTGCCTAACCGGACATGTTACTTAAAACAACCAATTCTTTTTTTCTTTTAAGAAAAAAAAAACACTTAGGGTACAGTGCGTATTTAAACATGGAAAAGTCCTATAAAGACGGTTCAATTACCCAAATTTTAATTTAAGTCACTGAATTTAAATATCAGTTAGTTTTATTGAAAAGCATAATTTATTTTTTTTCTTGAGAAAATTAGGATCAGTTAATTCTTAAAAGTAGGAGTACATATATATATATATATATATATATATTTATATTGGGAGTATATATAATTGAAAAGGGTAAATTCTTATATACTTCAATGTTTCACAAGTATTTTTATATGAGATTTTTTCCTTTTAGTAAAATAATAATCATGGATTGTATTCAAAATATATACAAAGTACTGGATTCAAAATTTAAATCGGAGTCATAAAATTGTGAGTAAAAATATAAATATGATGGTAAATCTTCACATAGATTGATTGACATAATGAATTTCAATTTTTTCTTGTAAACTTTTTTATATAGCTGAATATTGTATATAAAAAGAATGTTGTCTATAATTAATGTTTGTAAAGAAGTATGAGAATAAAAATAAAAGAAATCCTAAAGCACTTCTTATAGAATTAATTGATAGGGTAAATAATATAGTTATGTTTTAAATCCCTAATCAGAAATAAAATCTTATGCACAAAATACGAGAAAGACTCATCTTACATACTTACTTTGTTAATTTCAGTTACGTAAATTAAAATTTATATAATTCAACGGCCTGATTTTCCCTTTAAACATTCCATTTGCCAAAAGATTTGAATTCATACACTGCTACTGTTGGCGTTTGAAATTTACCGGTGTTTTCTGTACACAAAAGCATATTACATCACCAAAAAAGCATATTAAGTGGTCCTGTCTAGTCCTAACCAAGAAAACTTTGAAATAGACTTTTCACCTATTTTCTTTTTTCTTTTTCCCAAACAAAAAGAATGTCAAAAATGAGAAGGCTAAGAAATTTTGAAGTAAATTTAAAAAACGAAGGGATTATATATAAATTGGCGTGGAACTATGTACAGACAAACTTTTTTTATAGGAGGGATGCTTAAAAGCTTAATTAAAAACTTGTCGGTAAATAAAATTGTACAAAAGAATGAAGTGGGAGCAGTTGTTCTTTTCATAGCTAAATCTAAATAAATAGATGATAGAAGAGAGGTCCACCAACCGCTGTTACGTAAAGTGTGTTGGATGACTCAGTCTCCAACAAGGACTAGTGAGGAATTACAGGTTTTTTTTAATCAAATAGGATAAATAAAAAAAAGTATTTAATCAAATAGGACAGTTTAAAAAGTATATAAGCTAATAGGACACTGGAAATCGCATTTAGTTGGAACGATTTGCACAAATCGTTCCAACTAAACGTGATTTACGTTGGAAAATGGCATTCCCGGATTGGGATTGAAAATCGTTCTACAGTGAAACGATTTCTAAAATCGTTCTACAGGGAAAAGCTGTAGTCACGACTGCAGCTTTTAAAAAGGAGCTGCAGTCGTGACTATAGCTCTTGAAAGAGGAGCTGTACTAGGTGACTGCAGCTCCTCCCCCCAGAGCACGCCTTCTCTACATTTTCTTTAATTTTGTCAATTGCGATGTCATTTCAAATAATGTGCGTTTGCTCCTATAAATTCATACGCGTTCTTCCTGATTCAATTCATTCACCATTTCCTTCTTTTTTACTCACGCCTTCATTATTGTTTTCCTTGTTGCCCTCTTCCTTCAAACCTTTCCCTTGCTTCTTTTTTAGTCACGCCTCCGTGATTCTTTGCCTTGCTGCTCTCTTCCTTCAAACCTTTTCCTTGGTCGGTTGCTTGAAGCCTTTCCTTTATTCTTCATACCTCGCTTCCATCAAGCCATTCACTCCTTCATT
>JBAGKO010000014.1:20111612-20124277 GCA_037177275.1 Acacia concinna
ATCTTGCAGAGTGCATGAACAATGTCTTTAAAGGTGTTTGGAGTCTACTGATATGTGGTCTAGTGAAGGCGACGATGTATAGAGTGAATAACTATTTCATGAAATGATTTTTGCAAGTGCATGCACAAATTACTTCTGGACAAGTCTTTTTTGAGACAATAATGAAGAAGCTAGACACCGTCACTCAAAATGCATCCGCATGTGTTGTCCGTCGGTTTGATAGAAGAGCGACGATATTTGAAGTGTCTGAGCCACACAATGTACTATCCCGGTAGTTTGGAAGGTGTTGCAAGGTGAATTTGACAGAACAAAAATGCGACTGCGGAGAGTTTCAAGTGGAACAATTTCCGTGCATGCACGCTGTTGTTGCTTGTGCCGAAGTAGGCATTGATCACTTACAATTTGTCCATCAAGTTTTTAGGTTGGAAATCATGAAAATGGCATATGATAATCAGTTCCAACCTATAGGAGATGCGATGTATTGGCCGTAAATGAATTATCCTACTGTTATACCTGATCCAGGCACTATAAGGGCAAAGGGTCGTCCACGATCAACTCACATCCGAAATGAGATGGACTGGACCACATCCACTGAATCCAACAGATGTGGCTTATGTCATCAAACCGGCCATAATCGTTCTACTTGTCCCCAAATCTCTAACGTGTTACAATAAATAATGTATTTGACACTAAGACAATTTATACTACATTGGCCATACGAGATTCCATATCGTTTTTTTGTGCTTTCAACTTCTTTATATTATGTCTCCCAAATTATCTCATTAAATAAAGAATGATAACCGTCATATAGTTTAATATAATTTTAGCCCTATTTGAAAATATGTTTGACAATTTAATGATTTGGGTATATTATAAGTAAACATGAATTACAAAGTTAAGTTATAACGATCAACTTATAAAAATAATGATTGTTAAATGAATGGACTTATATTACAAAAGTTAAGTTACAATTACATAATGATACATATAAGAATTACAAAGTTAAGTTAAAAGAATGAACACATAAAAAGAAACAACCTTAAAAATAATGACTGCCGGTGCCACATCTAGTTTTTGGTCACGTTCGCCGTGACCATTGTTGTTGTTGTTGCTGCTCCTGTTGTTGCTGTTGTTGTGGTGGATTATTTGGTTGATGTTGAGACGGTTCATTGATTTGGAGTGTCGATGATGCATATTGATTGAAAAGCCACAGCGATGCACTTAAACTCACAGACTGTCTAGGTGTGACAAAGGATGAATGTGACAGACCCCCACCGTCATATGTAGAGGGATCATTGTATTCAGCCGAGCATGATGTATAGTTATCAAATAAAGATGAGAATGGCTGAGTTTAATACATATAAGGTGGGCTAGGAGGGGTTTGAGAATGGGAAGATGAGAATGGCTGATATGGATATGTATAAGGTGGGCTGGGAGGGGCTTGAGAATGGGAAGATGAGAATGGCTGATATGGATATGTATAAGGTGGGCTGCTTGAGAATGGGAAGATGAGAATGGCTGATATGGATATGTATAAGGTGGGCTAGGAGGGGCTTGAAATATAAAATTGAATTGACTTTTTTAAGAGATTAAGGAATGTAAATAAATTACTTATTCATATAATATGTTTTGTATCTTCATATGTTACATAAAGTAGTTTGGAAAAAACAACAAATTTAAATATTTTACAGTAAAGTAATTAGTTTTCATAGAATTCTGTACAAAAAAAATAACTGGATATTACATTTATGACCACAAGTAGTATTTCTTTATCAAGTCTATGAAATGTTTTTTATCATCACCGTATAATTTTATACAAATGACAAAAAAACTTGTTCAAAAATAAAGTGAAACTATATAAATATATGGTCAAAAAATTATATAAAGCCTTTTTTTTTCCCATAAGTCCAAAGACTTTTATGAAAAACATGTGAAAGTACGATCAATATCATTTTCAACCAAATCAATTTTTCTTCTATACTACACACATATTAAAAATATCTTCCTTATATATTCCGAGTATGTCAAAATAAACGACAAGAGAACTAAAAAGACCTATTCCATTCAATAAAGATATTCTTTGCATTAAGAAAAAGTAAATTACACGTTCAATAAGTTAGGACATTTCATATCAGTAAAATAATTCTCAAACCAATAAAGCTAGTTAAGCATGGAAAAATTGTCCAATATCTTCGCACAACAGAAACAACCACTCGCATCACAAAGGAAAAAAATGCAGAGCTAAAGATAAAGCACAAAACTAAATGACAAGAACATATTTTTAACATAAAATATAAACAAAGTAATTGAGAAGAATAACATAATTATAAATATTAGAAAAATAAAACAAAACAGTCTCATATTCAAGACACAACAATACAATTAAACTAATAATTTTCACAGCTTACATTTCATAGTAATAATATAACACAATATATGTACAGTTAAAAATCAGGCTCTTATTTAATCCTTCAAGTTCCACACGGATACAGATCACCTACAAATAAAATAAATAGCCACGTCATTATTATTAAGATCATTAAAAATATTTCAACATGTAAATCTCAAAGAAATTATATACAACATCACTTACTACAATTATATGGATCCTAAATAAAAGTGAATAACGAAGGACTAACTGTTGCTGAATGAAGGTTTGAATGCAGATAAAGGAAGGAATGAAGGAGTGAATGGCTTGATGGAAGCGAGGTACGAAGAATAAGGGAAGGCTTCAAGCAACTGACCAAGGAAAAGGTTTGAAGGAAGAGGGCAACAAGGCAAAGAATAATAGAGGCGTGAGTAAAAAAGAAGCAAGGGAAAGGTTTGAAGGAAGAGGGCAACAAGGAAAACAATAATGGAGGCGTGAGTAAAAAAGAAGGACGAGGTGAATGAATTGAATCAGGAAGAATGCGTATGAATTTATAGGAGCAAACGCACATTATTTGAAATGACATCGCAGTTGAAAAAATTAAAGAAAATGTAGAGAAGGCGTGCTCTGGGGGGAGCTACAGTCACCTATTGTAGCTCCTCTTTTAAGAGCTGCAATCACGACTGCAGCTCCTTTTTAAAAGCTACAGTCATGACTGCAGCTTTTCCCTGTAGAACTATGAAATTGTTCTACAGTGGAACGATTTTGGAAATCGTTCCACTGTAGAACGATTTTCAATCCCAAACCCCCGGAAAGCCATTTTCCAATGTAAATCAAGTTTAGTTGGAACGATTTGTGCAAATCGTTCCAACTAAACGCGATTTCCAGTGTCCTATTAGTTTAAATACTATTTAAAATGTACTATTGATTAAATACTTTTTTTATTTATCCTATTTAATTAAAAAAGCCGGAATTACAGTTTGAGTTTGACAAGAAAAAAAAAAAACCATGTGGACACTGAAATAAGCTAACCCGAACCACAAATTGTGATATACCCATCAATCATTATGCCCCAAATCCAAAGAAACTGTATCATCCTCAATCAGACTACATAAATATTTCCCATACACCACCGAACGGAGCTGTCATTAATAAAATTAACCCCCAAAAAAACATAAAGCAGCCTCCATACAGATAATACTTGATGTGAGCTGCAAATATTATATGGCGACTGAATTATTTTTTTATGGTCATTCAAAATAATAACTGAATGCGCAATGTCAAAAGATCATTAGCAGCAACATGCATCAGTGATGAGTAGAAAGCAACTGCAAAGGAAAAAATGGGGTCCCCCACAAAAGTTTTGAGATCCTACAAGATAAGAAGCCAGAAAGTCTTGACCCAGATGACGACAGACCAACCACCAACCACCACCACCTTCTTGCTTCCTACCTCTCAAGGAGCATCACCAGTTCACAGTGTTCAGTATGTGGGAATAGATCGACGGCCATGGCTTTTATGGGTCGGAAGGCCTCTGAGATAGGCATAGACTTGGCTCTGTGCCTTGCAAGACTAGCACTGCTCATGTTTCTCCATCCTCTGTTGTCTTTATTTCCTTTTTCCATTTTCACAGGAGATGGAGTACAAAGCTCAATAGCATTCGCCACCAAACTTTCAGGATTACAGGATATGTAGCTGCATATAAAAGCTTATCATCAGATCGCCAAGAATTGAAACTACCATAAAACAGTTTGTACCGTAATTCAGAACAAGGACTAACACAAGCCTCCGCAATCCTTGATTAGTCCTCAGAGCTTTGATCACCTGCAATCTCACAATTTCAATTTTCAGGCAAAATGTTACATTTATGAATTCACAGGAATCAGGAAAAAAAATTAAAAACTCAGCAAACCAACACAATGCATAAAAGACCAAGAAACTCTTTTCTTTTCTTTTCTTTTTTTGAAAAAATAAAAATCTTCACAGCAGTAAAATGGTCACTTGTATACTGGAAAATGGAAATTGAAAGCAAAATTGGGCATCCCCTAATGAGGTGGGGAAAAGAAAGGAAAAAAGAACAGCAACTGATCGGACAGGTGGATAAGTTAAGTTGAGGTTCCAAAATATGTCATATACAAGCACTTAAACTTGCGCATGATGGAATCACAACTAACCAAATCAAATTTAGACGGGGAACTAAGATGTCTGCAGTCGATGAAAACCCGTAGTATTTTTTATACATCAGAGTAACTGTTAATATGTCAGTATGGGGCACATAATTTCATCATTATAACAAGATAAACAAGAAAAAGATAACAAGCAGAGCCTAGCTATAACAAATTTCAAACATCACTCTCAGTAGTGTTTCAAATAGGTTATACCACTGTGTCGCTCATCTTATCTATTTGTTTTAAAAGGCAAGAAAAATGATTCTTACAGTTGGATGGAGTCCAGCACGTGGAGGGTCAACAATAGCTACAACATTTTTAAATTGTTGAACCAAAGAAATCCCATTTTCAGAATCGTTCCCTCTCTGAACGTCAATTTCATCTTCTTGCCTGACATTTTCAGAACACTGAGATTCTTGTTCACCATTATCAGTTTCATGACATATAGTCCCCTCACAAATTTCCTCATCGTCAGTTCCACAGATACTAGGAACATTCACTTGTTCCTTAGGCTTATTCAGATGCTCCTTTAACAAAGATCCCATCACATCCTCCGCCTGTGGACCCATATAAATAGACAGCATGCAAAGAATTTATCATAAACAAGTTAACAAATAAACTAATTAAATCAAATTAAAATACATTTACACCAGAGGCAAGTTTTCTTGGTGTCATAAATTACGATACTATTACTATCAACAAATTTCTGACAATTACTTGCCTTAGGCCATAGCATAATTCAAATAGGAAGGAAAATAAAAAATTCGATCTTACCTTTGCACATATAAATCTACAATTCGTTATGCCATTAATCTCAGCATTCCTTTGAGCATCAGATACTGCAGAAGCATTCATTTCAACGCCAATCACCTAATAAATCCACAAACAAATCAGGATAAGACATTTCAAATCATAACATTTTGGAAAATAAGCTAAAACAGTGCTTTATATGCAAATTGAACAATCAATTCCCAGATCATTTTTGGAAAACTGACACACGTTATACTCAAATTTCATTTACTCTCAACAAAAGCAACATTTACACACACATATAATCACTTCCAACAAGTTGCCATCTTAAGTAATTGAGTTCATAGCATTTTCAAAGATGATTATTACCATACCAACACGATGTGCTAAGGTCAGGCCAATTGTTCCTGTGCCACAGCAAATATCAAATAGCAATGTACCAGGACCTAAGCATGCCCAATCTCCAGCAAGTGAGTACAACTTTTCAGCAGCTAGAGAGTTGACCTGCAGTAGAAATTGATTCAATATTTTAACTATTGGAAAAACATTATTTTGCTGCTCCAGGTAAAACATCAAATTCCATCCTCACCTGGAAAAATGCAGTCGGTGATATAGAAAACTTTAGATTGTTAATAAAATCATGGATCCTCACATCCATGGTACCACTATTTTCACTTATTTGATCATCAACTGCTTTAGGGGTGAGAAGTAACCGCAGGGGGGCATCAGCGGGAGCTACATTGGATATTCCTTGATGATCCTACATGTAAAGCCAATTTCCACGTTATTCATCCTTTAGAAAATTAAAGGGAAGATTAACTTGCATTGTTGGCAAAAAAAAAAAAAAAAGATTAACTTGCATTAGATTGAAAACAATATTACAGCCTTCCAAATTCCAAGCAGCTTTGCATGGGAATGCACACTTAAGGCACTTCAGAGTTTAATATATCAATCTGACCCAAAACATTAACTGAAGACTGAAAGGGTTACTACCTGTACAACCAGAGCCGTGAGAGGCAATGATGGAGAACATGCATTAGCTCGTGCAACAAATGCTTGAGCAAGTTTCTCAAATTCACCAGTTACAAGCTCATTATCATAGCCCTTTGTAGAAACCTACATAATCAGTGTGGAAAAAATCCATGATTTTTAACAAAAGAATGGCGCACAAGCATGAGACATGATGCATAATCTACTTATAATCAGGTTTTGTCTCCTTTTATAAATCATTATCAGTAATTAACCTGCACAATAAGCATGACCTCTGCAATACCACCGAAATCTTCAGCATCAGCAACTGTCCCATTTGTCCTTCCTTCTCGAACCTTTGAAGAAAAATTCAACCAATAAATGGATGAATAGTTCTCTTACTAATACCAGCACTATATTGGGAAAATGTCCACATAAAACCAATTCAAAAACTGGCAAAGTCATACTGTCAATTGACGCCAAAACCCGCTATTCTTAAATCTGTTCCAAACCGGTAACTGTGAATGCTGCAGAAATTCCTGAAAGATAGAAGCATATTGGAGAGCAATTGTTGAAACATTGGGGCAGTCCACAGCTTCCTCAACTGCCGTTACACCCTCCCTGTCACATTACTTTAGTAAACAGTTTACATGCCAAGAGTTCTATAAACAGAGTGAATGTGGTTTACCTGAAATTTCCAAGCATGAATCCTACTGTTATTTTTCCTTCTACAGAATATCCAACAGAGAATTCACACTTGTTGCGATATCCATTTACCATTGGCGATCCAATTATACCTTCTAGTTTGCAAGGAAGGCCACCTATGAAAGTTTGAGGGGGAATGACAAAGGACAACCATAAGTGACATTAAATGACCATCTTACATAAAAATTACAATAAAATTACGGAAAGAGAACACTGGCAGTGAGGTAAATCATGGAGAAAACACCACTGTATTAGATAATTTCAAAATAAGTCCTTCATACAGTCATAAACACCAAAACTAAACAGTATTCCGAGGCATTTGGTTTAAATTTCTGAAGATATATATACTACCTATGTCCCTAGACTTGAGAATCCACTCGGGAAGAGAAACACCACTTGGACAAGCTTTGCGAGCATTTCTAGTCTGCAACAAAATGCTTGTCGGTTTAATTTTCTGAAAAATCGCTCTTTACAAAAGCAAGACATATCCACCCCCCCCCCAAAAAAAAAAAAAAAGACTACTAGAGAAGACAGGCAGAACTAACAAGTCTTTTCAGAAGCTGTGTGAGAGAGACTTTTTTGTGCTCTAACTGATCAGCATAGGCCATATGAGCAAGAGGAGTCACTACGTCTTGAAGGCTTCTTGTCTTCGGCATGGAATCGCCACCCACCAAATTTGCACCATTTGTCTCACTATCCACATTCTCATCTGTATTCTCCTTAGCTAATGCAGCATCTGCATTTTGTGCAGATTTTGCACATAGAGTAACATTTGAGTTACTTTTCTTTTCAAATGATCGAGGAATGACATCCGCGACTTTTAAACTTTTGCTGCCAATTAATTTGCCTTCCAGCTCCTATTACAATGACAGTTTAATTAATCAATAATTCCATTGTAGATGAATTAAATAATGGATAATTGAATAATAATTACCTTTGTTGACCTCTTCAACTGTTCCTGATCTTCAAAAGTGACAAATCCTACCAGCATGCCTTTCTTTTTCTTTGCAGATTTAAAAGGTATACCCTGTATAGTAAAAGAAGAACAAGAACAAAAGATTTCATAGTTTATACATGCTACATAAAAAAATACCTCTGCCATCGGAAAGCATAACTTCCAAATCGGAAAAAGAAAGGGAAAATGTTAAAGGCCTTCACATAAATAGAACACCAATGGGAAGGAACTACGGTGCAACAATACTTAGGGCACCCAGCCACCCAAAAACGAATAGACAAGGACATAATAGTTTGGAAGCATTTGTGGAAAAACAGCAGCAACATAGGATATAACATTACAACAATGCTATTACTGAAAAGGCTTAGCGATCTCAGAAGCGGCTGAGATAAAGAGCAGCAATTGTGTTATATCAACATAAGCAGCCTTGATTACAAAAGTAGCTTTTTTCTATATCCTTTTTAAATATTTTACAATTGAATAGCAGAAGTTTTTATCTTAGGAAAAAAGAGTTGGACAACATTACAATATGGATTAAAAAAGAAAGAAACCTCCAATCCTCAATAGGTTATCATGAGTATTTATTACGTTAACTCAGGGTTCAAATCCCTATCCCATCCAACGCTGTCTCGATACTGTGTATTTGGAAAAATGAAAGTCAACGATTTTATTACCAGAGTCACAATCATTAAGTCATGTTTGGAGCAGCTGAATTTAATCAAGTACTTCATATAAAGTTCAACTCAACAAACGCATATATACCCAATTCAGCTTGTTCTTTGTACATCCTAACTACTTTCCCAAAATCGAAACCCAAAGAAAGCTTGCCTCTTGATTGAGAAATCCCCTCAAGTTGTCCGAACCCCACTTCGTCGGCAAATGCACCAAGCATTTGCTAAGGGCGTGATTAGAATCATCATTGTCCTCACCATCATCATCATCGACTACAGCCTCAGTCATCATTACACCCATGGAAACAGCACATTTCTCACCCGTCTCGGATTTCATTGCCTTCTTTGCCCGCTCAGACGTCGGGTCCCAGGTGTTATCGAGCCGAGGCCGAAGCTCCTCTTCGCCATGGGCATAACGGCACTCACTCCCGTGGCTGCAGGAGCCATCGTGTCGCCGGAAATAAGAACAGAGGCTAGTTTTCCACAAGGGGTTGAGGGAAGGATCTGAGGCCACCGAGTCTGAGTCTTCGCGCTTCCGTTTATTGCCCGAGACGACATCGTCGGCTGGCTGGGCAGCGGGAGACGAAGATTCCTGATGGATTAGAGCGTTTTCATCAGGCGCTTGGGGAGATTGAGAACCGTTGATTGGATCAGAAGGGTTTAGGGTTTTAGAGGTTGACAGTGAAAGGTCAGTACTACTTCCAGTTTCCGCCATTGAGCGCCCTGCCTACTTTTGGGATGTGCTCGTTGCTATGGCTACTTCGCCATTCCAAGGCACAAAAAAGGCCCATCACATAGATATATATAAATATACTTACAGCTATCTGCTGGTTTCATCGTATATTCTGCGTTTTAATCATATTTGTCTCGATATATTAACAATTAAATTTTTAAATATGGAAAAACCATTGAGGGGAAATCATTAAACGGATCTGTTAAATAATTGGCGCATCAGTTTTCTCATTGTCAATGTGTTGAACCCGATATTAATTATAAATTTTTTATTTTTTTATTTTTTTTGGTAGGCAAAGCCCAGAGAACTATATAATTATTTTACGAGGGAGACAACGTCCCTCTCCATCATCAAACAAAATTGCCTCTATTTCTTTCGGTGGAATATTTCACTCCTTGTACTGCTATGCTTCTTGAAGACTCATGGTAGCCAATTTGTGAGCTATTTGGTTTCCTCCCCTGTAAACATGTCTAGAACAATCAGTCATTCCTCTCTTAATAATTGGTGAAGATCATCTATAAGGCGCTGGCAACCCCTTATACTTTACCTCATATTTATAGCATCTACTACCAATCGAGAATCACTCTCAACCTCTACTTTCCAAAACCCCATTCTCCTGCACACCCTGATACCTTCTAACAGTGCATGGAATTCGGTCAGTATAGGCATACTTACACTGATACACGATGAGAAACCATTAAGCCATTCTCCTTCATCTCCTCTTATTACCCCAACATACCCAGCAATATATTGATTCTTCCACGTGCCATCCACATTTAGTTTACATCAGCCATGTTTTGATTTGGACTAGGTGACCTTTTCAATTTTCTCCGATGGAGCTTGTATAATTTCCCTCAACCCCTTCGATTTGAATTGTAACCGAAATTCTCTAATTCTAATCTCTGGTTGAAAAGGCTCTTTAAACTCCTCATCATGTAACCTTCCATTTCTCCATCTCCATAGGAACCAACATCCTACCGCAAATAATTCAGGCCACTGACACTCTTCCGTAATTTTGTTATGCAAAATCAGATTAATGTGCAACCAATTTTCCCAGTTGACCGAGAAGAATCTAGCCCAAGATTTCCATGGCAATAGATTTTTCCACACCTGCTTAGCGACTGGGCAATCCCTCATAACATGCATTTGAGTTTCTTTTTCCATTTGACAGGTTTTACAAAACTCAGACCATCTCATTTGCTGGATATCATCAACGTAGGTAGTCTCCCATGCAGCATCATCCACATGTATACTCGGATTCTTTCTGGAACTTGTAGCGTCCAAATTGATTTCCACCTATTCCAACCAGATGACGCCATCGATTTTTGCAACCAATTTTAGGTACTTGCTACTATGAAATTTCCATTCGATGATGGCTTCCAGATCCTTGTCTTTTGAGACACCCCCTCATTTTCAGTCGGTACGTTCTCTTGAAACAATTCCTGGAGTTTTACCAATTCTTTCCATAATCTCGAGTCACCACCCTTAGCAATTAAACTTCCATTTGAGCCAGCTCCCCTCCCTTATTTGCCTTCCAAAACTTGAACCCAGAGATTCATTGGCTCCTCGTGTATCCTCCAAAGCAACTTGAGGAGAAAAGCATCATTCACATGCGCTAATGACTTAATTCCTACCCCTCCCTCAGATTTTGGTGTGCACAATCTTCCCCAAGCAATTGCATTTCTACGCTTAACTTCATCATTTATGTAACATCCTGGAATTTTTTGTAACCCAAAAAGATGGTATTTTGGCCAAAAATGGTATTTTTCGGCCAGACCAAAGGTCGTACCCTTATTTTTTTTTAGGCTTAGATAAGGTATTTCGGATGTACCAAAGGTCTTGGTCTGTAGAGGACTAAAAGATCTCACAACAATTTAAGTAAAACTTAAGGAGGGACCTTTGTGTAAAAAGAGAAAATTCCGTAAAGTTTCCGGATAAAATACAGATAGGTCTTATAACCTCAAAAATTCCCATAAAATCCCAAAAAATAATAGAAGGCATCTAGAATAGTATGGCATAATCAAAATGACATTTTGAGATCTGAGGAATTTATTATGAATTTTTGAATATTTTCAAAAATATTTGGTCAGACCGGGTTTTGGCCAACCCTAATATTTATCAGATAATTTGGGACCTCAATGTTCTGGAAAGGGATTTGGGGAAATTATTATGTTATATTGGAAGAATTATAAGGTCAATAAGAGGTCAAGAAAAAATTCAAAAATATTAGCTGAAGTTGCTGAAATCGGTTAATTGTCGAAAAAGGGGATTTTTGATAAATTTATTCTAGGAGTTCTAGACATCTAAAAATTATGAAATTTTAATGGGAGTATCATGATATTTTTAGTGATTTTTCCTGAAATTTTAAGAATTTTTGGATGACTCTATAATTTTTTAGAATTTCCTACCTTTGTGGGCCTATCAGCTAAACCTTTTCTTAACCAAGAAGGCAGATTTTTATGGGAGAAAAATCAGATTCTTGTGGAAGGGACACATGTCAAAAAAGTGGAAAACTTTTCGGGAAAATTACACCTAAAGACCTATAAATATTTGCACTTTGACCCCCCTTCCTTCCCTATAAATAGCCACCACCTCTCTTTCATTTTCCACCATCCAAAATGTGCTCCCCCTCTCTCATAAGGAGTTCTCTCACCCTCTCTTAAAATAGCCTCTTTCGGTAGAAATTTCGGCGATTCCAACCCAGCCTTCCGTTCAAGTAAGTTTCGAATCTCTCCCTCTTGTAAATTCCTTTATTTTTTAGTAGTTATTTATAGTAGTTAGGGAGAGGTTCTGTCTAATTGGGCAGGCCTAGATAGTGAACCTGAGGGGAGGTTATGTTTAACTATCTAGGCAAAAACAAGCCTTCCTAAGGGGAAGTGCTGCCCAAATGTTTACGGATCAAGATAGCCTTTCCTAGAGGGAGGTGCTGTCCGACTATCCTGGACTAAGATAGCATTTCCTAAGGGGAGGTGTTGCCCAATGGTCCCAAACTAAGATAGTATTTTCTAGGGGGAGGTGCTATCCAATGGTCCCGGACAGAACTAGAAATTTTAGAGGGAGGTACTATCTAACTGTCGAGAGGTCTAGTAGGCACATCTAAGGGAAGATGCTGCCCAACTGTCCCGACTAGGGCAGTTGGGACTGGCCAGTAATAGCAGGGAACCGGGCTAGACAGGGTGAACAGCAGAGGGGTGCAAATAAAGGATGGGTACAGTAGAAGAAGGGGTAGAACTCGGTCTAGGTAATAGGGAACTAGGACCTTAGGGAGATACAGAAGAGGAAGGACAATAGTATACTAGTAGGGGCATATAGTAACAAGAATTATTGTGGGACCACAATAATTCTT
>JBAGKO010000014.1:20133335-20150355 GCA_037177275.1 Acacia concinna
GCATTTGGCGCCATTTAGAATAGAAGGAGCTGCGGATAGTGGTGAAAATGAAGAAGCAGGGGACGGTGGTGATACGTGAAGGAGCAAGGTTCAACAGTTGAAAGTGAAGGATCAAGTGACGTTGCTGAAACGTTGAGAAGCATTTGGCACCTTTTTGAACAGAAGGAGCTGTGGGCATCGTTGTAAAGGGAAGGAGCAGCAGTGTACGGTATTCTCGGTGATGACAGAATGCTCCTCTTCCACAACAAGAACCAGATGTAAGGTATTTTTGCTAAGGTGTAACATTCCGAAATTTTTATAACCCAAAAAGGGGGTATTTTGGCAAAAAATTGTATTTTTTGGCGAGACCAAAGGTCGTACCTTGATATTTTTAGAAGCTTAGATAAGGTATTCCGGATGTACCAAAGGCCTTGGTCTGTAGAAGACTGAGAGATCTCACAAAAATTTAAGTTAAACTTAAGGAGGGGCCTTTGTGTAAAAAGAGAAAATTCCATAAAGTTTCTGGATAAATTACAGATAGGTCTTATAACCCCAAAAATTCACATAAAATCTCAGAACATAATAGAAGGCGTCCAAAATAGTATGGCATAGTCAAAATGTCATTTTGAGATTCAAGGAATTTATTATGAATTTTTGAATATTTTCAAAAATAATTGGCCGAAACAGGTTTTTGGCCAACCCTGATATTTATCAAATAAATTGGGACCTCAATGTTCTAAAAAGGGATTTGGGAAAACTATAATGTTATATTGGAAGAATTATAGGGTCAATTAGAGGACAAGAAAAAGTTTAGAAATATCAGTTGAAGTTGCTAAAATTGGCTAATTGCCGAAAAATGGGCTTTTTGAGAAATTTATTCTATAAGTTCTAGACATCCAAAAATTATAAAATTTTAATGGGAGTCTCCTGATATTTTTAGTGATTTTTCTTGATTTTTTCAGAATTTTTGGATAACTCTAGAATTTTCTAAAATTTCCTAGCTTTTCGGACCAACCAGACGGAATTATCGATAAAAATTGAGACTGAAAGACCCCGTGGGACCCACCTGAACGTGGCTGAACTTTTTCTTATCCAAGAATGCAGATTTTTATGAGGAAAAATCAAGAACATGGTGGAAGGAGGGACACATGTCAAAAATATCAAAACTTTTCAGGAAAATTACACCTAAAGACCCAATAAATATTTATAATTTGACCCCTTTTCCTCCCCTATAAATAGGCAGCAGCTCTCCTTCATTTTTCCCATCCAAAACCGTACTCACCCTCTCTCATAAGGAGCTCTCCCACCCTCTCTTAAAGTAGCCTCTTTTGGTAGAAATTTCGGCGGTTCCAGCCCAACCTTCGGTTCAAGTAAGTTCCGGATCCCTCCTTCTTGTGAATTTATTTATGTTTCAGTAGTTATTTATAATAGTTAGGGGGAGGTTCTGTCCAATTGGCAGGCTTAGATAGTGAACCTAAGGGGAGGTTCTGTCCAACTATCTAGGCCAAGATAAGTCTTCTTAAGGGGAAGTGCTGCCCAATTATTCCGGACCAGGATAGCTTTTCCTAGGGGGAGGTGCTGCCCAATGGTCCCGAGCTAAGATAGCATTTCCTAGGGGGAGGTGATGTCCAACGGTCCCGGACAGAACTAGGAATTTTAGGGGGAGGTACTGCCCAATTGTCGGGAGGTCTAGTCCCAGCCAGGGCATTGTGGACAGGCCAGTAGTAGCAGGGACTCAGGCTAGACAGGGTGAACAGCAGAGGGGATGCAAGTAAAGGATGGGTAAAGTACAGGAAGGGGTAGGACCCGATCCAAGTAATAGGGAACCAAGACTTTAGGGAGATACAAGAGAGGAAGGACGATAGTATATTGATAGGGGCATATAATAAAAAGAATTATTGTGGTTTGTATAGGTGTAACAAAGAGACGAACTAGAGACCCAGACGTGCTAGAAACAACGAGACAACACACCTGCACTGCACGAGGATATTGGTAGCTAGAATCTCTACCCTTAACTTGTATTTGCTCTATTTGTCTATTGTTTGTTTATTGTCTGTATTCCGTGTGTTGGTTGATCTAGCATGTATATATGAGATGTTTGATTCTCTATTATGCCTTGGCTGTTGAGTAGAGTATAGTCATGTGCATGCTCCCAATACATGGTAAGTGCCGAGAGAGAGGGCACTAGAGGGGAAGTACAACATTTGCATATGGCATGACATACATTGCATTACATGGTTATCGGTATGATTCTGCTACTAAGGTTTCTCTAGAAACCTTACCCTTTACATAATGCAGGTGAAGGATCCGTGGGTGGCCGAGGAAAAGAGCGAGTTTATTTTTAGTTATTATGTCTTCTGTTTCCTGGCATGTATTTACAGACAATGACAGTATTGTATATTCTAAATATTATATAAGTTAACGGAAAGTGGTTTTTTAGTTCATTCTGGTTTTAAAAAGTTTATTCTCTCTGTTTTACTATTCCAACATGATGGTGGTTCCAAGGGCCACCTTGGGGAAAGATAATAAAATAAAACTAAGGTGTTACAATTTCCCCTATATGAATTGTCTTTGGGCCTTCTCAATGACTTCAATCACCCCTAAAGGTAATATGTCATGCTGCATAGGATATAATGTCATTGTACTAGTTACAAATTTTACCAACATCATTCTTCCTGTTAAGGACAGACTTGCTACTTGCCACCCTTTAAGCCTTCCCCTCATCCTTTCCACAGTAGTCGAGTATTTATCTCTATGTTTTCTAGGATGTGATATATTTGCTCCAAGATATCTTCCAAGCTCTTGTACTTGTTGAAATTGGCACTTAGCACAAATCTCCTTTCTGGTATAGTTGCTGACGTTTGGGGAGAAATAAATCATTGTTTTCTCTTGGCTAACTACATGTCCAGAGACGTCTCCAAAATCCTGTAAACAATTAGAAATGATCTCTATTTGGTTAATATTAGAAATTAATATTAATTATAAAGTTATTAACATGTCAGAAAAGATGAATAGGTTTAGACATTCACTCCATAAATCTATTAACAAAGTGTACGGTCTATCATCCAAACGCCCCTCTGTATGTCGAAAGGTGCTCCTTTTTTAGAAGTGGGTTTATGGGAATTGACTTCAGTCAGTACTCTGTAGTCTGAAAGAAAAGATGACTTTTTTTTTGGGAAAATCTAAAAAAATTGTGGGAATAGAAAAATCCCAATTCAAAACAATAAAATTTAAAAATCTCAAATCAGTTTTTTTGTACTTTTTGCGTAACTACAAAAATGTTATTGGATTTTTAATAACACGAGTATATAAACTAACAATACCAGAAACTTTTAGGTACTACGTGTTTACGCTGTGAGTTGTTTGCGCTCATGTTGTTAATTGAGATACTCGTGTTTTGAATTACGATACTCGTATTGTTAAAAATCCAGTGGTGTTTTCGTAATACGCAAAAAAAATACAAAAAGACTTATTTGGGATTTTTAAATATTGTTGTCCTGAATTGGATTTTTCATCTTTCCACTATCTTTATTTGGGATTTTCCCTTTTTTCCCATTGTGGTTAAAAATTCTCTGTAAGAGGCATGAACATCTATTGGCTTATTTAGGGTGAGCGTTTCCTCACTTAACGCTACGATACGGAAGAAAATAAGGAGCAGTGGATGATTTAAGTGTTTGGTGTAGTCTTAAAAGAGAAGTCACTTTTTTTTTTTAAAAAAAAAAAAGTGACTGAAATGTATAAGCTCTAAAAGGGAGCTTTTCAGAGCGGTAGTGTTTGTATTTTACTGTTGAGACACCACCGATCTGCACTCTTCTCTCTCACCGACACTCCACTCTTATCTGTTAGCTTTACCACCAGTGACACTCTGGGTCTCTTACACCAACTGCAACACCCGTTGTAGTCAAGAACATAGAACATGCAAACCACTCCTCCCATTCTCTTCTCCAAACAACCAAGCTAACAAGCCACATATCTCAGCCAAACACTCTCAATGAGCCTCATCATCGGAAGCAGGTCACATATCTCCTCTATTATTTGTGTTCTTTGAGCGTTGTTGTTGGAAGAAAAAGGGTGTCCGCTAGAGTCTCGACACTTTGCGCAAGTTCCGACGTTACGTTGCCAATTTTTGGTGAGCCTTGTAGGAAGGTGATGTGGATCAGTCTTCTTACTAGTTGACGGTGGCAAGGAACTGGGTGGGTGTGTTCTCCAGCGTGGGTGGTGGCATTTTTGTGGTCTGCTGTATAAGCAATGGGCGACGATGAAGTTTGGAAGTGCTGGGAATCTTAAGGTTGTCTAATTTACACGTAGGTATGTTGATATGGTCCTCTTCTAATATGTCGAGCTAGCTGGAATAGTGCCTGTTGACAGTGTTTATGCCTGTGTACTAGTTTTTTTCCCAAAACCATGGTTTCCTTCTCTGTCTGTAACTTGTCTTCCTATTACCTCCACCCCTAGGTTCATGCTTAAGGCTTTTCCCTTGATCAGAAGCTTCGATTTGTGAAGTTTTCCTTCATTCCAGATAAGGTAATGTAAATGTTGATTGATGTTCAGCCTCTATTTTCTGTGCTTAGGCTGTTATTTTTTTTTTTTTGGCAAATTTTGAACATCCATCGAACCCATAAGCCTCTATTGTTGTGAAACTAAGAAGATATATTACATTGTTGTGTTCTGAAATGCCTGGTCTTGCCATTTTAATGAAAAGGAAAAGAAGGAAAAGCATGAATGCAGAATAACAAAGTCAACTAAAAGTTTATGATATCTCCATTTTGCAATTAGCTATTGATATCAAGTTGAATATAAGTAGATATTGATTTAAATAATTCCAATCAGTTGAAAAACAAGGTGGGTCCATGAATGTTCAAAACTTATAAGTAAAGGAATTGTCATATTTTATTAAGATAACGTCACAACTATGATAAATGCAATATCCATTGCATTTCAAAGTTGATATTTTTATCCAAACACAGTTGACTTATCATAAAGTTACTTATAAAAATAAGTTACTTCTGATAAGTCACAACTAAACGGGCTTTATTTTGAAACCCAAATCACGGTTTTAGAAACTCTTTTCTGCAAGTCAGAACAAAACCCCTGTCAAATATTAACATGGTTTTGAAATTCAGATTGGTTACTGAACTGGCAAGGGGACTAGGTCATATTGGAGTCAAATCGGAGTTAATTTGAGCAAGGTATTAAAAATTGAACCGGTCACTAAACCGGTTGAGACACTAGGTCAAGGGTTAATGAGTCAGATTGGATAACTAACTCGGGGCTAAATCAGTGAGAAAGTCGAAATTTTAGGTTTATTAGTATGAAATTATAAAGGAGGTGATTTTTTTTATGAAAAAGGGTTAGAACAGGTTCAGTTATCGGATCAGTCTAGTTCAAGCTGGGTCGGACCGGTCCGGCTCAATACTACAAAATACAGCAAACCAGACAAGACAAGGAACCGATTCACCGGTTTCCAGTCTGGACCTGTCGGTCTGATCCAGTTTTCAATTCAATGAATTTGAGACTAAACCAGTGAGAAAATAAATTTGAAAGATGTCAAAATGGAGTATTAAAAAGTAAAATTTGAATGTTTGAATCCTAACAACACTAAGAATAATTATATTTGTAGACTTTTCCAAACAATTTTGGCATTTAAGAATTTTTTTATGATCACATGATAATATTTTTGAGTGATTTTTTTTTTTGAAATAGAAAGTAGACACCTCAAACTTTCCATAAAATCATATTTTGTAATGTTTGAAAGTGTGTGGAATTAATTATGAATTTTTTTAAATTAGATAGTTTTGAACAAGCAGTGAACCGATTGAATTGGTCAGATCAAACCGCCAATCCAATCAAGTTTTCAAAAATATGCATATTAGTGAGTGTTTGGGTAATCCCAAACTGCGGTTTTAGAAGTTATGCTAAGACAACAAATTTTATCACATACTTATCTTGTAAATCGTAAAAATTATTCTTAAAAACTAATATAAATTAGTATAATTATAAATCGTAAAAGTTATTGTCAAAAGTTAATTCAAATGACTCCTAACATAATGTTACTCTACGTGCATGTCTAGCAAAGCCTCAGTTTAAACCATGGTTTTATAACTATTTACAAAAAAAAAAAAAATTGGCCTAAAACTATTTACAAAATTTAGCAAAACATTAATGACACATTTATATATTTATATGCTTTTAACTATTTATTTACTTAATGAAAAAATTATTTCTTTATGTATTAATTTGATAAGGATTTGAAAATTAGTACAGCCTCCCTTGGAGAGTAGTTTACGTGCCAGGTGGTTGTGGGAGTTATTGGGTAGTTGTTTAGGGCTTAGAAGCCCAAAGTAACTGAATCTAAAAACCCACATGCCACAAAATAACTATATCCAGTACAACTGTCTTACAAGGTGCACTAAAAAAAACAATCTTAAAAAGTTAAAAGTATTGTTGTTTGACCTACAGAAAAAATGTTTTCTTTCGCCCATCCACCCATACTTTAAAATCCTATCTTCTTATTGAAATATATAGGCACATTAGCACGCACCGAAAATATTGAGTCATGGAAAATAAGTATGTTTTTCTAAAATTAAAATTGTTCCTGTTATGCAACGCAATACATCTTGGATTATATTTTTAAAAAAAGTATTGTTAATTTAAAAGTTATACGTTTTGAATTTTGGATTTTAATACGTGTTTACAATGACTTATAATAATTTACTGTGAAACTTAAAATAAATATAATAAGGGTCTAATCGAAACATATTAATATCACGCGTGTCCCTAGAATCTGAATTCTTTACTCTTCCCGATGTACATAATCTTGAAACGCTGATATCTCTTGTTCCGTAGAGACAACGGAAAAGAACCTAAAAGGGTTTACATTACATTCTGATCAATGAGGCATGCTGATCCTAAGAGACCCGTATTCTGTAGTCTGTACGCTTGACATTTTAGTTTTTCACCCACAAAATTTTTTGTTTATTTAAACAAGAATGCCAATAATAAAAATCCAAGTTAGATCAGATGGATGAGTGAGAGGTGAATCGAAAGAAGTCCAATCCAAAATCCTAAAAAGAGACCTACAGGGAATAGCGTCGTACCAGGACCAAGCACTAAGCACCGGTGGCCCTATCATTTCACCAGACAGAAAGGATCTTATTCCCACTCAATGTCTTTATCGGAAAGCGTGAATCTATAATAACACACAAGCACCACAGTCTTTCCAAGGAATCACAGAATTAAGGCACTGTTTAAAAAAGGTGGTTTGTACCATGAACAGAAACGGAGCAAGCCCAGTTTTGAACAGTTTCAATGAAAAGCTATCATAAACAGTCAAATACGTGAACAACCAACCTTTTGCCAAAGCCGTTTTAACCAACATTGTTTGGATGTTTTTCCACGGAGCTATGTTTCTTTCTAGTGGCAAATCCTTCGCCAATCCCCATATGTTCCATTGGTATATATTTCATTCCTGAGCAAAGACTTGATGCGTAAATGAATATTCCATATCACAAACTGGAAATAGTAACCAATTTATTCCGTATTCCATTATGATCTGAAAGTTCCAGCTGGGTAGCATACCTAAGTCATCAAGTACTGTTGTACAAATGAGTACCTAACCACATCCCATGATTCAACTCCTCATACTACAATATAATCACTTCTTGGTGGTAAAAATATGATTATTAAATGCACCTAGACCCAAGAGTTAAATATGCAAAGTCACTACAGTACCATCTCACCAAAACTCTTTGGCAAGTAAAGCACAGAAACAATTAAAAAAGGGAACTTGGTAGGGCTGATTAAGAGTGGTCCCCAACCTCGTCTAATCTTCTTGATTAAAGAACAGAGATCTTTTCATAGGTCTAATTGCTGATAAAGTTTATACAAAACACAATCACAAAGAGGAAAACAGGACCTTTAATCGAGGAAGTACAGCTGGAAGTGTAGGCAAAGATTACTAACACAACAAAGACCTGAGGCTCAGGGGATCTTACTTTCATAAATATCAGAGTATATATCATGAAGAAAATGACCTCCTAGGGCTCCGCATACAAACACCTAAACTTTATGAAGGGTGAGATTGATTTGGAAGTTCAAATTACTGATAGTGACCTCATGAAAAGTAATTTTTGTCATCATTTCACTCACTCACCGCATGCATTAGCTACAACGATATCATTATATTGAAACTCGAGAATGAAAGTCTCCGACTGGAGGCTAAAATCACGAACAACCAAAAGTTCATTGATTGCATTAGCAAGTCTAACTTAACCGAAAGTTCATTGGTCGCATTAGCAAGTCTAACTTAACTCCAAGACTCTATAGTCTACGGAGTAAGATATGGACACCCTCCCTTCAATATGATTCGAGATAAAATAGGATTCCAACAAAACAAACAAAATAACATGATAGGGGAAAATAAACCTACAGCAGAGACTCCCATTTGGGCCATTTCACGGGAATATTAGCAAAGTATTATACCATTTCAATATTTCTCCCAGCATGAATAGTGGGCACAAATTTGACATAAGTGCAGAAAAAGATTGGCAAACAATGAGCGCTAAAATCATTAACCAATGAAAATCCTTGATTTATTGGTTTACATAGTTGGCTATTATGAAGGGAAAAAGAAAAGCATGACGGAAATATCTGTATAAGCCTACTTAGTAATTTTTAAAACAAATGATAATCCTCATGAAAAGGGAGAAACACATCCAAATAAGCCATGTTAAAAAGAAAGAAACCAAATTCTCCGCTAGAGAAAGCTGTCCCAGAGAGGAATGCGCAGGGGCGCACCCTTGTAGGCTAAAGTCAGATTGTAGATACCATCATCTTCTGTTGAGTCAATCTACAAACATCTCAACAACCCATAACAGCACAATTGTACACAAACACCCCAACATGTTCCTTCACAGCAAGAACCTGCCAATCTAAGGTGCCATTTTTTACCCCGGATGCAGGGCTCCAGGAATTCAGCACAACAGCTTCGCCTTCAGGACCTCTCTGACCACCCACGACCAAAAGGTGCTTCCCACAAGCCTTGAAAGCCAGACCCCATCCATTAGAAGAATCAGCCCGGACAGGAAGCCTTCCCAATTCATCCCAGGCATTCTTTACCTTGTTGTACTTCTTCACCATGTTGGTCAGATGCTCCACAGCAAATAACTGGTTGTCCACAACTGCCACAAGTGGGGGTGCCTGAGCAGCCCCATTAACAAATGGATACATATCGTCTATTTTCCGCCAACTTCTTGTCTCAAGATTATACTCCTCTCCACAAGTCAGTGAAACTGTGGGACTGGACATTCCACCTATCACATAGAATTTGCCATCCATGAAAAAACCAGAGCACAATCTACGCGGTGTGTGCATGTTTGGTAACTGTTCCCATCTACCAGACGAAGAGTCATACAGCTCAGCTGATTTCAGAACATGTCCGTTTTTATCACTTCCACCTGCAACAATGGCAATCGAGCCGAGACTACCTGATCCAAACAAACAGCGAGGCCTATTCATCCCCTGACACTTAGCCCAACCGTGAAATATCAAGCTATACTTCCAAATAGCAAAATCCAACAATTCCCTGCCAAATACCAATAGTTCACTACCCACAGCCAAGGACTCCTTGTCCGCATGGTTGAAGCATTCATCACATGGTATCTTAGGTAATGCCATCCATTTCTTCTTCGTAGTGTCAAAAGCCTCCCATCCCCGTGGATCACACACCAAATAAACCCAATGCTCCACAACTCCCAACTGTTTCCTCAACCCATATAAATACCCACTTTTAATCAGCTCATTGTATCTTTTATTTATACAAGATAGTGAAGCATAATCCGATCTATTAACCCACGCAAGACAGTTCAGGGCAACATCATCAATAAGACCAGGGAGAAGAGAATCATTTGGTTCAATTCTAGTTCGACCATCATTCACTCCTTCCCTTGAATTCATTTTCAAAAACTTTTTCACTTTCTCTCCATCTTCCTGCATAGAACAAGACAAACATATTTCATTTGTCGTGCCAAAAGTTTTCTAGTTCATCCCTACAAAACCACAGCGGATTAAAAGCATGCTTCAACAGCAGTATCCAATAGCCTACTATGCCTCTATTTTCTACTATACAGCCTATGCCCAGAAAGCAAATTCCAATATCAGCATGCAACCAATTTATAACTAAGTACTTTTTCCGGCAATTGAGAAACTTCAGTTAGGAGTCTATACTTGTATTATCCTATTAATCAAACCCTGGAGGAACTTCTTCCAATTTATATATTACTATATTTACAGGGGAAAAAAACAAAACAAAAAAAACAGGATCTCGGAAAAATATTAAAAACGAGCACAAGATGAAATGAATCGGCATAAAAGCTTTAAATTCCAGTAGTACCGGAAACTTAGCGAGAACTCCCAGGAATTTCCCTCGACCAAATTCCGCGTGTCGAGACAGAATAAACTGCAAATCCATGAGAACGATAGATTAACATAAATTAAAAGAGGAAATGAATGAACTATGCATGCAACTGTAAAATATAAAATAATCCGATACTGGCAAAAGGGTATGTGTTGATCCAATTTAAGAAACAGAAGCCGGATACGGATCCAAATCGAGAGAATCAAGTCCGCTTTTCAGAAGCCGAGATGAGAGTAAAAATGAATGTAGGCATACCGAAAAGGAAGAAAAGCGTTCGGATCTCAGACACAGGGCCGCCGCATGATTGGACGATATTAACGGTGGCGTCAGCGCATGATGCCGGTGACCGGCGATGGTAAGGAAGGGTGAAGGTGGGCTTTAAGATAACTTAGAGCAGGGAAACACCCGAGCACTATGTGTATATTTTGTCATCAAATTTGTTTGATTTGCAATGTTGGCCCCATGTTTGAGTGTATTTCTTGTTGCCCCCTTTTAATAACAGGCTCATCAATAACCAAGATAATGTGAAGTTTTTTTCCCCTTTTTTTCTTCCTTGATTTAATAATTAATAAGTACTAACATTAAATTAATAAAATAAATTCTTGGTATATATTTAACTAACGTTGTCAACATAATTTTTTAAAAAGAAATTATATAATGGGTTTTTTTAAGTAAGGTTACATAGAAGTTTGATAATTTCATTTGGTTTTTTTTTTTTTTGGTAGGGCGTGATTTCAGTTCTGATTTTAATGGTGTTAAAATCATAAAATTAGAAAAATAATTAGAGATTATATCAAATAAATCAGAGACAAATCAGCACACAATCAACACACAATTAATTCTCATTATTAGTTAGAATCATATAATTAAGTAAATAAATTATAGATTATATGGAAACAAATCAAACAAATTAGAGACAAATCAACATACCATTAATTCTCATTTCTCATTAAACTTTCCTTGTATATAGACGTATTATCCTATTTTAGGTTTTGGAAAAAAAAAATTCCTATTTTGGGTAGAATGTTTTATCGCGTAAGTAATGTCATAGATTGAGAATGCTTCTTGCTGTCATTTCAACGCCTGATCTTGTTCTTGCACAATTCCTCGACGGGTTCCATTTTTTTTTTTGGTGCGAAACTTCAAAAAAATATTATTCTCCGTCTAATTCTAATTATAAAGACACCTTAACTCTTTTTAAAAAATTCTTTAAAAATTTTTTAAAAATTAACTATATTATTTAATTATATCATATATTGTGTTTTAGATAAATTTTAATGTTTTAAAATAATATAGTTAGCTTTTTTAGGATTACTTTAAAATTCTGTAAAAATATCAATAGATCCTTATAATTAAGAGAAGAGTGAATATATTTCATTGGGAAGATAAATTTAAATATTAAGATAGGACACACTCCTTGTAATATTTGAACAAAAGCCACAATTTCTAAGCCGATAATGTTGATCAGTCAAACTTTTTCTTTCTTCTTGTTTGAATTAATGGTCAAAGATCTTAAATATACACGTAGCCGTAACTCGTGCTAAGAAAAATACATTTTTTCTGCTAATTAACTTATAGATAGCTCTCATTATCAATACCTTAATTTTTTTTTTCTCTAAATTTAAAATTCACGCATGTTTATTTGATTTAATTTGATGGTCCTTAGGAAGTAATCAAGCCAAACTGCTTCAAGTGGTTTATGGCCACAAAGAGATCGAAGCCGTGCGTCAAGGGATCTTAGCTTCAATTACCTACCAATTTGATTTTAATAGAATTGCGCAGTATAAAAGTTTGGATGAGATACGCTTTTTTGTGATTCTTATAAATGGGCGTTTATTTTATTGTAAATATTCTTGGACAATAACTATTTTTCCTTTATTTTTTTCTCCTTCAGAGAAACAGTCACTGTCCTAAATTCAGTTAAATACAAAGTTATATTTATGTACCATTTGCTTGGTCTGGATAATATTGTGCAATTTGATTGATCACTAATTCTAAAGAACAGAAGCACTTTGGACAATAGAGTATATGTAGACAGAGAAATACAGTACACAACATAAACTCAGGGTTTGTATAGGTCATTAAGTCCTTATTTAGAATAATTTATTTTAGGGTAATAATAAAATATTATTTACGGAATACGGAGTAAGTATGTGAAATGGGTCTTTCTCGTATTTTGTACACAAAATCTTATTTAGTATAAATAAATCATATCAAACAAGGTTAACATTTTTTGGACAAATTAGGTTAACATTAGTAAAAGTGACTTCTATATCTTTACTGACTTCAACAAACTGAACTGAGTATAAAGTTGATGTGATTTACACTTAAACAAAGTTTTATAAAATGTCATTTTGACATAATTTGACAGGCCCGTTTTAAAATATTATCACCTGAATAGAAATAGAAAGACTGGAAAATTTTGTCAACTTTAAAGTAATTTTGGTAAAAAAATATAAATTGCACCAAAAACCTTACCACAAGTCTTTTTATTCAACTCACTTTTTTTTTTTTTTTTGCTTCAAAACTGACTCTCCATGTTCCCTGATACTGCTATCCTAAAAAGGCCATGAATTTATGAAAAAACCATGCAGCTTTTTATTAAGTGACTGTGTCTGTAGATTTGTGCAGGCGAGTAATTAAGTTGTCCACCACATCAATAGGAGTATCAAACATTGTGACCACTTATGTGATGGGACTTGACACTGGACCTGTCTAATTGAACGCTTAAAAAATTAATGGTTTTGTGGTTGAAACTATTCATAGCTCTGTGAAACCTGAGACTATTCATATTCAATAGAGCTAACAATATCTCTAACTAATCTCGCTGGCGTACTTTCTTGGAGTCAAGCATGTGCATCACTTAATTAAATCAAAATTGAAACATAACTTAACAATTCACTTTTAATTATCTGAGTTTTAAAAGTGAATCTCAATATCAAATATCCAAACTTTACTCATTTGCCTCGTATGTAATAGTTGATTAGGGCAATTTTACAAAAATACGGTAAACAGTGAAATAAATAACCTAAACACTGTAACATTAAAATTATTTATCTATGTTACACTGAAAAATTGTTTATTGAAAAAACGATTTTAAAAACGTGAAGAGGCTGTTCACCGCTAGTTGAAACTGTGAGTTTCTTTTCTTTTCTTTTTTTTTTTTAAATTTTTCTTTTGTTAATGAAACTTGTAACTAAGTATTTTATTTCTTTGCTCCACTTTTTATTCCCCTTTTAAATTTGAAGCGAGTTACAATTAATTCTCCTCCACTTCACCACTTACTTCTTTTATCCATTTTTTAAAATCGTTCTATTGAAAAGTGGGGGTAAAAGAAATGGAGTACTCAGTTAAAATTTTTACCAACAACAGAAAAATTAAAAGCAGAAAAAAGAAACTAACAGATATAGCATGCGAGAAGAGAGAGAGATTAACTAAACTCGTTTACTAGGTGAACGACTCCTTCACGTTTTTAAAGAGAACGATTTTTAGTATACCATATATGTAAATAGTTATGATTTTATAGTATTTGCGTAATTTTTTTTTACTATTTACCATATTTTTCTAAAATTGTTGTTAATTAGAAAGTTTGCTTAGATTTTAAATATAATATTTTAATTTACTTTTCGTTTACAATTATTATTTTTTTCACAAACTATCACTGTGAATGAATGTAGTAAAAAAAAAAGAGAGAAAGAAAGAATTGCGAGAAATTTAATTAATATGATAATGCTTGAATAAGATATTTTGGAAAAACCTAGCCCACATTTATTATAAAAAAATGTTCATAAGCATGTGTTAATCAATTTTTTTAAAAAAAAAAATCACAAGGGATAAAGAGGGAGGCGTGGAAGAGGGAGAGGACAAAAGGGAAATACAGGAATTATGGGGGGAAATAGGAAATATCGTAGAAGCACAAAAAAATTGACTTTTATTTTATGACCTTTCTAGAAAGGAAAGGGTCTACCTTACCTTACCTTACCTTACCTGCCTTCCAATATTACACACGCCTATCTCAATTAGTATAATTTATTTATCAAATATTCAGCCCTTTGCATTAATTGGCCATTAACTCCATTTTTTAATTAATATTCGACTCCATTCATTTCCTTCCTGCTACCGTGTTGACGTCGTCCTTTGGTGCTACACCGTCCATTTCCTTTGGACACGCCTATTCTCTACTCTCTTCCTACTTTTTAAATACAGTATCTTCTAGACAAGATTTTTCAAAAACATACAAAAGACAAATCAATGCGTTGAAATTAAAAATGATACAAAAGTTATTAACGCGTAATCTCATATAGTTAATCTATACGTTTATGTGGTTAATGTATATATTGATGTTGTTAATTTATAATATCAATCTGAAACTTATCTTTCAATTAGACATGGGGATTAATTGTTTTTTAGAATATAAATTTTTGAAACAAAATATTTAAATTGTCAACTTATAATTTGTTGTTCTTAATGTATATAATTGAGGGGTAAGGACTGTCGTTTACAAACATTTCAATATACCAAATTCTTTCCACTAATGTGAGATGGGATTTTCTAATTTCAACACAATTTAATCAATTTAAGTCGTTACCGACCATTTTTTTGAACAGAAATTTATTAAGTAACTGAAATATCGGATCTAAGCTCGACCCGATTTTAAAAAACCCGCTGACAGTTTGTGTTTTTTTAAAAAAACATAAAAAATCCAACGTGTTCCCTTTTCTTCCGGATCAATTCCTTTCCTTGATCGTGTCATTTGTTTTTTTAAGCTCTCATGTTATCTTTTTTTTTTTTAAGATAATATAATATTCTCTACCATCCAGTCAAAATATTACAATTAAACCCCTTTTCTATGTTTTCCAGTTTTTTTCCAGCTTCTTTCCTTTCTTTTTTTTTATAGTCTATGTTATCTTTTTTTTCCAGATACTGTATCTTTTACTATTCACTTAAATATTTTAGATTTTTTATTCAATCGTATCATTTTATCACATATAAATTACTTTATACTCCCTCCGGTCCCAAGGGTCTGTAACTTTTTTGTAGAATCCTAGGAAAATTTTAAGAAAGCAAATTAATGAAATTATATTACTTAATCATATTATATATTGTTTTTAATTACATTATATATTAGTTCATAAGTAAGATAATATAATTTAAAGAAAAACATAAATTTTAATGCAACTAGTTTTCTTAAGATTTTCTTATAATGCTCCAAAAAAGTCAATTCGCCCTTATAATTAAGATCGAAAGGGAGTATAAAATATTTAAATCTAGTATTTATTATGATATGTGACTATTTGGGAGATGTTAGCCAAATTTTAATCAGACTAAATGATTATGGTTACATAATTTATAGGATCTAGATATTTATTTTTTTCTTTAATCAATCAATTATTTATTTTTAATAAATATTAATAACTAATTATATTGTGCAGAAATTTAAAAATGATTAATTAATTAATTATATTTTATAAATATTAATTACCCAATTCTTTTTTCGATACATATTAATTACTCAATTCTATTATGCATAAATCAAGCCAAATCATAGCTAATTGTCAGTAACTTAATTTATTTCATTTTGATGTTTACTCTTTTAGTATTAGCTTTATGAAATTTGAAGTGTTATCCTTTATGAAAATTACATTTATGTTATTATAAAAAATTGATCGTGAATTTTCAATTTACAATTCAAAAATAAATTTTTTGATTCACAATTCGTATCTCAACTTAATAACCATGCTTCTGACACATAAATCCCCTTTTTGACATTTTGACTTTATTTTGCTTCTTCGTTGATTTCCATCTGTGCTACTACATGAGAAGAGTCATCTGAAAGAGTAAACAACAAATAGGTATAAATAAATTCAATCAATAAGTCAATGTGAAAATCACACTATGATGCTCTGTTTTTAGTTTTTTGGGAATTCAAAATAACCTTGAGGTTTTGAAGTTTTCTTAAAGCAATATAAGAATTTTATATTTGAGTGAATTATTCAAGGTTTTCATTTAAAAAATAATATAATCTATTTGATTCATAAAATCTTCCTCGAAGTTTTCATAGTTTAGAAATTATCTTGAGGTTTCAAATTCACTCAAGGTTTGTGCTTTAAACAAAATGGATAACCTTGAGGTTTTATCTTCACTCAAGGTTTGAGTTTAGAAAACCCTTTAAAATTCCCTTGAGGTTTAATGGATACCTTGAGGTATCAAGTTTCAATAAAGATCACAAAGCAATATGAAACTAAGAGATATAATTTATAACTTACAAACTTTGAGGTAGAGTAATTCACTCGAGGTATTTCTTTCTTTCCATTGATTAGCGAGGTTTATAAAATAATAGAATTTTTTGAGAGAAACTTGAGGTTTTAGAGAGGTGAGCCAAACCTCAAGGTATAGCCCAAACCTCGAGGTTACAAGCTTTAGTCCAAACCTAGCAGCTCAGTAAGAGACACTAAAACCTTGAGGTTTGATAAAAGCTTAAGGTTTTAGTCAAACCTCAAAGTTTGCATGAGATCCCGCTAACTACGAGGTTTTGGCCAAACATCGCAATTGCTTCAAAGTGAATTTCACTTAAACCTCGAGGTTTTGACCAAACCTTGAGGTTTACAGTGAAACCTCGCTGTTATG
>JBAGKO010000014.1:20150455-20165528 GCA_037177275.1 Acacia concinna
TGAGGTTTGATAAAAGCTTAAGGTTTTAGTCAAACCTCAAAGTTTGCATGAGATCCCGCTAAATATGAGGTTTTGGCCAAAAATCGCAATTGCTTCAAAGTGAATTTCACTTAAACCTCGAGGTTTTGACCAAACCTTGAGGTTTACAGTGAAACCTCGCTGTTATGGTGAGGTTTGTCTCAAACATCGCTGTTATAGTGAGTTTGATTAAACCCCTGTTTCGTGAAAATTGAAAACATTATCTTTTCAAAATAATTCGAGTAAGATCAGTTCTTGATAGAATATCTTTGCAATAATAAGTTTGGTTATCGTTAACACATGGGATCCAACAATTTCAACATTTACAATCAAAGCATCATTTCATTATATGACTCCTAATATGCACGTAATCTAATAACCAAATAAATCCAAAATAAATTTCTGTCAGTTAAAGATTTATCCAAACTCAACAAGATGTCTAAAAAAATATTAAACAAAAAAAGTGATTAATGCTCATAAATGAATTTTTCACAAAAGAACACGCGTAGCTGTGTGACCATAACAAAACCACACACAGAGAGCAAGAAAGCGACAAGTAAGGTGGAGCTTATTCTTTGGCAAAACCAAACAATAACCCCCACACACAAAAGCCATGCCACAAACACACAGAGAACCAGACACACATGTACACTCCAACGAGAGGCCACAAATCAGGGGCAAGAAGGATTTCCTACTTATCTTCTTTTTTTCGGAAACTAACACGGAGACGCTACTATTTCAGCAACCAAAGAGAGCCTACAGATTGGGGGAGAGAACCGCATATCAAACCACCCACTGCCTTCACCAAGTTTGATGTTGAACCAAGGACGAAAGAAAAGACAAACGGACTAGATCGGTTACCACTACTACACTAATGCCAGAGATGAGTATTCTGGAGCAAGGCTTTTAGAGTTTGTCACAACACAGAGGGAGAGGGTGAGTGAGAACGTGCCTGAGAACGTCCAAAGCTTTGAAACACCTTGAAACTGAGAGAGAAGGCAAGCAACAACCGTCGACCATCGTGATGAACTAGAATCATAAGAGTACAAAGAGAGATGGTGGGTGAATGCACAAGTTGTTGAGGGTAGGAGTGATTGCTTGGAAAAATCTTGGTCTCAACAATCCATTTCAAAGAGAAGAAGTAGAGTGTTGGGAGGTGGGAATGGTGGGTGTAGCTTTTGATTGTATGTACTATGTGTAAACAATCTGATTGCATTTGAGTTTTGGTGTTCTTGTATTTCCTAACATATATTATTATAAGATGTTTACCCTGTTATGCTTTAGGGAAGTTTCATGCTATAACTACAGCATGCTTGGGTTCGTGTTACAAGTTTGGCCATTTGAACTAACTTTTCTTTTGTCTTTCCATCGGGTTTTTCTTTTGTGGTGATCAATAAATGAATGATTTAGTGTTGAAGTTTATTTATGATTGATAAATAGAAACATAGCCATTTATGAGTGTTGGTTTTCTTGTGTTTCCTAACATATAGTCACCCTAATATTCTTTAGGAGCTACAGTTGCATGTTATAGTTTTTTTGTATAGTAGAAAGTTTAGGTAGGGATAGATACTGATACCCTATTAGGCCTAAAAAGACCCCCAACCTCTTTGAGGATTTACAGGAGAAAATTACAAATAATTCTACCAATGAGGTCCCTTGTCAGTCAAAGGGTCTAAATACACTTCCTTTTGATTGAGATGGCAAGACCTTAACCAACTGTGTCAAACTTCATTAGCTGCATGTTATAGTTTTTGCAGACCAAGTTGGTTTCATAATTTAAATTTAACTATTTGGTGTTAGAACTCAAGTAGAAGGGTTGTTATTTAGTCTTGAATATCTTTTATGCTTTATAAAAGAAACAGAGCCATTCATATTTTTTAGTGTTTATTACTATCACTCTTTCACTTTTGCCTATGTCATTGTATCTTTCTGCTTGCATTATAAGTTTATGCCTTTGGTGAACACATGTGTATGAAATATGATCTTATCAGTTCTGTATGTTTTTTCTTGAATTCGTGTTCAGATTTTAATCAGACTTTACCATTTGTTGTAGGACCAAGTGACATAATGCAAGAGGGGAATTTTATGGTGGCTAGTCATCCATCCTCGAAATGCTTACAGAGATGTCGCTTTCAGCCTTTTGTCAGGAGAAACAACAAAGCATCAATTATATATGCAATAGTTATTAGGAGTTAGCATTTTTTGCTAAGCACGTGTCAATGAATAGATGTTATTTGTATTCTTGAAGTTTAGTGTTACTAAATTTGGAAATCTGTACATTGTGTTTATTTATTTTCTTTGAACGTGCACCTGCATGGCTTTTGCTGCCATCTTTTGTGTTAATACATTCATGTGCACAAGCATGACGTTTATTGCCACTTGTTGAATGAAAGAAATAATATATTCTGTTCAGTCAATGTGGATAAATCACTGTATTGATTGAGTTCTTCTAGGGATGAAATCAACAAAAACCCAATGACTTTAACATCATGAAATTAGAAATTAACAATATTAGGATCTTATTTCACATCATCCGTATCATATTTCACAGCACTAGATGAAAAATAACTTTTTTGAAACTTTGTAGAAGACAAGTTGCCAGGGGTGCTTGCGATAAAATTTTGACATCAACTTACGAATAAACAACATCAGTATCATATTTCATAGAATTAGTTTCCTAATTCATAGCATCACAAAGAAAGTGTAATAGAATTCGAATCACTGACAAGTCTTGAGTTACACTTTAAAGTTTAACAACATGATATCACCAATTCACAAGGTCAGTATCCTAATTGATAAAATTTGATAACAAAACAAATTTTCGAATCCCTTTTGATAGACAAGTTCAAGTGGTTAGTGACACTATAATTCTAACTACATGAAAATGGTAATTAACAGCATTATATTCATATTTCACATCATCGTTCTCCTACTTCACAACATTGGTTAGCATAATAAATTTTCCTTGAACAATGTCTTTGTCAAATACATCTTTCAGGTGTTTCACTTTAATGTTAACAACAGGAAATTATTGATTCACAATGTCAATATCATAATTAACAACATTAAATTCGCTATTAACATCATCGATATCTTAATTCGCAGCATCAATAAAGAAACACATATATTGCGAATGTCTCTTTAAAAAACAAGTTTGCAACTGTAACACTATAATCTAATAACAAGCTTCTCAATTACATTTGCATTTCACTAACAACATCAAACAAAAAATATGTGAGTGCCTTTTTGCACATTCTAATCATATTACATGACAATGGAATATACGGTAGCACTACCACATAATGTTTCCTTGTTATTAATATGACAGTACATCATTGCGAATGTATTAATTACAAAAGGGATTACACATATGAAGCAATCTTTCTCCCAAAAAATTATGAGTGGATTGACATTATGTGTACAACAACTTATCCTCCAAACAATTGCATGCCCTACCTGTAAAAAAAAAAGTGCACTTATCACAATGTCGATTCACTAAGTTTGTGAGACAATATTCATTAACCAAAGTCACTTCCCATATCATCACTTCACATGTGATATTCATAACAACACAACCTATTCACAGTTTAATCTTCACAATTAACAACACCTACCCTACATATGTGCTATTAACAACATAACACGTATTTAGACATTTATCTTATGTGTTACCAGTGATCATCCCTAGCCATAATATTTCCTCATTACTTTATACCTACACAAGACTCGTCATTGTTAAACACTTAATCGGACACCAACAATCCAAAAAGGAACAAACTTTCACAATCATTAAACTAAACAAGATGAAATAAACAACACTAGTATAAATATTATGTTATTACTTTATTCTCATATTCTTATCTCCATTCATACTTCATACTCCCTTACCCATACCACGAAAACCTAGAAAATTTAAACTCCACCAACAAAAGGATGCCACATTTGACCGATCAAAGTGGAAGAATTAGAGAAAAATAAGATTTAAATCAATAAGGATACAAAAAAAAAAACCCCTGTGTACCTTAAACTTTCACCTTTGTTGTTGTCTGTTTTTCCTTCCTACTATCCGCCTTTTGTCTAATCACAATTGCACCCTCTCTTCTTATTAGCACTAATTGTTCCATCAAGGTGAAAGGATTAGAGAAGAATAAGATTTAAGTCAAGAAGAATACCAAAAAAAAAAACCCACCTACTTTAAACCTTTATTTTCGTTGTTATCTTTGTTTTCTTTTCCTTCTGTCAGTTTTTCTCCATGAGGGTCAAATACTTAGCCTCTGATCTGTTTATCAGAATTAACTGAGGGCATTTTGATCTTTTTGGTAGATTAAAAAATATCAGATTTTTGCTGCCATGCTGATATAGAATTTCACTATTTAAAAGCACTGAAATATCTTTTAGTATTTCAATTGTATTTCTACGATATTTTCCCTATCCATCTAGAATGGGAGGAAATAATATTTGATTATAGTGCTACAAATGAGGCAGCTTTAGCCTTAAGGCAATAAATGGAAGGTGGATGCGTCAGGACCACTCAGGGATCTGCCTTGCTTTCCTTTTCAACCAATGGCACTAGCATTAAAATTAAGAAAGTTCCATTTATTTTATTTTATTAATTAAAAAAAAAGGGGAGAGAGAGAGAGAGTTCAGTACAGAGAGAGAGAGAGAGAAGTACAAGAAAAACCAGAAAAGGAAGGAGATAGCAATACTAACGAACAAGTACATGTACTCACTGCTACTTTCCCCACAATTGCCTGGTGTTGTGCCCCTGCCCCTATGCCTCTGACTCATTCCCTTCTCTCTTTTTATTTATTTATTTTACCTTTTTCTTAGCTCCATTGGCATTTTTAAATCACCCAACCTTTACATATGATATATAACTTGGCCCCCTCTGGTACTACGAAAGAGCAAGACAAGAAGTGATGGTGGCAATGGATGTTTGGTATGTTGACATTTCTCTTCACCATTAAACCACTTCCATTAAAGAAAAATAAAAGAATCAATATATTGATCTTTTTTATTCCTATGACTCAATAATATGAATTTAGCCCCTTTTTACAGTTTTGAATCAATTGTAATTTAATTTCTATTTTTTTTCGATGGCGGACCTTTAGTCTACGAACCCATTGAGTCTTAGTATCTGACTGTAATCTGAACTTCCAGATCTGATGATTAATTTATAAACTTTGATGATGTCAAACTTAACACCTATAATGTTAACCATGTAAGACATTAGTCTCTGTATTTTTTAATATAAAATTATACCTCATTTGTTTCTATTTATAAAACCCCATTGATTTTTTGAAGAATTTTAAGTAAATTATAAGTAAGTTAATTACATTACTTAATAATATCATATGTCATATTTTATTACATTATACTCCCTCCAATCCTAAATATAAGTCCCATTTTTGTGTCATAAAAATAGGTCTTATATTTAGGAACGGAGGGAGTATAATAGTTCATAAGTCAAACAATATAATTAAAAGAAAAACAACAAATTTTAATGTCTTAAAATAATATAATTAATTTTCTTAAAATTCTTCAAAAAAGTCAACATAGATTTATAAATAGGAACGAAGGGAGTATATTATATAATTTTTACAGACTAAAATTTAAAAGGATTTAAAATGTACAGGTATTATAAGTTGCATTTTAAAATTTTAATTGAGTTAAAAAACGAGAGAAACTAATAAGTTACACCAAAACAAAATTTAAGGACTGAAATTATAAATAAATTAAGGTTACGTACTAAAACTAAAATATTAATTTTACTCCAATTAAAGGAAGTAACTTTTATACGCCCTTAATAATGATAACTTCAATCTTTCACTCCGTCTCAACTAATTTGGCTCAGATGGCTAAGGGACTCGGGTAAAGACTGGCACCTTAAACTTCCTTTTTAAGTTTTTATAAAACAATTTCTTCAATTGCCTATAAATCACTATCTTCTACTCCACTAGGTCATAAATATAAAATGGATTATAATTGTTAAGAAATATTCAATAAATTATTTTTTAAAGTATTTATATGGGTGATTTTTTTGTTAAAACTATTTTATAATATATAATGTAATTATACCTAACATATGACATGTTTAAACAATTTATTTAACTTTTTTATTTTTATTTTTAAAAAATTAATTATATCTTATAATTAGAATGGATGAAGTAACGCTCTACTCTCCTGGAATCACCGAAGCTGTTGGGTAATTAATTAATGAAGCATATATGAAAATTAAAAAATAGGAAGATGATGAGAAGACGGAAGAGAATCTAGTACGCATGTTTTTTTATTCAATTAAAGCTAGACGTGCATGTGAAACCAACCAACCAACCAAAAAAACAAAAAGATACCAACGACCTGTTTCATGCCACCTGTCCTACTAAAAAGAAACCCCCCACCTTTTCTTTTGGGGCTCTAATGTAATTTAATTAAATTAAACGTGCCAACAATATTAAGAGCGGTATATATATATATATATATATATAAGAATAAGCCAGCATAATTTTCTTTTTTACATATAGAAATGACATCATTGAAATAATTAATGAAAACAAATTGTTCTGTGGCCTAATGGTATATGTATGTGTAAGCGAGGTTTATAGATTTGTGATGATGTTCATAATTTTAAACTGTTAAATTAAAAAATATACGAATACTGAGTATATATTAGTGGAAGAGGAAAAGCAACGTTACGCTGTCATGAAAGTGGTCAAAAGAAGGCGATGAGAACGAAGGAGTCCGATTACAACTTCCCCTTGGAAAAAGGTGTGCAACTTTTGAAGACACACACAAGCACATTGGAGGATGTGAAATGAAGAAACAAAAATGTTTGTTTTATTCAACTTTTGTTGGCAAAAGATACATTGGACGATGATGAATTGTATATATTATAATTGTATTATTATATATACGTATACAATAGCGATGTATTGATATTTACTATTTGGGATAAGATTATGAGAAAATCACCATACAGTCTAATCTCTTAATTAAGTTGTCAGCTTGTAATGACCTATAAGTCATTTTTACTTGAAAATATCTGCTCGATCGTTATGAGACCTTTTAATTATTAGATTGGGCATCTACGATCATTCTCTCAAAAAATTTTAATCTGCGCTGCTGGGTTACATATATGCTTTCATCCTTAATATTTCACAAGACAGCCTAGCTAACAGTAACATCATTTTGGATGGAATAAAAAAAAAAGGGTAAAAGCTAAAAATGAAAAAGAGAAGAAGCCTATGGCTGGGATATATATAAATCTGCAAGCACATATTCGTACTATAATACAAAATACAAAATACAAGTTGATGGATGCGTGAGTGGGTCGCAGAGAGGGAATAGTAAGTGGCGTGTGAATGTTGAATTAGACCAAGTTTGGGTTCTTGACTTTGTAGGTTGCTCAAAGGAATAAGGAATGAAAACCCCTTTTTCCAAGTTCTCAACAAAACAAAACAAAACAAAACAAAAAATGTCATTCTCATCTCATCGCATACGCCTGCCTTATCTACAGTGAGGCAGAGACGTGAGGAATTAGATTACTTGGTTTACCATTTAACAAAGAGGCCGTCAATATATTATAATTATATCCCCCACAATAATCAAAACAAACGGCAACACAGTACAATACATAAATAGTTTCCAAAATTTTCAGTTAAATATTCAAGTACGAGTATGGCACCCAAGTTAGCTAGAGAGTCGAATCTTGTGTTTTGATTTTATGTTTACCAGAGAAGATCGACGTAGCGGGGTGATGCAGAGGAACACCTTCTTTTACACCATCTATGTGCATAAACTAGCACACCATTCGTCCTAAAATATAAGAGACAACTATCATTTTTGTTCCATCTCAGAATATAAGAGATATTTGAAAATTGTCCTGTACTTTAATTCTTTTCTTTTTTTTCAATTTTTTCCTTATTCAATTCAATGTATTAATATTTGTGTCGATCATAAAAATTATCATTCCTAATAAGAGAAGAGAGGGGTAGGGGAGAGAGTAATGAACTTTAATAAAAAAATTTTTTTATATCTTTTTATTAATAAAGTTATTTTAATAAAAATAAATAATAATTCTGATATATTTATTATTTTTATCTATTTTTTTAAATTAAGAGATTCAATTAAATTTATTTTATATTTTAAGATAGAAGGAGTAATTAATAATGAAGTTGGGCAATGGGCATGTGCTTTTTAAGCTGGAGTTTCTCACTCTTTCACACCAAAAAGCAAAAAATTAAAGGCAAGCTGGTGATTCCACCCAACCCGCGAGAGAGAGAGAGAGAGAGAGAGAGAGAGAGAGAGAGAAAAGCTGGTTAGTTTAGTTATGCTCAATACCGTAGGCTCCAGTTCCCCATATTGAAGAAGGGACAACCATGATAATGATATGTTTCAGATATTCTATGAAGGCAGGAGGGAGGGTGGTGCATCATTCAAACAGAATGACAATTGACAAGTACAGATTCAGGGGTAGAGAGAAAATATTAGATATCATTATTCTTGTGGGAATTTTAAAGGAGGAAGGATTTAAATTAATTTCAGTTAAAATTTTAAAATATTTTAAAATTTTATTACAGGATTAAAGACAAATAAAAATAAATTTTTTACGTAAAAAGAATATAATATTTTTTATTTTATGAATAAGTGTGGAACTTATTATGAATAAGTATAATTCTTCTATAAACAATATATTAATTTCTGGTTGTCAAAATTACACACTTGTTTTAAAAAGATTTCACTATTTTATAGAGAGTTGCATACTTATTTATAGAAAGATACCATTTATTCATAAATCAAAGGACATCATTTCCTTTTTACTAAAAAAACTGATTTTCTTTTTCATTTTTGATCGTACAGTGAAATTTCAGTATTTTAGATTTAATTAAATTAATTTGAGTCCTTAATCTACAATTAATATTCTCCCACAAGTCTTTGTTGTGTTTTCCTATCACTGTTTCTGGGCATATAAATATATATAACTTGATTCACACACCCAAACAAAACCACTTCAAAAACAGCGCCGGCTTAACACTTCCATTTCATCATTTTGCGTCCAACAAAGGATGACTGTGATCAAGGAAAACGTAAACATCAGTAACGACTTTTCATCTTGTTGGAAATGTCTGTTAAAATGTGCTTACCAATACTAATGATGATACAGTGTAACTTGTGGTGCTTTCTGAGCAAATGGAAATGCACAGTACTGGGGGGATATATAACAAAAATATAAAATAAATATTTCGCCCACAAAGTACACGCGAGCTCAAAACTTGATAAATGCAACAGCAAAATAATTTAGTCTCCTGTGTTACAAATTTCATAACAAAAATGAACAATCACTTTCTCACATTCCTTCCTTGCTACAGTACTTCCAGAATAAGTCATACACAAACACAGGAGATCCTAAGAGCCTGTCTCCTCCGACCATAAAGACTCCGCAGAGTAAAAAAGGGCAAATCCAGGACGCACATAAACGAGACAAAATTAGTGAAAGATTGGTCAAGCAAGTAGGTCGTTGCTGTTTAGATCTTCTAATCTCTTGCGTTTGCACCAACACAAATATTCAGGAATTGGCCCATCTTCTCCAATAACCCAGTTATGCTGAGCAACATCAACCAATGTCATCCGGTGTTTTGGATCTGCACAACACAGATTTTAAAGTGAACATCACAGAATAAAAAAAGAAGAAGGAATAATTAACATCTTTAAGGCAGGAGACAGTGGAAAGCAGAACTTAAATATACCTTTGCAAAGTAATCCTTCCAGTAAGTTCCTAATTTCGGGGTTTAAATCATCTGGGAGCACTAACGGATTATTGACTATCTGGATGAGAAAGGAAAACAAAAAAGGTGAGCTGAGGTTTATATGACAGAAAATGAAAAATGAACCATGCAGAGAATATATGCATGACATACTTTGTCATACGTATCTTGAAGTGTGTCTCCAAGAAATGGGTATTCACCCAAAATCATGCAGTACAAGGTAACCCCAACTGCCCATGTATCTGCAGCTTTGCCATTATAGGTAAGACCTAAAAGAATATGAACAGATAAAACTGCAGTAAGAACATGTATTCTCAGGCGCTAAAGTGCCTAGAAAATGTTTGGAAAATATAACTCTAACCTAAACAACATTCTGGGGCAGTGAAAACAGGGGTCCCAGGTGATCGGCGAAGCATGTCATCATCATCCTACATTGAATTACAGCAGAGACAGAAAGTTGGAAACAGAATGAAGGACCATAGTGAAGGAGAGATGTGACAATGGCTCTCAAGATTTTAAAAACAAATTAATGGCAGAGCCGTGAAATATATTCATCAGCTTTCACATCTTCTTTGTGCTCTGATAGCATCAGCTTTCATAAGGTATATCTTATATACACTAAAGCTCAGTAATTAAAGTCACCTCAAAAGCCTGGCTGACGCTGAAATCCCCAATCTTCACTGTACCACGACGTGTAACCAACAGATTATCAGGTTTGATATCCCCGTGCACTATATTCTGCATTCCAAATAATACGAAATAATCATCATATAACAAAGACAAACTAAGCACATAACATACATAAATAAGGTAATTGAAAACAATTCTTACAGATGACTTTGGCCCCCGCAAAACTGTATCAGCCATATTTATGACACAAATAAGGCTATAACTACAGATATGACTGGTAGAAAAATATTCAGGAGCAAGTTAAAAGGATGGGTAAAAGGTTCTGCATATAGAAATTCAATAATAAACAAAGGTATGATCTTTAAGTTCAATCTTAAGTGTTTATTTTCCCCTAAAAACGTGGATTCAAAAGCTGTTTCTGCAAGCCGTGATACTTCTCTCACATACTTACTTCGTAAATCGTAAAATCTATGTTCAAAAGCTAATCCAAACAGACACTTAGAAATGGTGCCCGACAAGCTTACAAATTAAGAACAAAAAAAAGAGGTTTAATTTATTACACGGTGGGAGTATAACGGAAATATGGCCTAAATCATCCTGCCAACTTTTGACCCTTTAAACAAAACTCCATTAGGGAATCCAAGGCCCCAGAGTCATTAAAACTTGAAAGCCAACATCAAGGGAGACAAAGAAATATGTTATTTGAGATATGAGGAACTGCAAGACTATTTAACTTTACTTGAAAAGAGAAAACTGCACATGCATCCATGTTAATCGTCATAATAAAGATCAGATGCAGCAGTGTAATAACAATCTACAGAAATGATGATAATACCAAGGGAGGCATTAGTGAATGCGAGAAAGTTAAGAGTAAAAAATAAGCACACAAGGATTGGGTAAGAGATAATGCATGAGCATGAAGATATCTTAATCTTGACACTATGTCACGCAAGTATTTCCTAGCAGTCTCCTCACCCAAGCTACAAGAAGGACTTGAACCCTCACAAATTCATTTTGACTAAAGGTAGTTTCAGTAGGATTTTGTTGTGAGTTATTTGGACTCTATAATGTTGAATTAATATTGTTTATTTTGTGATTGGATTTAGATTATTGCAATTGGATGAGTCTTAATTATTTATTTCCTATTAATTCATTGAGGCTATACTTGATATATGATTACTAGTTTGTGTAGTTAATTTAGGTTAATTTGAGTGTCGCAATTGTGCGCTCATATTAGAGGAAGCAATTGCATTAATTTAATTTATTTCACACATCAAGTGGTTCTTTAATAATATTCTTAAGCAATAACTATGAATGCGATACTAGGAATAGCAATTGACTAGGAGTGTTAGACCCAATGTGATTACTTGGAGCTGGGCTTTTACTTAATACTTGATGAATTTTAACTCTCATATTGTTAGTGAACTATGAAAGCCATTGAACCAATTTCTCAATAGGTTTATTTAATTCACATTCCATTATATTATTATTTGAAAAATACCAAAAATAGTAGCTTTAGGATTTTAATTAAATTACATTATTCTTTTAATTATTATTTTGAAAACCCCAAAACTAATTTTCTCTTATTTTCATTGTATTTGCATGACATTTAGATTACTTGCGAATCAATAAAAGGCTCCTCGAGAAGAGAGAACGATCATTGCCTATACTCAATCCTTGGTCAATTTTTGATTGTGGACCCCAAAGCTAATGATAAAAGTCCTCATCAAATGGCGCCATTGCCAGGGAGTCATTTTTGACTCTCTTGGTTTTCTCTTGGGGTTTATCCTTGTGAACCAGAAATGATTAAAATAAAATAAAATAAAATAAAAATAAACTAAGAGGCTCACAAGGACAAACCTCGGTTAATCCAACCAATTGACTTAGAAAACCAAGAGAGTAAAAAATGACTCCCCGGCAACGGTGCCATTTGATATGGACTTTTATCATTAGCCTTAGGGTCCATGATAAAAAATTGACCAAGGATTACGTATAGGAAAACCTAGGATCGTTCTCTCTTCTCGAGAAGCCTTTTATTGATTCCAAAGTAATCTAACTGTCATGCATATGCAATAAAAAAAGAGAAAATTGGTTTTGGGGTTTTCAAAATAATAATTAAAAGAAGAATGCAATTTAATTAAAATCCTAAAGCTACTATTTTTTATATTTTTTCAAATAATAATGGAATGAAATATGAATTAAATGAATCTCTTGAGAAATTAGTTCAATGGCTTTCATAGTTCACTAATAGTATGGGAGTTAAAATTCATCAAGTTTTAATTAAAAACTCTAAGTAATCACATTGGGTTGAACACTTCTGATCAATAGCTACTCCTACAATTGCATTTATAGCTATTGCTTAGGAATATTTTTAAAGAACCACTTGATGTGTGAAATAGATTAAATTAATGCAATTTCTTCCTCTAATATGAGCGCACAATCGCGACACTCAAATTAACCCAAATCAACTACACAAGCTAGTAATCACATAACAAGTCTAGTCTCAATGAATTAATAGGAAATAAATAATTAAAAATCGTCCAATTGCAATAATCTAAATCCAATCACAAAATAAACAATCTTAGTTCAACATTATGGAGTCCATACAACTCACAACAAAATCATACTAAAACTACCTTTGGTCTTATCTAGGAATTACAATAACAATATGAAATTCATAAAGAAACTAATATCAAGAAAAACTCCCCATTGAAGCTCTAAAACTCAAGCCAAATCACCAATCCTCAAGAGTTGGAAAGTTAGCCACGTATGAAGCTCTTTTCTGTCACCAAAGAATGACAAAACACAACCATTATGGGTGAAGAGATTGGCTGGAATGAAAGGACAAGACTATGGAAGGAGAGAGGAGGAGAGAAGAAGTTGACAAAGGTGTGATAGTGATGATAAAATGACGATTTCGGTGATGGTGATGGTGGTGGTGGTCTCCTCCCCGTCTCTCCCCGTTTGCCTCCTCCTTTTTGTTTGCGGCACTATGCTTATATATAATTTTGTTTTTCTTCTTCTTCAAGAATTAATCTAGCTCTTTGATATTTTCTTTGACCTAGTTTCCTAATCTACAAAGAAAGGTAACACATATGTAATATCTTAATTTCCAAAAATAAACTAATTAAGGTAAATCATAAAATATAAGATATTTTTAATCTTTTTAAGCTTAATTGATTGCAGCCACAATTAATCACAATCACTCACAATAAATGCAATTAAGTCTAAAATTTGTGATTAATTGTCTAAATATGGAAAGAAAAATCTTGTAAAAATATGATTTGATGTGGTAGTACAGTTTTTAAGCATGTTACATTCATATTTGAAGGTGTTATGACGGATTAGGTTTCTCTCATAAGCTTTTTTCTCATCATCTTTAAATCTTATCTTTAAAAATATAAAATGGATAGCCATGATTTATATAAATGAGGGGTCTGGATTGACTTATGAGAGATGATGAGAAAATTGACTCATAAAAGGATCTACTTCCGTGTTATGGCACACCAAAGGTGGCACAAGCATCATGACAATCTACACAGTAAGTGAAACTATTAAAGATCCGTTTGGATGTGGTTTATTTTAAGTAATTTGTTTTTTTATAGGCTTATTAGAAGTAACTTTAAAAAAATAAGTGACTTATTAGAAGTTGTTGTGTTGATGTGATTTTGCAAAAGTGACTTTTTTTTATGAAACATGTTTGGATAATAAGTAGAAAAGTGACTTATGATGAAATTTTTTAAAAACAAAATTTGTTTAAAAAATAAGTCAGAGATGTGTAACTTCCTATATTTTTGTTCACCAAATTTTCTAAGTATATGATAAGATAAGGTGAATAAAATGGTGGATTTTGGTATAAAAATCATAGAGCCAAGTAAGTTTTGACTAATTTCTAGAATGAGATTTGCAATAGTCTTATTATACATCAGTTTATCCTGGGTAAATGATATCAAAAAATTATGAAACATTACATTCTAAAACTATACATGTCAAGCTTTAATTTGATATATTATTTGCATGATTTGGATGTATATGTTAAGATATATGAATTTTTTAAGTTTGCTCAGTGAAATTCGCCAGTTTTTGAAACAGTGTTTAAAAATGAAATTATTGAGAATTTTATGATTTCAATTGAACCAAGAAAATGTTTTTGTACTAAATCTAGACTTAATAAGGGATACTTGAGCTTTGAAATCATCTCAATTGAATATTTTTACAATTATATATGAATTTTCAAAATTTGGTGAATTCTGTCCAGAAATCCGAATTTAAAAAATATAATGGTATGGTTGTAATTTGTGGTCAAACCAAAGATAAAGATGGAAATAATGTATAAGAAAAATTAGAGAGTGCTCATGAATTATTTGAAAACTAATGACAATCAGTTTAAAATTTTTAGAGACAATTGATATATCGACGGTGTAAAAAATTTAATTAAATAACCATTTTGTCTATTCTCTCTCCTCTCCCTTCCTTACGGGAAGGGATCATTTCCCTTACCTTCCCATCATTTTCCTCTCTATTACCCTTAATTTGGGGTAGCTCCTAAATTTTTTTTGTGGTTCTTTTATAACTAAATTCTATATAAAATGAGTGACATTTTGATATATTATGGGCGAAAAACGGATCTGTTTTCAATTTTTTATGATTTTTCAAAGATT
>JBAGKO010000014.1:20165628-20178170 GCA_037177275.1 Acacia concinna
AATACTTACATGATCCCAAGTTGTACCCATGCTATATCAATCTCTTCCAACTTTAAGAATTCCCTGATATCCTTCTTGTCAATTCCGAAAGGATAGGTCAATCTAGCACCGACAATCCCCACAGGCATCTCCAAGTCAACCTTGGTAATCTTTTCGCAAAGCTTCCTCAATCTTGCCAAGAATGCATACTTCTCCTCATTTTGTTGGTCCTATAAAACATAAACTAAAATTATAAGTATGATATCCAAGAAAGTTGAAGTAAAAGTAATGTGTTTCCTACCATCAGAGGTGTCTTCACTGTATCAATAAGATGTTGAGGCCAAAGGATAAAATATCCTATCAACTGACCAAGCATGACAACCTTTTAATCATTGATTAGAATGACAGTAACTTCATCCCCCTCTCTAACACAAGTAACGGAAACCTGACTAAACCTATATGGAATTGACACATGATGGTGGGTAGATGCTTTTCTTTGTAAGAAATCATCAGCAACAGCTCGCAACTCTGGGACATCTAAATATATAGTGCAAGGATCTCCACAAGAGGAATGGGATCAGGGTTGGCAATCGGTGCCTCTGATGTGTCGTGATTTCCTTTAGTACTAGTGGGGACGGCTAAAGATTCTTGGGTTCTGCGTTCTTGATTTTCCCTCTTAGATTGAATGAAGGACTAAAACTCCCCATGCAATTGCTGCATCATCTCTAGTTTGGATTGAGCGAGCTTTTCTTCAAATGTGGCATTGAGTTTGGATCGGATGGATTGAGTGAGTTTGGCTCGGATGGATTGAGTGAGTTCCTCCTGAATCTTAGCAACAAACTCACTACTAGGTTCACCTCGTGACGCATGTGTGGAACGTCCAAAAAATTTTGCTACTCCAGTCCCCCTTTTTTCTTCTCGTACGCGAACGAGGTGATTGGGCTTTCCAATAGCTGTTGCTAAGATGTCCATCCGACCAGATTGATTAAAGAAGCCTTGTGTTGCCTGCTCTTCAAGTTCATCCTGTAGTGTATATTTTTCACAAACAAGTAAGTGACAAAGAAACAATATATATATCAAATAAATAGTGTTACAAATCTAACTACAAAACAATACTTACAATCCTTGCGGCAACCTTAGCAATGGCAGCATTTATGTATTTGTCACCCTTAGCCCTTGCTGCTTTCCATTTCTTATGATGTGGAGGATGTTTAGGGGTCTCAACGACAATGGTAGGGTTAGATTGAGCTGCCTCCTCCATTCTCTGCAACTCTTCTGCCATCATCTTTCATTCAAGTTTTCGATAACCACCCCAAGACATCGTATGTGGGTATAAGTTATTTGCTTGTCTCTCCCTGTTTTCCTCACACACTTCCCATAAAAAAAAACCAAAAAAGGTAAATCAAACATGTCAAATAAAATCAGAGACAATTGTATAGAGTATGTTAATAGAAGATTACCAATAATTTAGGATCTTGTCGTGAAATGACAAATAACCTCCAATCCTCGGGAGACAGATGCTATACGTCTGACATGGGTCCTTATGTCGATATGGCCCCCCGAATGTAATCCGTAGTAAGCCTAGTCTTGAAATCTTTCCACCGCAGCTGAATTTCCTCTATCCAATACCTCTTGAACATCAACGTGTCTGGGACATCATATGTTTGCTACAAGGTAATTATATAATAGTCAACCAATATAAATAAGATAATATTGTACATGTATAAAAACATACATACCAAAATCTGTTGCCAAATCCTATCCTTGTCATCCCTCGAAAGCTGTCTCCAACTTGATATGAGAATACTAACTTTACTATGAGCCATATATCTTATATAGCTAATGAATCGATCTTCCTCACGACCAACCAGTTGCATATCATCATCAAAGTCTTCTTGCAGCTGACCACTTTTTTTGGCTTGCCAAGCTACAATCATTCCAAGTTTTGTACTACCCCTCCTCCCTCTCCCACTTCTCTCATCACCATGTGCCTCATCAGAGTTGGTCATATTCCTCTCAAGAAAAAAATAATGTTAGATAGATAAAGAAACTAAAATAAACAACATAGTGTGTTAGACATATAATCAAAACAAAATAGCATTTCTTTAAACCTAATGTTACCTAATTCTTCATCCAAAAAAAAACAAAAAACAAAAACCAAAATGCTACCTAATTGATATTTTTGAAAATTAACAACATTAAGGGGAATCCAAAAAAAGAACTTCAATTTTACAATTTAATTTTTAAAACATTCAAAATGTAATTTATAAATAAGAGGAATTATTTTTTTTATTGAAGGCTACTATAAAAAAGCATATAAATTATAAGACCGTACCTATAAATGTTATAGCAGTTTTTTTTAATCCTAATGCAACTTAGTTGATTTTTTAAAAGAATTAAAAATAGTAAAGTTGTAGCATTCAAAGTTTTAAATGCTACAACTTAGTTGTTTTTTTTAAAAATAAAATATATATTATAAATAAGAGGTAGCATTTGTTTAATAAAAGGCTACTACACATATGCTACAGAAGCCAATATCTGTAGTAGTGTTATGTAGTTGATTATCAAATGCACGCATCTCAGAAGCAACTTGACACACATGATACCATGATAAAGATGGTGTAACAAATGTGTAATGACCCAAGAACTATTTGAGAATTCTTTAAGAAGACAATGATTTAATTGATTGATTAAGTTAAAAAAATTAAAAATTTATATGTAATTAGATGCGCAGGTTTCATATATATGTTTAAAATTATTGCTGAAGTTAGTTATATTTTATTTTAGTGAGTGGGTGTGTGTGTTTATATAGCTAAAAAAATAATTGATAGTAAATTCAAATTTCATAAATAAAGTTGAAGATGAAAAAAAAATGTTGGAAAAAATTAATATTAATACATCACATTTATATTTAAATTAACCATATCAAATAAAAATTAAAAGTTATTGGAGAATATATGTTATATCTATAATCACTACAAAAAAAGTTGAAATTAGAGACGGAATTTCCGTCTCTAAATATATTAGCGACGGAATTTCTGTCTCTAATTTGTTAGTGACGGAAAACGGTTCGTCGCTAAAAATGGCGTCACTAATTTCACTTAGTGACGGAATTTAAAATTCTATCGCAAATTAGACATGGATTAGCAACAAAATTTTCCGTCTCTAATTAGTGACGAATTAGAGACGAAATTAAATTCTATCTCTAATCAGAGACGGATTAGAGACAGAATTTTTGGTCTCTAATTTTTGTCACGGATTAGAGACGGAATTTCCGTCTCTAATTTTTGAATTTTTTTTAAAATTGTAACAAAATTCAGTCCCTACTTTTGTAAAAAGGTTTTTTTTATAGAAATTATGTCACAAATCCATCTACATTTTTTTAATTATTTTTTTCTTTTTCCATAAAATCGCCTTTAAAGAGCCAAATTAAAGATTTTATAGATTGCAAATAAAACAATTTGAAATAATAAAAAGATGGTAATTTAACAACTCCAAAATAACAAACTAATTCAAGTACAAATACAAATGTAAATAAAGTATCAAACAAACTACACAAATATTAATATCTAGTCAAACAACAAACTAACTACCCTAATATGTTATCTCCAGCATCATGAGCTTCAAAATCCAAATTGTTGCTAGCCTCAAGAACTTCTCCAACGGTCTTTCTTGCCTTGCAACTACCCTAATACAGGCTCCTTGGTTTCATGGCTGAACTTCTCCAACGGTCTTTCTTGCCTTGCAGTTGCTGAACCAAAACTTGCATATGCACTTGCCTGTAAAGGATAAAACTTAGACTTTGTAAATGAGAGTCCAGAGATACATTGAAACCATCACAATGACTAAAAACACGATGCTTACAAGCGAAAATCGATGATGAAGCTTAAGATGCTGATATACACCATATGGATCGATACTTGCACAAGGTTCTAGTTTGGCGGTAACCACAAAATTGTAGGGATCATTGTAATGACAATAGTAATGATAATTATTAATGCCATAAAAAAACCTAGGAAGATATGCTTCACAAAGAAACTTCCTCTGGGATATAATTCAATTGCAAGGGCAATACATTCAAGATTCAACATAATGATAGCAAAATATGACAGCAAGATGAATGCACAATCTAATTTCAAATTTTCAGCAGCAAAGGATCCAAAAAGTTTAGATTTTCAATTCCCAAAAGCAGCAATTTTTTTTCCAGCAAAATCACATGATTTAAAACTGCAATCTGAGTCACAAACATAATTTCTAGAGAAGATATCTCCAAAAAGTTGCAACAGGTTTGGCAACAATTCAAAGGTAATGTTGCACAAGAATCAATTTACTTAACCTCAAATAGCTCAATGCACAAAGCAATTCAAGCATCCAATGAAAGCTTAATTTTTAGTATTAAATCACAGCAGAAAAGTGGTTTTCTTGATTACAGTCCCAACAAGGTTACAATATAGAGATAACAATACCCACTCAAATGACGCAGATTCAATAGGAATGAAATTCAACAATCTCACTTCTCAAATTTTTCTTTTATTTCTTTAGCTTTTTATTTTATTTCAGAATCAAACCAAATTATAAATATAGCAGTGAATCCCCAATCTGGACAGCAATGCTAGGCACAAGGAAGACAAAGAAATATGTTATTTAAGATATGAGGAACTGCAAGACTATTTAACTTTACTTGAAAAGAGAAAGCTGCACATGCATCCATGTTAATCATCATAATAAAGATTAGATGCAGCAATATAATAACAATCTACAGAAATGATGATAATACCAAGGGAGGTATTAGTGAATGCGAGAAAGTTAAGAGTAAAAAATAAGCACACAAGGATTGGGTACGAGGTAATACATGAGCATGAAGATATCTTAATCCTGACACTATGTAATGTAAGTATTTCCTGGCAGTCTCCTCACCCAAGCTACAAGAAGGACCTAAACCCTCACAAACCCATTTGCCTTCTACATATTCAAGTACAGTAGAAGAAGAAAATCAATTGTCAGCCACAAAACTGGTAAAAGCTCTTATCCATTCAAACTAGAGGAAGAAATGCAGAGTGGAAATTCAGCAACTTACAATCATTTATTAACAAAATCAAAGGGAAGAAATAAGTTGTTATTACCCATGTAGAAGTGATATGATTCGGGATCATCGATCACCTTAATGAGATTGACTATGTTAGGATGTTCCAGCATTTTCATGATGAGTACCTGGAAAGAAGGAATTTATGTCTTTTAACATATAGGGAAAACAAGAAAAAAAGGGCATCTTAAACAAGTGAGTTAGCACAAATAACACAATTTTTTACACAAACTAGGAAGCAAAATGACACTTCAAAGTATGCATAATTCCTAAAATTAGTAATTATGCATGAATGAAGTCATTTTCTAGTTTTCCTTCTATCCAAGTAACGTCCATATGACTTATGCTATAACAAACTCACATTTAGCAGAAACCAATATAAAATAAGAAAAATATTTGATCAACCTAGAAATGCTAACAATTGGTGTTTAACTTTTCAGCATACAATGTTAAAAAAAGATATAGAAAAGAATGATACCTCCCGCAGAACATCAGTCATGGCAGTTTCTGAGGGTGCAACTCGAAGCTTCTGCAAATGAGACTTGTGAAAGGCCTGCAGATCACAAAATTTAAGCTCATTAAATGACTGACTGCAGCCTTAGATAAAGAATGACATTGTATATGCAATTGGTAATGGTCTTTTATGGGGACTAGCAATATGATCATATCATTTATCTCCGTTTCTTTCTTTTTCAACTTTTATATGTTTCACACACAGAACCATGAGGCAGAGATTCTTTTCAACCTATGAATAGAAAACAAAGAAAATATTAACAAATTTTTCTCGGCAGCAGGATATCTCAATCAAACAGCCTGTACCTAGGTTACATTGCACGCCTAAACTATACAAATCAGAAGTAGCTTCTTTCAATCAGTATCTTCCTACACCAGAAAAGAGCCTCATACCTTGATTGCATAATGCTTCCCATCTACACAACTTCGGTATAAAACCTACCATGCATGTAAAACATGCCTTCAAAAACTAACAAAGCGATGAGAAAGACAACACAATAGCACAAACACAATGCTTACCACTTTCCCATAACTACCAGAACCAATCTTGCACTCCCGAACATATTCATTTACCATCTTGTTACCATTTTCATCCTGAAACAAATAAAATTTACATAAAGCTCCTAACAAGAGATATGAAATAAGCGAGAGACCTTTCTCCTGAAAGCGTGCACATAGATCAATACTGATAAACTTTCAGAGATGAGCTCAAATGCATTGAATTTGATATTATCTAAAGAAGTTCCAAAGATAAACTACTTATGTTAACTTCATTTCAACCACAAAATTATCATACCAATTGTACTTGGAGGGAAAATCATGGTAAAATGTGAAGGAAGAAACAAAGTCCAGCCGCAACTTCATGTCAAGCTATCAGATTGGTGAAGATAGTAACTGAAGTAGGAGGTATCCCCAAACACTATTTAACAAGTTCTACACTAAAGTGATTATTTATTCACTAATACTGATGCAAAAGTCATCGGCAAATATAATGCCACTTCCCACCATTAAAAGAAGATTTCTATAGCAGCTCTTGACGTGATGCACCATACATAGGACAGTTCCTAGGACACAGCTAATGCAGTTTTGATGATCATGCAATTATGATCACCTCAGTTTAAAGATCACTAATAGCCTAGTTAGTCTTGATTTTTCCTTCTATATAAAGAAATATACATATCACAACAGAAATATACAAGACTGCTATACCAATTACCTCAGAACGAACAACCTTGTGAGTTTCCTTAACAGGAAACTGCCGACAAATCATATCTTTCTCTTCTCTCAACATCAAAATTTCCTCAGAACGTTTGGCACGAATGGGAACTTCACTATCATCTCCACTAAAAGTGTCAGTAATATCACCATTATAGGATCTATCATCATCATCATCATCTCTGTCTTCAGTTTCATCCAACAATGGCTCCTGAGAGATACTAGTCTTGATGCCAGACTGATTTCTGCAACGTTTAAATTTTCTTATGAACCCAAAGCAGCCACAGCAGCCCATCGTTATTGCAATAGAGAAACTCTTTTTGACCATTCAGACCTAAACACTCGGCCGTATATACGTCCTTCAGTTAAGAAAAAAAAGGCCACAAATTATTGAGAATCTTTAAAAATAATGTCAATAAGTAAATAAAGCATCTCAAATAAAAGTGTCAGCATCTGACTCACCTCAAACGCTCAAAAAAAACACCTAACAGCTATAATCTCTGCTGACCCTGCAATGGTTTTCACCGCAAGAGTTTCATTACAGGGGATGAAAGCAAGCGTGGTTTTCTGGCCTTGCGTGCATTAAAAAACGAATTATATTTTGCATGCTTTGTGACCGAAAGACGCTTACCTGATTTCAGAGGGAGGAGAGGGCTTCAGGCCCTGGTTGACGCTATTCTAAAGGATGCCATTCAGCTAAGTGAATAAAAGGGCTAGATATATTAACCCGATTATAATTCACATCCAACATTGTGAAAACTCCAGTTTATAACAATAGGTGCAAGCTCAGCCCCCGATCTCCCAACAACAATTCGTTGACCTTTACCATTAGCAGGAACAGGGAAATTGTCAAAAAAATAAATTAAAAAAAAGTTATCCAATAATTGAACAAATTACATAGATGAGCTTTAGTCAACAGAATTGCATAAAAACCTTCAGACGCCATCAGGAAAGAACGACAATGAAAGATATGCTCTAATTGCTTTAAAAGCATCATAATTAATGTCCGTCAAGTTACCTCGTTTTTCTAGGCGATGATGACAAACTGAAACAACTAAGAACCGAGTCTTCCCGCCTCCAAAAGGCCTAAAATTCCAACACGGATCGGCGGCCTTTGGAGCGAAATTCAAAACCCCAACTCCAGGTGCAATCGCAAGTCTAAAGACACCCCAACAATTGGAGAGAATCCACAATCAAAAAATTCAAAACCCTACTCTGATTCTGATTACGGCAGCGAGAGCACAATAAGGGATCCGTATATAAAGAACCCTAGATGGGAGAACCCAATCGGCAATAGAAGAGGAACGGGAAGAAAGGGAAAAAAAAAAATAAATCAAAACCTGGGATAGAAATAATGGAGGGTTAAATAAATGGAATGAAAAAGTTGGGGGCTGTGATTTTGATGCAACGGATCATGGCAGTTTAATTATAGCAAAACGTTCTCACGCCGCACCCACCTCGGAGAATGTTTCCGCAGAAAACGGCAACAAGAAAGGGGGGAAAAAAATACCACCTCAGGTTACACATTTCATGCAACAGGGCAAAATACTCTTAAAAGAATTAAATTAAAACCTATACAAAGTCTCAATAATTTCGTGAAAATTGATAATCACAATATTTAATCATTTTAATAAATTCATGTATCTTTTTTATTTTTAAAGTTGTGACTACCTCCGACAACTTTAATTGCATTTGCATCATCAACTGGAAATGTTTTCTTTTTCTTTTTCTTTTTTTGCCATGAACCGAAATAGAGTTAGTTATCTTTCCATTAGGGGCCAATATATAATCTAAAGTGAAACAGTTTCTAAAAACCTTGTTTTCTAAAAATGATTAGAAACTCTGGCCAAAAAGGGGGAAAAAAAGTTTATAAACAAGATGAGTTCTGCAATATGCTCCACTAGTATTTATAATCGGCCACATGGATAATTGCATGACTGGCCCAGACCTTAATTAGAAAACAAAAGGATGGAAAATTGCATTATGCCATCAAATGAAGGATTGCAGGTGTTATAAGGCTTGTTTGGTATGAGAAATAAGTTACTTATAGGTGATTTATTGCGCAATATGAGAAAGACCCCTATCACATATTTACTTCTTATTTTACAATAATTTACTTATAAATCATTTCAAACACACATATAGTATTGATTAACGTTATTTCTGTTTGGGGTTTCTCAGTCGTGACCGGCTTCTCTCCGATTCCCATTATGGTTTGCCACCTCATTTTCTTTAAAAAAGTGCTTACTTTTTTTTTTTTTTTAAAAAAATAGCATTTGGTGATGTGAAAAAATATTTTTGAGATTCTAGATGATATTGAGTAATATAGAAAAATACTTGACTGTGGGTGATACTGAAAAAATACTTTAAAATCCTAAGTGATACTATAAAATATTTTAGAATGTTAAGTGAACCAAATATTATTTTAGGATATTAAGTGATATAGAAAAATATTTTAAAATCCTAAGTGATACTGAAAAAATACTTTAAAACACTAAATATTATTGACAGTTAGATATTTAGTGATAGTAACAGAATATTTTAAGGTGTTAAGTGGACAACAAATCATCTTAAAATATTTTTCTGTATCACTTAATATATTAAAATATTCCATAGTATCACCTCATACCAAACTGTTAGTATCATTTAACATCTTAAAATATATTTTTTTTTATCACCCACCATCTCCATTACTCAATACAACCCAGGATTATAAAAATATTTTTTTACATCATCAAATGCTATCTTTTTTAAAAAAATAAAAATAAGTAACCACTTTTATCATTTTCCGTCAAAACGGTACTGTTTTAAAGAAAAGGAGGCAGCAGACAGAAATGGGAATCGGAGAGAAGCGGGACCCTTTTCAGCCCCGGAATTTGCTTCGACAATTTTCGACTTTCGAGGTTGTGGTGATTAAGATTAAGACATGCCTGAGATGGACAACCGTACTTCATCCACGTGCCTATCTATCTTTTCTGTTAGCTTCAACCGTCGTCTGTTTGACTTGCCACTTGCCTGTGATACTTCCTCCCCCCTTCAATACTCTCCTAATCTCCTTCTGCTTATTACTATCATAGGTGATAAGTGATTGTCTTTTTTTAACCAAGCTCTAAATAAGTTTGTTAATCACTTAATCGTATATTATTTAATTATATATTTATTTATAAATCAAATAAATTAATTTTATATAAAAAGTGTGAATATAAATATGTTATAGTAATTTATTAAGCATTATTGATATCTCTAAAAATATCAATTATGAACATGAAATAAATGATTTATTTTTTTAAGTAGTTTATTAAAAGTGACTTATACTTGGATTGAGGGTAGAAAAAAATGGTTTATTAGGGTAGAATAAGTGACTTGTGTTTGAATTAAGGGAAAAATTTGACTTGTTAGAAGTAGAAAAAGTGAATTTTTTTATAAGCCATTTTTTCCAATTTATTTTTATTAAGCCACTTATTTGAATAAGCTACTTATTTTTTTAAGTTGTTGCCAAACAACCATAAGTGGTTTATAACTTTTTTTTTTCTAAGCCACCGCTCAAAAGCGTCACCCAACACGATCTTATGCTCCTTCCAATAATATATAAGATAAGGTTGACTTTTGCTATAAAAGAAAGTTAAAGAAGCTAAATAAATTATTTGTATATTATCAAATTATATATTAGTTTATAAGTCAGGAAAAATAATTTAAAAAATGATAAGTATAAATACTTTAAAGTAATTTAAGTAATTTTATTAATTTTTTTAAAAAAGTCAACTCTATCTTATAGTACATATTTAAGACTGAAGGAGTATATAAGAGCCCGTTGACTATTACAGTTAAATTAAACTTATATGTATATATATAATCTAATGAGACACAATATATATTGTATTTAAATAATTTATTTTAATTTTTCTAAAAAAAGGGTCAACCGACTTTTAAATTAAAGATTGAAAGTAGTGTCGTTTTTCACACAGGGAGGGGGGAACGTGGCCGCCCACTTTTTGTTTTTAGCCAACTTGGCCGCCCACTTACTTACAACTAATGCTGGTTGGTTTTATGTAGAGTCTAATATTTCATAATGGCTAGACCAAGGACAATACTGACAGGGTAAGACCTATTGTGCAGTTTTGGAAGTTTGCAATTATATTGTTCAAGAATTCAAGTCGTAAAAAAGCTGAACCTGAATAATTTGAGGATGAGAGAGAGAAATGTGTTAGAGAGAGAGAGAGTGTGTGTCTATCGAATAGTGTGCCACGTGATCTTTGCTCACTTCAGAAGAAGCTATTGGCCAGAATCTTTGAAGGGGCATCTTGTCTTGCCTCTGCATTCTGTTCGTCATGATTCTTTCCCGGACTGAAGATGCTGAAAATTACTAGCAAAAGCCTGCTTCCTATGAGGAATCCCTCACAGGAATTAGAGTCTCACTTCAGATGTTATTGACTCTGTGGATCCTCAAAGGGAGGAAGTCCTTTTTGGACTGTTGCAACAACATTGGCATCTTCCCAAACCTATAGAAGACATGGCAAAGCTGCTAAATGCTTATCCTACTGTGCCATTATCAGAGGAGGAACTTAATGAAGCTTACCAACCTTAGAATTCTTCCCTAGTTATCACTATCTTTAGTGCCAAATTCAAGATGTTCAAGCTAAAAGAGATGTTAACTAAGATATGAAAATTCAAGGATTTTGATATGATTGATATCCCCAACAATTATTTTATAGTCAGGTTTGCTTGTAAGGAAGTGTGTGATTCTCATTTCATCTGTATCCTATTTGGAGGTCCATGGGTTATTGCTAATCATTGCATTCTTGTGTAAAGATGGTCTCCCTTTTTTGATCCCTTCCATAATCCTCTTGGTAAAATAGCCACTTGCGTAAGGATTCCTAATATCCCCATTCATTTTACTCTAAAAAGTACATTTCAAGAATTGGTGATAAGATCGGTAAAACTCTGAAAGTTGATATGCACACCTCAAATTCTGAGAGGGAGGGAATCTCTTAAATTGAAAGAGGGAGATATGCAAGGATTTGTGTTGAGCTTGACCTTCAGAAAGAGCTTGTGGCAAGAATTTCAATTGCTTCCTCCCTTTATAATATTGAATATGAAGGCTTGGACATGATTTGCTTTGGCTGTGGGAAGTATGGCCATCAAAATTAGTATGTCCTTCCGTTAAGAGGGATGAAACACCACCTTCAATAGTTTTGGATTTGTCCATCTCCACAGCTTCATTAGATCCTCATGCTTCTTTCCAGAACGATATGTTTGGGTTATGGATGATTGTTTAGTGCTCTCAGAAATCACGAGTCCTAAGGTCTGGCATCCCTTCAGCCAAAGGAAAAAATTCAAATTTTTCTCAATATGTTGATAATAAAAATAAAGTCAAATCGCAGCCATCCGGTTTTGCTCCTCTGGTTCAACTAGATGAAAAGTGACTTAAATATGATGATAAATTACTTTTGAGTCCTTCCCAAACAGGCACAAAGCTACCAAGCAAACCACTGATCTGAAAGAGAAAAAAATCAGTGGGAAAAATGTCGCATTTCACGGAGAGAGAGGGTGAGGATTTGACTAAATATAATGATTTCCCCTCTGCCATCCCAGCTTGCGATGTGACTCATTTGGAGAAGATTAATCCTTCCTCCTCAGCCAACTCTATATCACGTGATCACACATTCTCTCTAAAGGCCATTACTCGCTAAGTATCGCCCCTCCTTTGCCAAAGTCACCGTCTCGGGCTCAGCAATTGACTTCTCCTCCTTCG
>JBAGKO010000014.1:20185402-20196372 GCA_037177275.1 Acacia concinna
TGAAAATCGATTCCCCAGGTCTAGCCTTCAACTTGTTCTTCCTCAATCCTTCTCTCTCTCTGGTACGTGCTGCTTCTGGTTTTCTCGCGATGACGATGAATAGTGCCTCCAAAAGAATATATTGCGGCTGCCTCTTCTTTTTTTTAATATATACATATATATATAGAAACAACTAAAAATTAACATTACTATATTTTTTTATTTCTATTTTTTTATTAAAATATGATATCTATGTTAAAATCCCCTAAATGATGCACACAATTGATCTCTTTTTAAATCTCAATCAAATATCTAAAACTATATAGATAACTCTCCAAACATTTTCAAAATATACCTTAAATGTACAAAATATGGAGAGTCATCAATTGTCATCTTTGTTGCCCAAGTCGTCTTCATCACCGTCTTCAGAAGTTGATTTGCCACCTCCCATTTATCGTCTTCCTTGCTCAACGTTGTCGTGGGTCTAATGATAGTGGGGGAAAAGATCACTAGAGTGAGTAGGAGAGAAGGTCTCTAGTGGTTGCCGTCGGTGGGGAAGAAGGTTGCCGGCTTTAGGTTAGGAGGCAGAAGGTGATGATGGTCACTCATTAGTGAGGAGGTAGAAGGTGATGGGTGGTTGCGGTGACTGATGAAGCTGAAGCATGGAGGGTAATAGATGGAAAGAGGGAGGTAGAATTACAAATCTTTGATTTTTTGGTGAAAGCCAATTTGGTGGAATTGGTTAATTTGGCTTCCACATGGAATTAAAATGGAGACCTAATTCCATCATACCAAACAAATCTCTTGATGGAATTGGATTCCAATTCCATTTTCACCACCCCTAATTCCATCATACCATATAGGCCCTAAGGGTTCCATTTGATATATAAAATAATGGTACTGCTACCTTATTGTTATTTTTCTCTAGTTCATCTCAACAAATACCTAATTGTCCGTTTGGTTTACAGAATCGAAGGTAATGTAATTAAATGTAATACAATGTAATGTAATATAATGTAATGATGATTTCATGTATTTGTTTGGTTTGTTAATAAGGAAATATGATGCATATACATAAAAATGTTTGTTTAGATTACATTTATTTGAAAATCTATGGGAATAATATAGTTAGAGATAAAATTACCCCTAACTTTTTTTTGCCTGCATAAAATTACCCCTATCTACGCGCGCGCGCACATATAATATATACATTGGATTTATGGTAAATTTTTCATTTTTTATGGTGTACACGTGGAGTTTATAATAATTTTTTTTCATATTTAATGGTGGAAATATTATGCCCGATACAAGTTGGATTCACGATAATTTTTTAATATTTAATGGCAACATATTATTTAATGGGATATTTTAATATTTTTAATGGTGAAATATATTTGTTTAAGATTTTTTGTTAGGTAAATATTTTTAAAAAATATTATATAATTACTTAATATTTTTAATCTTTAATAGTAGTAATTATTTAAACACAACCAAACCAAACGCTGTAATCGGTATATTGCATTTGGATTATATGTAATCATCTCCCATGTAATTGAACCAAACAGGCTATAAGGGAATTCAAACTGTAACGCTAAAGAGATAGAAAATGTTGAATAATAACTATGAAGATACAGTAAATGTTATGAAATTCAAAAATAGATAATGCAATAATTCTATAATATCAACTTATTTGAATTTTACAGGGCAAAATGGACAATGCAACATTTTATCTACTTCAGACCTAAGGGAATGTTTTTTTGTATATTAGATGAAATCCAAAAAATAAAATATAGGAAAAATTGCGATTTGGTCCAAGGGAAAGAAATATACAATCAAACGGCCCCGTAAAATTGCGTAATTGCAAAAAAAAATCTTGTGAGAATTTTTTGCAATATATTGTTGATGTCAAATTACCCCATTGCCTTTAAAGAATAAGGTTTGGATCTAGCTATACACTTGTCAAAGGACATTTATAGTTAAAAAGATGAGAGTATAATATGCACCACCTAAAACAATTCCAACTCCACCATGATAATCAGTTTGGATTATGATTCGTGCAAGTTCTAACAATGTGTCTAGCCTCATTGTACCTCCCATAATGATAAACTCTTTTATTTTGAAATGGAGACTCAATCCTCCTCTTTTTTAGTCAACCTGTAAGATAAAGTTGTCATTAACAACTATCAGTGCCCATAGTGACATTTACCTCTACACCTATTGACAACTTTTTCTAACAGTACGTCAATTATTTCAATAACACAATATTCACTCAATGATGATTAATGCCGACTACTTATAAAAAAAAAGATTATAAATTAGTAAAAAACATATCAAACTTTTGGAACCTATTCCCAAATAACAATAAACCACAACTATTTCTAATGACATTTTAAAAAAAAAGAATGTGAAAATGAGATGCACTTTCCAAAAAAATTCCAAAACCACATCAATACTAAGCTTGGATTAGGATTTTTGCAAGTCTGCACACCTTATGAGTAATGAAATCAACATCATATTCTTTCCAGGCGCACCAGCAATGACCATTGTCGACCTGTACAAAAAGTTGTCATCAACAACTATCGTTGCGCATATTGACAACTATATCTGCCCGTATTGACAACTCATGTTTTCCTTCACTGTTATAATCACAACTTTCACCCCCTCATCATCATTCCTCCAACCATCTATATTAAAAACAGAGCATGCTGAACCGAAAAACATAGCTCTCCAACTTCGACGACAACAACACTCAAGCACTCAAGCTCTCAAACTCCACAATAACTTTGACGCTCTCGCAACCCACTAGCTTTGGAACTCAGACACCTTCCCAATCCAGAAGCCTCTCACGCTCTCACTTGGGTACTGTAGAAGGCGAATTGAAATGAAGAGGCAGAGATGAGTGGAAAGAGAGGGGGCGTGAGAGTGGGTGAGGGAGAGAGAAAAATAATTTATTCTTTAAAGGCAATAGGGAAATTTAACATCAGCATGAGACTTTTTTGCAATAATGTGATTTCACGGGATCGTTTAATTGTATATTTCCTTCCTTTGAACCAAATCACAATTTTCTCAATAATTTATTCTTTAAGGGCAATGAGGTAATTTGACATGAGCAATATATTGCAAAAAAGTCCCACGATACTTTTTTGCAATTATGCAATTTTACGGGACCATTTGATCGTATATTTCCTTTCCTGAGACTAAATCACAATTTTCCCTAAAATATATTATTTATGACTAGACAAGAAATTTGTTTTATTGCATATGTTGCTTTATGTGTGTGTGTGTTGTGAGACTACAATTGTTTCTTTCTAAACTTTCTCTCAATTACTGATTTATTTTATGAACTTTGACTAAGTCAAAGTTCATTCTTTTATTTTATTGAGTCTAAGAGCTCTATAAGGATTGAGTTATATGGTTTATAAACTATAATTGTGGGCCCTTAAAATCATCTTATAGGCCTAGTCATCGTGGAAAGCCCAATGAAATTATTTAGCCCAACAAGCCCAAGGCAAACCACAACAGGTACTCTACCTTAGTATGACGGACTACCTCTGTAAGACAAAAAAACTACTTCTCCAAAAACTTTAGGACATGTGCCCCTTATAACAGAAAAAGAGATATCGTAGCTAGATAATAGTTGAATGAGGAACAGTTAAAACGGCAGATCCTATCCCCAAGGATATAGCAACTACTTCTTATGGAAGTAGGATCCCACTCTGCCCTAGTTTTTAGCAACGGCTAGGGAGAGATTACGCCTATAAATCCACAAAAAATATGGTAGAGACATAGGGAATACATTGCTTTCATTCTTACTCTATAAAAACTCTATGTTCTCTCATAGATATTTATATTCACAGCAAACTGACTCAATTAAGTTATGGGTCCCACAGTCAAATCGCTCGTTATTTTCACTAATACAATCAGCAATAAAATCATTCCTTTCATGCCCTTTATTTACATTTTTTTTTGCTTTAATCCAGTTGTTGTTGACCCCTTTACTAAATTTATTCAATCTAAATTTTGTTCAAACAATAATGATGAATGTGTTAAGGACTGAGTTAATAATTGAAAAAAAAACGTTCAGATGCCAAAAATTATATTTTGCCTTATATTTTTACTTCTTTTAATACAAGTACTATTTGTAAGTGAACATGTAATTTTTTTGATCGTTACTAGCGAAGAAATGAAATAATAAATCATTAACTTTTGAGAAATTAACTTTAGTCTTTAGGTTGCATGCTAGTGGCAAAACAGTCCACTTGTATATTTGACCTCTTTTTCAATTGAAAAATAAAACTTAAAGTGCTAAAATATGAATGACAGAGACATTAAGCACAGGAAAAATACAGTCCCTTTGATCATGTTGGTGTGATCGTGAATTATTGATGAAGGTGGGTTAAAACTTAAAACTTACGTAAGGTGCAACACCTCGTCTTTTAGAGGATGAAGGAAAGGGAATGTGATGTGACGGTCACCGTGGTCGCAATGTCCGGCGGCATCCAGGGTGCACATGAACGACTTGCGTTTTAAGTCAGCTGATTTGTCGTATTGTAAATGAAAGAAATAACGAATTAATGCTTCTTTTTCTGATACAAAACCTCTTGTGCTTGCTCTCCCAAGCTTTACTTGGGAGATCAAATTCAAAACCACAGTTATACGACATACATTTTTATGTGACCCCAACGTTAACGTTATCTTTTTCCAAAGTTGAAAGGGTTTATTATGATTTATGCATAAAGGGAGTCAATGGCGTTCGATTGACTATATATGGTGCTGTTTCTTGCGTGTTCATTCAACATCATGATAGAAACAAAGCTTAAGGCGAACTTTTAGGCCTTTTGATACCCCTAACTGGCTCTACAAATACTTCCCTTTCATTCTCATTCTTCCCATCTCTCCTCTGAAGCAGTCTGAAATAAATCATCAATAGCATAGGAAGAGAACGAAGATCAAACGCTTACTTAATTTAGCATTACAGACACTCATAAAATATGGCTAGGCTCAAAATCTTCATCTTGGCTGCCTTCTTTACCTTGCTAGTCTCTATGGAAATGGCCATTGCTGCCAGTGCAGGCAACGGCAAAGGGAATGACAATGGGAAGAAAAGCAAGGACAAAACCAAGAAGAAAGAAAAGGTAAAATCAAAAGACGAATCATCAAATTATAAGAAGCTGTCTCCCCTGCCATCAGGGCAAGAACGAGCTTTTTGCCTTGCACAAGGATCCTGTTATTTTAAGACCCTTACTTGTCCAGCCGAGTGTTCACATAGAAAGCCCAAGAAGAACAAGCAGCTAAAGGGTTGCTACATTGACTGCACCAGCAAATGTGAAGCCACCTGCAAGTGTAAGTTCTACATGTTCATCAGCCTTTTGGGTTCCATTTAATTAAGTATGAGTTTTGAACTAGAATATGAGATTTTTCTTTTTGGCAGATAGAAAAGCCAACTGTGATGGCTATGGATCTCTCTGTTACGACCCGCGATTTGTTGGTGGTGATGGTGTCATGTTCTACTTCCATGGAGCCAAAGGTGGAAACTTTGCCATCGTCTCCGACGACAATCTCCATATCAATGCCCATTTCATCGGATCTAGACCCCATGGAAGGACTCGTGACTATACATGGGTTCAAGCCATTTCTGTTATGTTCGACAAACACACACTCGTTGTGGCAGCGAACAGAGTGTCTCAATGGGACGATAGTGTCGACTCTTTGACGGTACAGTGGGATGGGGAAACAGTGAGCATTCCTACTGGTGATGATGCTGAGTGGAAGGCAAAAAGTGAACAGAGAGAAGTGGAAGTGGAAAGAACAGATGAAACTAACAGTGTGTGCGTGAAAGTTTCAGGCTTGTTAGAGATGGACATTAAGGTAAGACCCATTGGAAAAGAAGAAAACAGAGTGCACAATTATCAGTTGCCTGAAGATGATGCGTTTGCTCATTTGGAGACACAATTCAGATTCAAAAATCTCTCAGAGTTGGTTGAAGGAGTTTTGGGTAAGACTTACAGGCCAAACTACGTGAGCTCAGTGAAGAGAGGTGTTCCTATGCCGATGATGGGTGGCGAGGACAAATACAGAACTCCTTCTCTGTTTTCACCTTCCTGCAGAGTTTGCAGGTTCCATAGCCCATCTGGGTTTGCTGCTGATGAAGGACTCATCGCTCAATACTGATAATCTCTTTTGAAGTTTAAAGATGAAAAAAATGCATTTTTTGCCAGGAAAATAAGGGCGCCAAATGTTGCCCATCGTTATCGTTATGTTAATTATTATATGGATTATGAAGATTTTACCTATTAAATATATATGTAACCACCTTCTGTTTATTGTTGGCAATTTTCATTTCTCATTGTTATATTTATTCTTCCCAGTTGTTATATGTTTAATCATCCCAAATCAAAATAACACAGTTTTTGATAAATGATTATATCTGAGTATATCATTTATAAGTTCTAAATTCTGATCAGAAGCTAAAAGCCTGAAATAAATACTACTGTGCAAGAGCGAAGGAAAAGAAAAAAAAAGGGTATTATAGAATAATCACTTCAATTTGAATCGCATAGTTTTCCAACACGAGCAATTAAGGTTGAGAGTAATAGTCCTATTTGTCCAGCTCGTAAGTTTGAAACTACCGCTTCCAGTAGGGATTGGGTTATATTTATATTTTATAACCCATCTGCTAAAATTTTTTCTTCTTCCTTGCCTTCATTTTAGGCAATTAACTAATACTCCTCACGTTTTATATTTAGGAAACTTCTAATATTTTTTATCAAAGTAAAATCTTAAATTTCATTAATTATACCATAAAGTTCAGCAATTTTTTAACTCTACCCTTATTTAATATACATAATACCAAATGAAAACAAAGTCAATACAGTAATAAATGAAGGGTAAAATTATATATTAATATTAAAATTTTATTGAGGTGGCTTATAAACAGGATGAAAAAAAAAATCTTCTCTCTGCCTTATATATAGAATGAGAAGAGTGCTGTTTTACAAGACTTTCTTTTTCTCTGTGTTTACTTTGGCTATACTTAAAGAAGCACATTAACTAGGTAGTTGTGGCTAATGAGTTGCCGGAGCTGCGTAATTACGTACAAGCAGCTTCAACTGCCAAACTCTTTGCCACTCCTCCGCATGGATCGCCAAAAGTATCGATTGACACCCCAACACTGCAGCTTCTTGATCCAACGCAGGCCTATTGAATTTTCATTTGATTTGAGTAAGTCTAAAACTAAAATTAAATAGATTTTAATATCAACTTGTTAAGTGTTAACAAGACTCTGACCTCTGTATAATGGAAAGCGATCTTTCGCTGCTGCAGCGGCCATGGTTGAAGTTCCCATAAATCCCACCAAGAGTTCCAAAGCTAGCAAATTTAATGGAAGAGATAAACTGGTCAGGATTAGGGCACTCCAGTGAAAGTACAGGCCATAGTTTTCTTCCTGATTCTGTGTCTGTGTTACATGAGTTGACAGGTGGTGGGTAAGAATCTGAAACTTGTACGCACAGGCTTGTTATCTGTCTTGTAGCAAAAGTTATTTGAGTTGGACCACCTCCATTTTCCTCAAACAAGACAAGTTTGTTACCAGTTGGACGTAACCAAGAACGAGGTACATGGTATCTGCAACATTATTGGTGTTTCCAGTGAGAAATAGTATTATCGTTTTTGAGTTATATCATACAGAATCTCTAAAACTTACATTGACTCTGATGGCTTTCCACAATTTTTGAGACATTTGTTGGAATTTTAAGTCCCTCTGTAATCGCATGCCTCGTTGCAACCACTGTTTGGAGCAATGTATGGGGGCCAGAATCGGCCGATGCTGTGTCCATTTACCCAAGCCTTACCTTTCCCTATGCCCGTGAAGTCAATTGCTATTGGGTTAGTACCAGAAGGAACGGCAAATCTTGTCTGGCTCAACATGTATAGCCATTAAGCATATGAAGAGAAAGAAGGATAATCAATAAGCTAAAGTTGCTTCTCGCCAATTGAAATAACGTACTGGACAATAAAACTATGAGGTTTTCAGTATCATGGAATCATATTTGCTGAAGTTAAGAAAATGGGTGATAGAGAAAGAAGAAGAATATGAGTAAAATAATAGCTAAGACTCGTAATTTTGTTCCCTTTCCTTTTCTGGTTTCACTGGTTAAGAATCAATATTCATTTTATGCCTGAAATTTTAATCTTTGATTTGTAAATGAAATATGTTAGGACCACCGCCTAATCATTTCACTGAAGCAAAATTACCCTGAGAGACATGTTTTCATGCTCTAACCCGAAGTGAGAGTGAACCAAACACGTCCTGAAAGACTTCGTGTGCTAAAGCTATAAGAGGAATTAGCTGATGAATACGACAAATTAACAATATATAACTACAGATAGACGTTATTGGTTGTATATAAAGTGCAGAGTAGTCTCTATGTCTGGAAATGCAAGAAATAATCTGTGGCCAGATATTAAGCATATCTATTTATACGAGGGAAACCATGAGTCTTTGTTTCGGACACCAGGTAAGTAAGATTACCTTGTACCAAATCAATGGTTGATTCTTGGGTAAGGTAGACACTGAGTTCTATTTTCTAGATCCATTATAAAGACCTAATTCTTCACCTTGAAGATCAACCTGTTTTCGCAAGTCGTGACAAAAAAGTGCAGTCTCAGGAACATTGATGAAGGGGAAATACTAAAGATTTAAGTTTCAGACTGCTTAAATCCGGGTATTAAGTTGGTAACATTTTTGGGGTTCTTAAGCATATCAATTAAACGGAACTCATTTTTAATTCTTATTACTCCATTTAAGTAAGAATAGGGATAAAAAAATGAATGTTGTTCAAAGAAAAGCTTCTGGAGAGGTTTTACTTTCTCAGTCTCTTCCTGCATCTTTATTCCCCAATAAGGCATGAATGCTATGTCACCATTCCAGGCTGAAGAGAAAGACCAAAAAAAAAAAAATTCCTTTGATTAAGCTGTGAGGAACCTGATATGTCTACCATTGGGAAGAGAGATCAAGGGAGCTCCCATTTTTCAACCCGTTCAATCTAATTGGGCCAGTTATTCCAGCACCCACGTGTCAAAAAAGGCTCCATAGTTCTGTCGTGTACAAATAAGGCTCATATTAATTTACGCATCACTAAGAAATTGCTAGCCAATAATGCATGTTGCAACAAACAAGTTCTCTCTTAGAAGAGAAGGATAATTAGGAAGGCTCAACCTGAAGCCCCACAGTTAGACTCAGGAGATCAAAAGTGTTCTTCCCAGCCACAAGAGTGATAGGAACATCCAAATTTTTGGCAGCATCACCAATGCCACTTCCTGCAAAGTCATGGCTTGGTATTTGTTACAATTCGTGGAAAGTTTAATTGAAGAAAAATCCAAATTTTATTTTTGGCAGGAGTAGACTATCCCAAATTTTGAGTGACAAGGAATGTGCAAAATTACTATCATGATAGTTCTCATTTCTTTCATTTTTATTTACCTGCAAGCTTCCCATTGATAAATGCATGAATGACATGGCCAAGTAATTCAATGTGAAGGACAGTTTGAGGGCCTCCACCACCATTAAGATCAATGCTAAACAAAGAAAGGGAAAGAAATGTCATTGCGGAGAGGATTATTATAGGTTAGAAGATAACCATATGAACCAGAGGTCAGTATACCTTAATGAGTACCACAAGTAGTCACTTCTGTCTACTGTTGTATTTATTTGCTCCAGCAATTCAACTTTTGAGAATGCATCCGCTTTTGAAATGCCTACTGGTTCAATTGTCCAACTCCATCCAGAGGTTGAACCTTCTAATGAATTATTGTCTTCTTTAAAAATTTCTCTTGTGAAGCTTGAAATGGCAGATTGAGAATTAATCTGTCATGCAGGGGGTTAGAACTTTATTTCAACCCCTTTGGACTGTATCAGCCATCAATGAGACCAAGTGACCATAAAACTGAAGTTGATGAGGCAAACCTTTGCAGTATTAAGCACTACATTTTTGAAGTCTGGTAAGATGCTCACTGACCAAGCTGGCAAGTGATAGGAATTGCAATTGAAATTTATTGTTGCATCAGAAGATGTGCCCACATTTGCAAGAAAGGCAGCACATGTAGATCCTGCCTGGTAAGCTGCAGCCTAGATTTAAATAATATAGAAAGAAAAGATTAATACTTTCTAAATTAGACAAGAAGTGGAAGGGCGGAAAAGAAAGACAGGAACTTGATTAAAACGTGAGAAAGTTTGAGCAAGTTTATCCATAAATGAGACATGAGAGAGATTTTTTAACAGGACCAATGATTACGATAGAGATCAAATACACCCCTAGATTCAGACCAAGTGATTTAATTTGGGGATCAGTGGCTAGCAATGCTTTTTCACAGGGCATTGTGGCCTTGTGCACATCTTTGAGGTGTCCCCACTTTGGCTGTTTAATAATTCCTGCATCATGCAATTAAGATATTTTTTGTTATAACAAATAAAACCTGTTAACACTAATTGTCTTCTATGAAAATAAGAAGCACATTTCATGCATATTCTTTTTGGTGCCACATAAATGTGATGCCTAAAATGCCTATGATACAATGCTACAAAAAAATGAAAGATTCCATTTCTCTGTCAAAATATTGATCAAGGAAACTAGAAAGTCCGCATACCATACTCATCGATTGGTGCATCATAATCATAACTTGTAGAAATGAATGGCCTGCCAGAGGTTCGGCCAAAGTTGGTCCTATCATGGTACTGTTTCAGAAATCAAAGTAATCAAATGAATTATGGCATAAAGTCACTGCCATTTTCAGTTTAGCCTGTTGTATCTATAAAATATCATGTAAGAACATAATAACTCCATGTAAAGGATATATTACCATATAATAATTTTGTAATGTTCCACCTCGTTGGAAAAATCATGCCACGGCAAATGCAAGATCTTCTATAGGTCTATGGGGAACCGCACCACCAAATAATCTAAACCTACAAATCCAAGGAATAAAAATATGGT
>JBAGKO010000014.1:20196472-20233347 GCA_037177275.1 Acacia concinna
CCCAGGGCATCCATTATTTCAAATAATGGAAATAATGTTTTTTTATTTACGAAAACGCATCTTAACACGCTATGCGAAGTTAGCTACAACGGTCTTGCTAGCCGGTTAGAGGGTGGGCTCAAGAGGTAGCGCCCCTTGCGAAGGTTTTAGGGGGCAACGCCCCCAAAGATTTTGAAAAAGGGAGGGATACTTTAAACTGTTGAGGAGTATTTCACAGAGGAGACACTAGTGGTGAGCGAACTTCAATCGATGGCCGGTGTGAAGAATATGACCAAGCTAGGCACAGAAAGTTGAGGGAGGGATGCTCTAAAATATTAGGAAAGATGAGTGGTGAATGAGGGAGGTTGTCACTATCAAAAGAGGGAAATAGTTTGACTTTCAGAGATAAAGTGTTGAAGACGAAGAAGGAGTAGGATGAAAATAATTGAGAATAGCAATAAGAAGGAAATAGTAGTGAGAGTAAAAAAATTGCATCCATTCTTTAAAATAAACGCTAAAGTGTCATGAAAATTGCAGAACCTAGTTGCAGAGGCTGGAGGGGGTAGGGAGTCAGTGGTGTGCGTCTGTTGCCCACAACAGACGTACGTCGTGCGTTTGTTATACACAACAGACGTACATGGAGTCTGTTATTTAAATAACAGACACACCTTGCGTCTATTATTTAAATAACTGATGCCCAGGTGCGTCTGTTGGAAAAAAAATTGACGCATACAACCTCATTTTCTCTTCCTTCCAATTACGATTGTGCCACGATTAATTTTTAACTTCTATTTTTTTAAAAACGGACATCTCTTATAGACGTTATACCTTCTTTTTGTAGTAGTATTAACTATGTTATGACTATATATTAATGGAAGTGTTAAGGTATAAAAATTTCCATGAACTTTTTTTAAGAGTGCACCAACCACTATAAACTTTTTTTTTGGTGCAAAAGTGACTATAAAGTTAAGAAAATGGTGCAACAATTACAAATATGTTAAATCATTTTACTTTGACCAGTAAAGATGAATGTTTGACTGTGAATAATGATAGGGATGCTGATTTGAGTCACTTAAAGTCCATGCGTTAGTCTCCTTTGTGGACCTAAAAGTCGGCATGTTATGTTAAGATATAAAATGACCCAAAAGTAAATCAAAAAAATATTTAAAAAAATCATTTAAATAATAAAGGATTAAGGTGCAAATATACACACAAACTTGTTTTGAAAGTGCACCCACCACCATAAAAAGTTTGTTGTTGCAAAAGTAACTATAAAGTTAAGAAAATGGTGCAACAGTGACAAATCCATTAAAGCATTTTAATTTGACCTCAATTTGACCGTTAGAGAGGAACATTTGACTGTGAGTGATTATCTCCACAATAATTACAACATTCAAAAGCATAAGGCCCAATAAGAGTTAAGATAAATATTATCATGCTCAAATCCATCGCTTGTATTAGCATAATATCCCGGAATTTTTATAGGTCGAAAAAGGGGTATTTTGGCCAAAATAGTGTTTTTCGGCCAGACCAAGGGTTGTACCCTAATATGTTTTGAGGCCTAGACGAGGTATTCCAAATGAACAAAGGGCCTTAGTCAATAGAGAACTGAAATATCTCACAACAATTGAAGTAAAATTCCGGGAAGGACCTCTGTGCAAAGAGAAAAAGTTTCACAAAATTTTGGGTCAAAATGTGGATATGTCCGAGATCCCCAAAAACTCCCATAATGGTCCTACATATAGTATATAATGTCCAGAACAACATAGAGTGATCAGAATAATTTTTTAGAGGTCTGAGGAAAATTTACGGATTTGCAAATATTTTGGGTGGACTGAGTCCTTGGCCATGGTAGATATTTTGGGACCTCAATGTTCTAGAAAGGGACTTGAAAACATTAGTATGTTATTTTGGATGAATTATAAAGTTGGTTAGAGGCCAAGAAAAAGTCCAAAAATATCAACTGAAATTGTTGAAATCGGCTAATTGCCAGAAAAAGGGACTTCTTGAGAAATTTATTCTGGGAGTTCTAAACATCCAAAAATTACAAAATTTTAACAGGCACCTTCTGATATTTTTAGGGATTTTCTAAAAATTTTCAGAATTTTTGAATGAATACAGAAATTTTTAGAATTTTCCAATTTTTTGGAATGATCAAACAAACTTATCGGTATAATTTGATATTGATAGACCCCCTGGCCCGACAAAAATGTGGCTGCTATTGCCTTAGTCAAGAAGTCAGATTTTTATGTGAGAAAAATCAGAATATTGTGGAAGGTGGACAGATGTCAATAAAGTGAAAATCTTTGCGAGAAAATTACACCAAAGACTTAATAAATATTTGCACTTTGACCACCCCTCTTTTCACCTATAAATAAGGCTATCCTCCCCTTCATTTTCATCGCCCAAAAACGTGCTCCCTCCCTCTCTCTTGAAGTTCCCTACGTCTCCCTTAAAGAAGCCTCTTCTAATGGAAATTGTCGTGGTTTTGGCCCGGTCTTCGGTCCAAGTAAGTTTCGAATCCTTCCCTCTTATAAATTCCTTTATTTTCTAATAATTATTAGAGTAGTTAGGGGGAGGTTATGTCCAAGTGGGCAAACCTATATAGTAAACCTAAGGGGAGGTTCTGTTAAACTATTTAGGCCAAAACAAGCCTTCTTAAGGGGAAGTGCTACCCAATTGTTCCAGATCAGGATAACCTTTCCAATGGGGAGGTGCTATCCAACTATCCCAGACTAAGATAGCCTTTCCTAGGGGGAGGTTCTCTCTAACTGTCCTGGACTAAGATAGCCTTTCCTAAGGGGAGGTGTTGTCCAATGGTCCCGGACTAAGATAGCATTTCCTAGGAGGAGTTACTGTCTGATAGTCCTGGACAGAACTAGGAATATCTAGGGGGAGGCACTGCCCAACTGTTAGGAGGTCTAGTGGGCACATCTAAGGGGAGATGCTGCCCAACTGTCTTGGTCAAGGCAATGGGGATGGGCCAGCAGCAGGGGATAGGGGTTGCATAGGGTGGTTAGCATAGGGGTGCAGGTAGAAGATGGGTATAGTACAGGAAGGGGAAGGACCCGATCCAGGTAGTAGGGAACCAGGACCTTGGGGGATACAGGAAAGGAAGGGCAGTAGTATATCAGTAGGGGCATACAGTAACATGATTTATTGTGGTCTGTATAGGTGTAGCAAAGATGCATACCAATAATCTAGTAGTGCCAGAAACAATGAAACAGAGCTCGTACACCGTGCGGGAGTATACGATAGCTAGAATTTCTAACCTTAAATTGTATTGCTTTGCTTGTCTTCTGTGTGTTGTTTAATTGATTACTGTGTTCTGGTTGAGTGAGCATGATATGTATGAAATATATGACTCTCTGTTTATATGCCTTAGTTGTGTGATAGAGGTAGTGTCATGTGCATGCTCCCTATATACAATAAGTGCCAAGAGAAAGGGTACTAGAAGAGTAATATGAGCATTGCTTATAGCATGACATGTACTGCATTATACTGTTATTAGTTATGATTCTACTACTAAGGTTTCACAAAAAACTTTATCCTTTTCACAATGTAGGTGAAAGCTCTACAGGAGGCAAAGGAAGAGAAATAGTTTAGATAGTTATGCTTCCTAATTTCTAGTATGTATATGTACTGTATAATTGATACATGTATTATGGAATCTGGTTTATATGTCTCTATTTATTAATGAAAAGTTGTTTATCATTAATGAATTTTGCAAAAATTTTCCTCTCTTCGTTTCTGCTATACGGACGTATTGAGTGGTTCCAAAAGTGACTTTGAGGTATAGTACAGGCCCCGAAAAGTGGGATGTTACATAAACGTTAGCAGAACTACTTAAGTAAATATGTGTAGTCATAAACAAAAATTCTTATATGAACTTGGTTTGTCACATTATTTATATTTTGACCAGTTAAATTATAACAGCTCATATACTTCATATTTTTTTATTTTTGTTAAATAAGTGAAGTCATTAATTAAGGGAAAGTTGTTTCATATAAGAATTTCTCATCACAAGCATACATTAGTGCAGAAAATAGTACATAATAGTCCACACACTAGCTAAAAAAAATATATCGTAATCTCTGGAAGAAAGTTGAAAAACATAAATTATTGATAAATAAAAGCAAAAAATATCTAGTATTATATTAACATTCAAGGAATCTTTAAACTCTTAAGGACATCAAGACTTAAGAACACAAAATGATCTACATTGTCGATGCTTACATTTTCACCAAAAGTTCTCAAAGTAAAGAAGCAATGCATCAATAACATGTTGGTTACGACTTTTCAATATGGATGTTACTAACTGGTATAAGGCTTTCTACATGGTTAAAAATATAATTAAAATGGTCAAATAACACCTTCAATTCAGTACTGGCGAAATTGGATATAACAGTCCTTTCAAATATATGTAAGAGATCTTGAACATTAGGGAATTGTTGGTGTATGCACGCAATTTCGTTCTTCCAAATAGTTATGGGAAGCAAAACGTGAGGATGGGGGCTGCTATTATATTTCTTAGTCCAACTTCATCTCTCACCAGATCCACCTGTACCCTCATTCAACACCCAGATTTCAATCCAACAAGATTGAGAATTTATAACGAAATCAGGCCAAAGCAAAGCAAGCTTGTGCTCAAACTCGGTAAGACGATCAATTTTTCTAAAGATGAGAGGAGGCCCCGGTATCAATGCAAATACTTCTGTTGATGAAACTATAACCCATTCTGTCCTTGTAACTTTCTTCATCCCATACCAAAAGATAGTTCCATTCATAGTAAAACCCTCACAATACACACTTAAACCTCCTAATAAGTTGCCAACTTCTATCTTGTTCATGACCCTATGCCTAATGAACACACTTCCACGAGATGAACCTGGTTTTTCTTAGAAATATCAAGTCTCACTATCTTATAATCATTAACAATTTTGATGTACCCAAATCCTATATGGCATCTATCCACAAAATCAGAAAAAGTTGTGGACACTTGTCTGACCTCCCTAAACGCTGGATTCCACAGTAAAAGAAACGAAGGAGAAGACATACTTTCAACAAATCCTGTATTAATCCATAAACAGAGCAGGCCATTGCTGGAACCAGCGATCTTAACCAAATCAATTTGCATCTCTCAATCAAGCAACTTCAAATCATTATTGATCAGATCGGACTCAAAAAGGAGACAAGGTTTATGTTGAGCGGAGTAGTGGAGGTGGGCGTCGTTGAAAGAAGGGGATTTTATTATATTCTTCCATAGCCTGCACAAAACCTGTAATCTGATTAGGGACTTGCAGAAATGTGAGAATGTTTGTGATGATTTCTTGTGGAAGAAACGGTGCGACCACTCCATCCATTGTTGCAACCTGCCGCAAGGCACTTCTCAGTCAAACGGGTGAGTGAGGACCTGAGGATTTTACCATTCAAAGATTACAAATGGGATGTTACGAGGACGTGACGGGACGAGAGCACACTTTGATTACAAACACTTGAGATATTTCTCTTTTCAAAAGAAATATAAGCCATAAACAATATGCTACAATTGCAATAACATAGACCACATCAATCTTCGGCTTATTAGCCCTATTAATTTAGTTGTTTGTTTGTGTTGTCTCTATCATTCTATTTTTTTTTATTTTTGCACTGTCTTAGTTAAGTACTACTTTATAGCTATATGAAAATCAATTCTTTGGATTGGTAAACCTTTTTTATGGTTTTCATTAATCAACGTGATTTCGCCATTAACTTGCTTTGTTCATTATGGATCAAGACATTAAATTGAAACTTGGATTCATCAAATTTTTTTTTTGTATTTAGATATACATGAATTATTATTAATATTAAATTATTATATGCCAATATCAACATCATGAAAACTTGACGGGCTATTGAATTATACAAGGTATTGATTCATTGTTAAAGGGCTGGACTAATTATTAATAAATTAATATATCTAAGATAATTAAAATAATAATCACCTATAATCATTCATCATTCTAGCTAGGCATCCTAAAGTCTAAACCTCATAAATACAGAATGATCTACATTGTCAATAATTATATTTTCACCAAAAGTGCCTAAAGCAAATTAAAGCTGCAATTCATCACCAACATATAGGCCAAGACTTTTCAATGTGGTTGCTAACTGGTTGCAGACTTTCCACATAGTTGAAAATAAAACGACATTCGTCAAACAACACTTTCAATTCAATAAATTCTGGGCCTTCATCTTCAGGCACTACATGACATATGCAGGCAATTTCATTCCTCCATATAGTTATGGGACACAACAAGCAAGGAGCGGGGATGCTGGTATATTTCTCAACCCACTTCCATCTCTCCCCAGATCCACCTATATCCTCCTCCAACATCCACAATTCAATCAAATGAGAACTGGAATTTCTACCCAAATTGGAACAAAGCAAAGCAAGCCTATGCTCAAACTCATCAACAACATAAATTTTGTGACTAATGCTAAAGTTAGGCACAGGTATCAATGCAAATACTTCCCTTGCTATATCAAAATAAAGTATAACATTTTCACAACCTTTCCTCGTACCTTTCTTCTAGCCAAACGAAAAGATAGGTTCATTCATAGTCAAATCCGCAGTATCCCTAAGAATTAAACCTCTTCAGTTTCCAACTTTTATCTTATTACAAGACCCTATACCCAATGAATACACTTCCACGAGATAAACAAGGAGATCAGAATCAGAAACATATAGGTGCTATATTGTAATTGGTCAAAGTATAAATGAGGTGGTAGTATGATACTCTAAGTACATAAGTATTTTTTCGCCAAAAAAAAAAAGAGTATATAGGTATTTCTCCCGGTGACGGTATATTAACAAACATCTAATATCAACACAATATATTGATGAAAATATAATAACAATATAATATAATTAAATGTCAAACAAATATGATATAATTAAAAAAGTGATATTTTAAATTATTACAAATATAATCACGATATTATAATGTAAATATTTTTCAACATTTTGTCCCAAATGACTTATACATATAATTTTATTCCATAACTATTTTAATTTTTACTTTAAAAGTAACATTAAAGAAAAGAAATTATTGTACATAAAAAAACGAGATTATAATATGATCTTTAACTGATCCGGGTTGTCTCTATATTCTTACCAAAAGCATTTTGGTTAAAAATTAAAAACTCAGAAAAATTATTGATTAATTATATATTTTTATTAGACAATTTGGGGATAAATCTTCATTTGACATATTAATTAGGGAATGAGGCCTGACACTCATACTTAACACATGCTAGGTCCCTTCCCCAATTAATTTGTCAAATTCGGATTTAATGTTCCCCTTTTATTTGATCAGCCCCTTCCCGTTTTTTCCAACAATAAAATGGTAAGAAGCCTCTCCATTACATAGTGTCTCCACTTTGCCTCCACTACAATAAAGTCACGTTGTTTTGTAGAAAAAAACAAAACCTAAGAGGTGTTACTTGTTTCAAACCCTCTGTCTAATGGTGTCAAGCAGGAAAGTTATCTTTTTTTATATTCTTTTGCCTCCAAAATAGCATTATCGGTTATGCCTGGTGCGGTGAAGAGAGAGTTAAAGAGTCCCAAGTCTAGATTCTCTCCTTTTTCTTTTCTTTCTGTTGCCAGTCCTTTTCTCCCTTCATGACCGTTAGATTAAAATCTAATGGTCTAGATTTGATATTTTTTAAAATATTATTACAAAGGAAAGAATGATGAGAAAAAGTATTAAATATGGACCATTAGATTTTGATCCAACAGCCATGAAGGGAGAATAAGACATGCAGTGAACAGGAAAGAAAATGAGTGAAGTCGGTTTCATTGGTTTTTCATTTTCAGTCTCCACATATATACACTGGACTATTTTTTACTAAAACTTTATATTTTACTGTTATTAATAATGTGATAAAAATAACGGTAAGATGCAAAATCTTAGTTAAAAATAATAACAGTAAGATATAAAGTCTTAGTAAAAAATAGTCCAGTGTATATATGATCAGATACTAGGTGCCCCTATTAGATATTGGGTGCTCCTAAATATTATTTTATAGTACAAACAAAATTATTTTAGGACACAAAATTATTTCAGAATATTGGGTGTGATTTTTCAAAAATATTTTAAGGCCATAAATAATTTTTGTAAATTTTTTTTAAAGAGGGGGGATCTCTCCCTTTTGGCACAAAATGCTTGCATTTTGAAGTCAGGCAAGCGCGAGAGAATCCCATCTCAAGTCAAACATGTGAATGGTGTTGGAATGTGACATGGATTTTTATTAAATTAATATATTTAGTAGGGGTGTTCAAACCCGGGACCAGGAAATTAATCCCGGTCCTGGGATTTTCCCTTTTTTTAAAAAAAAATTAATTAAATAATTTCTTCATATTTTATTATAAAAAATAATCATTTAACAACTAATAAGACTATAATAATTGCATAAAATTAATCTAAACTTTAAAAATAATGTTTATTATTATTTTCATTTTTATTATTATTTTTATACGGTATATAGTTAAGTTTAGTATCACAATATATGCGATTTAAGTCCATATAAAGATGTTATACACATATTTTAAAAAGATAACTTAATTAATAGGAGTAAAAATACACAAATAAAATGATACTTTAATTTATAAAATAAAATAATAATAATAAAACCCAAGACCGGGACCGGGATTGGGTTTCTGAGGGTGATCCCGGTCCCGGTCCGGCTGGGATCACCAATATTGATTTCGGTCCCGGTCCCAGTTCTAGCCGAGAATGAGATTTTTTGGAAACCCTTAATATTTAGTGGTGGAAGAGGTTGGGGAATTCATCATTCAATTCAAGTCATGCTTGTGACAAATTTATAGTTTGTTTAGAATAACTTATTTTGGCTAAATAAGATCTTATACACAAAGTATGAGAAAGACCACTCACATAAACTTACTTTGTATTCTTTAAATAAAATTTTATTACCCCTGATAAATTATTTCAAACTAACACTTAATTGGTTTCACACGTAGGTGTTGATACCAAAACTAAAATGAAAAAAAGGGGCGCTTTCTGTCGTTCCTTGTGTTTATCATTCCAGATGAAATACCTACGATGTAATTTTGTGTTTATCATACCAGATGAAATACCTACCATGTAATTTCACATTCATCCTTAAATTTCCATGGGCTTGCTTTTTCGTTGCAAACTTGGTTTGCTTCTGACTGGGGCGTCCATTGATTATATATGGTTACATGTTTTCCCGTGGTTGGGCCATTGCAAATGATGATAATGCTAATTATTAAATGTCACGGTCAAGGTGATGATGAGACAGAGCATAATCCTATTTCACAATTGAAGATTCAAACATATTAAACATGGCTGTTTGTTTCGGTTATCTTATAAATTTGATTATCTCAATTTTTGTTGAGGTCATATACAATTTTGAAGTAAGAGGTAGATGTAGAATGTGTTTGTGGGACTTGATCTTTAAGGAGGACAGAAGAAAATATAAATAAGAATGCAGTGTACAATATTTTCAAATCATCATGGACACTATTTTCTTTTAAACTTAATTCGATCCCACCTATTCTTATATATTAGGGTATAATTTGGATTGATGGGTTAATTTTTTATTAAATACAATTTAAATTTTTAAGTATGGATTGCACTCCTAACACTTAAGCTAATATAACAATAAATTTCACAAAATGATAATTTTACTTATATTTGTGTACACTTGAATATAAAGACAATGTGTTTGATTTTTTGTTGTGCAGTGGGATGTGACAAAATGTACTAATGATGCTAAGTGATGCCTCTTGAAGCAACACCTCTTCAGTTAAAAGTCATAAAAAATTGTTAGATTTATGAATTCCATATGTCGATTCAAGAACAGACATATGAAGAATCCTACATTTATATTACGTAAAGTTTTTAATAAATACAATTCATCAAGTAACGGTTACCACCCATATGTCTTTTGAATTTGAAGAAACATAACCTTCATGATTTTTAATGATCTAATTTTTCACACAACCCTTCGTATAAATCTTTTAATTTATAACAAGGGTAAAAAGGCAAAAATACCCCTCTACATATCCCAAAAGTGCATCTAACACCATTTATATTTCTTGGGTGCAAAAATACACATGAACATTTAAAAATGGGGAAAAAATGCTCATGATCGTTAATTAATGGTAATAGACGTTTTGTTGGCCCCACGTTAATAATTTTTAATAATATTTTGAGGGTATGAGTATAAAAAATACCCATTTACAAATCTCACAACTACAAAAAAAAACCCATATCCACATAGGGGTGTTCAAACTAGGGACCATGGGACAGGGATTTGCTACTCTTGGTCCAGGTCCTGGGTAGAGACCAGGATCGGAAAATTAATTTTGGTCCCTGGAAAATCCTGGACTAGGACTGAGAAATCTCAATCTCGTTTTTCTTTCTTTTTTATTTTTTTAAAAATTATATTAAATAAATTCTTCATATTTTATTATTAAAAATAATCATTTAACAACTAATAAAACCATAATAATTACATAACTTGATCTAGAGTTTACACTATGTAGAGTTTATAGATGGGTATTTGTGCATCTGTGTCTTCAAAATGTTATTAAAAAATTATTAAAATGGGGCATACAAAACGTCCGTTACCATTAATTAACAGCCATGGGCATTTTTACCTAATTTTTAAATATTCATGGGTATTTTTACACTCAAAGAATTTAAATAGCGCTAAATGCACTTTTGATATATATAAAGGGGTATTTTTGCACATTTACCCTTATAACAACATGACTTTAAAAAAAATACATCACATCATTTTAGAATGTTTTAATAGAATGTAGATGATGAGATAAGAGCAGTCCAAATCTCACATGATTCAATTATTTTATTTCACACTACTACTATATTCCTCTTGTTGAGGTACGTCGACTAATAGTCCTATTGTTTGGTTGGTAAGTTTGAAACTACAACTTTGAATAGGGTTATTGGGTTGTATATTTTAAAACCCATCTTCTTCCTAGCTTTCATTTTAGGCAGGCAAGATTAAACTGTTTTACAGGACTTTTCTTTTTCTTTGTTGTATTCCATTTTCATTTACTTTAACTAGACTTAAATAAACACATTAAACTAGATTCTTATGGCTAGTGAGTTGCGGGAGCTGCGTGATTATGTACAAGCAGCTTCAACTGCCAAACTCTTTGCCACTCCTTTGCATGGATCGCCAAACGTATCAATCGACACTCCAATATTGCAACTTCTTAATCCAACGCAGGCCTATTCAAGTTTCATTTGATTTGAGTTAGTCTGAAACTGAAATTTAATAGATATAAATATCAACTTGTGACAGTGACACTAAGATTCTGACCTTCTGCAAAATAGAGAGTGATCTTTTGCTGCTGCATCGACCATGGTTGAAGTTCCCACAAGTCCCACGAGGGGTTCCAAAGCTTGCAAACTTAATGGAAGAGATAACCTGATTAGGATTAGGGCACTCAAGTGAAAGAACAGGCCCTAGTTTTCTTACTGATTCTGTGTCAGTATTCCATGAGTCTAAAGGAGGTGGGTGAGAATCTGAAACATGTGAGCAAAGGCTTTCTATCTTTCTTGTAGCAAAAGTTATTTGAGTTGGATCACCTCCATTTTCCTCAAACAACACAAGTATGTTACCACTTAGACGCAACCAAGAACGAGGTACATGGTATCTGCAGGCATTATTGTTGTCCCCAATGAGAACTATTATTACCTTTTTGAGTTATCTCATCTAGAATCACTATTGTAACTTACATTGACTGTGATGGCTTTCCACAATTTTTGAGACACTTGATCGAATTATAAGGTCCTCTGTAATCGCATGCCTCATTGCACCCACTGTTTGGAGCAATATATGTGGGCCAGAATCGACCGATGCTTTTTCCATTTACCCAAGCCTCACCTTTCCCCATTCCCGTGAAGTCAATTGCTACTGGGTTAGTGCCAGAAGGAGCAGCAAAGCTTGTCTGGTTTAACATGTATACGCATTAGTCGGCAAAAAGGATGTTGTAAAGAACAGTGAATATAAAGGTGAAGCAATAACATTGTTTCTTGACAATTAAACATATGTACTAGACAATAAGGTTATGATGTTTTCAGTATCATGGATTCATATATGCTAAAGTTCTGAAGAATGGATGGTAGAGAAAGAAGAAGAATATACGTGGAAGATTAGCTAAGACTCAATTTTGTTCCCTTCTCTTTCCTGGCATGTTTTCATGCTCTAACCCAAAGTAAGAGTGAACCAAATAGGTCCTGAAAGGACTGTGTATGCTTCAGCTATAAAAAGAATTAGCTGATGAACATAACAACTTTACAATATATATATATATATATATATATACAGAAAGACGTTATTGGTTGTATATAAAATGCAGACTAGTCTCTGTATCAGGAAATGCCAGAAATAATCTTTGGCCAGATATAAAGCACGTCTATTTATACCATGTCTCTTTGTTCCAACCACCAGGCAAGTCAGATTACCTTATACCAAATCAATGATTGATTCTTAGGTAAGGTAGACTTCGAGTTCCATTTTCCAGATCCATCATAAAGACCTAATTCGTCACCTTGAAGACCAACCTGTTTCCACGAGTTGTGACAAAAAAGTGCATTCTCAGTATTGATGAAGGGAAGGGGAAAACTAAAGCTTTAAGATTCAAACTATTGAAATCAGGCTTTTAAGTCGGTAACATTATTTTGAGTTTTAAGCATATCAATGGATCAATATATTTAATGAAACTTGGTTTTCATTTTTTATTACTCGGAATAAGCAAGCGACGGGATAAAAAATGAGTCTTTCTCTTTGTTCCTACTTTGAAATGTGCTCTCAAATGCATCATCAACCACAAACTTTTAGAGAGTTAAACTCGTGCATTTTTTAAGGTAATAAAAAGAAAGCAATAAGCTTTAGGTTAAGCTGAGAGGAACCTGATATGTCCATCGCTGGGAGGAGAGATCAAGAGAGCTCCCATTTTTCAAATCGTTCAATCTAACAGGGCCGGTTATTCCAGCACCCCATGTGTCAAAAAAGGGCCCATAGTTCTGTCATGTAGAAGTAAGGCTCACATTGAAATGACTTAATCATAACACCAGATGAGATGGATCATGAGAAATAACAAGGCAATAATGCATGTTGCAAAAAATAAGTTCTCTCTCATGAGAGAAATATAATCAGGAAGGCTCAACCTGAAGTCCCACAGTAAGACTCAGGAGATCAATTGTGTTCTTCCCAGCCACAAGAGTAACAGGAACGTCTAAATTTTCGCCAGCATCAACAACAACACTCCCTACAAAATAATGGGTTGGTATTTGTTACAATTTGTGGAAAGTTTAATTGATGAAAACAAGGAAGGAAGTTTATACTATCCCAAATTTTGAGTGTGCAAAATTACTGTCATGTTAGTTCTCATTTCTTTCAATCTTATTTACCTGCAAGCTTCCTATTGATAAATGCATGAACGACATGACCAAGTGATTCAATGTGAAGGGCAGTTTGAGGGCCACCACCACCATTAACATCGATGCTAAAAAAAGAAAAGGAGAGAAATGTCATCATAAAGAGGATTATTGTAGTTTAGAAGATAATGGTGTGAACCAGAGGTCAGTATACCTCAATGAGTACCACAAGTAGTCACTTTTGTCTGCTGTTGTATTTATTTGCTCCAGCAATCCAACTTTGGAGAATGCATCCGCTTTTGAAATGCCTACGGGTTCACTTGTCCAACTCCATCCAGAGATTGAACCTTCTAACGAATTACTGTCTTCTTTAAAAATTTCTCTTGTGAAGCTTGAAATGGCAGATTGAGAATTAACCTGTCATGCAAGGAGTTAGAATTTTATTTCAAGCCCTTTGGACTGTATCAGCCATCAATGAGACTAAGTGACCATGAAACCGAAGTTGATGAGGCAAACCTTTGCAGTATTAAGCACTACATTCTTGCAGTCTGGTAATATGCTCACAGACCAAGCTGGCAAGTGATAGGAATTGCCATTGAAATTCACCGTTGCGTCAAATAAGGTGCCCACATTGGCGAGAAAGGCAGCACATGTAGATCCTGACTGGTAAACTGCAGCCTGGATTTAAATAATACAAGTTAGATATTAACCGTAGAAAGTGGGTAAGAAGTGGAAGTACAGAAAAGAAAGATAGGAAACTTGATTAAGATATGAAAAGTTTGAGCAGGTTTATCCAAAAATGAGGCATGAGAGAGCTTGTTAAAGAGGACCGGTGATTATAATAAAGATCAAATATACCTCTAGATTCAGACCAAGTGATTTAATTTGGGGATCAGTGGCTAGCAATGCTTCTTCACAAAGCATTATGGCATTATGCAGATCTTTAAGGTGTCCCCACTTTGGCTGTCTAATAATTCCTGAATCATGCAATTAAGATATTTTGGTTATACAAATAAAACCTGTTAACACAAATTGTCTTTTATGGGGATAAGAAGCATATCTCATGTATATACCAAATGGCTTCATTTTGGTACTATATAAATGTGTTGTCTAAAATGTTGATGATAACAACACCATAAAAAGGAAATATTTCATTTTTCCATCAAAAGATTGACCATGAAAACTAGAAAGTCTGCATACCATACTCATCAATTGGTGCATCATAATCATAACTTGTAGAGATGAATGGACCGCCAGAAGTTCGGTCAAAGTTCGTCCCACCATGGTACTATTTCCGAGGAAGAAAAAAATTAAGGCATAAAATCATTACCACCTTCAGTTTAGCCTATTTTATCATGAAATGTCATATATGAATATAACACCATGTAAGGATGTATTACCATATAATAATTTTGCAACGTTCCACCTCGCTGGAAAAACCGTGCCACGGCAAATGCAAGATCTTCTACAGGTCTATAAGGAACCGCACCACCAAATGAACGAAACCTACAAATCCAAATAATTCAAAGACAGTACTAAATATTGATAAAAATAGAACTGGGAAGAAAAGAACAGCACATTTAGGACCAGAATACATAGACCTTGAGAACATATTTGGGGAAAGAAATGCTCACCATCCACTCCAATTTTCAGTCCAAAATTTTGGTTTCTGATTAGAGTTTGGTGTGAATTGATCACAGTAAAATCCATTGCAAGTGTTAATCTGTAAGCAATGAATATGACTATCACAGAACAATAAGATATCTCCGTTTAGGAAGATAAACAATCTGCTTAAACATTAGCTTCAAAACAGGTGAAGAAAATAGATGAAAGGGAACTTACAATGGGGTCCGGAGCATCTGCTTGTTGGCACATTACCCAGGGAACTCCAGTATTGAGTGATATGGCCATTGAAGCTGCCCACTTGACGTAAGGTATGGCAGCAGGACCATAGAGAGGCTCAATGTCAATGTTACCATACTCATTTTCAATCTAGCATTCATTAGAGAGTACCCATTATTCTTATATTCGCTAGTAGCAGAGGGTTGCAGACATTATCCATAATTCATAATATAATTTATGCCTATATTGAACAGGATATTTACTTGAGACAAAATAATAGGTCCTCCCTGAGACGCATAGAGTTCCTTTTGCTTCATCAGGTTCACTATTTTAGCAGTAAATCGTTTCATTTCTCTCTGAAACAGAGCATGTAACGGGGGTGGTGAACAACAATTTAACGAAACAGAGGTACGAGAGGAGAGGAAAAAGAATTACCTTGAATGGTTCGTTATCAGTACGGAATTGAATGCCAGGAATAAAATGCAACCAGAGAGGGAAACCACTGTTCAAAAGTTAAATTAGTTATGAGATTATAAACGAATAGAGTGTGAAAATGTATAGAAAGATGAGAAGTTTACCCATAGTTCCATTCTGCGCATACGTAGGGGCCAATTCGTAGATGCACGTATAGGCCAGCTGCTCCTACTAACTTCACAAATTTCACTAGATCGTTCCCGCCTTCAAAATTATACTGCCATACATCTAAATCATAGGTACTTTGCTAAAACATTTTCTTTCTATATATATATATATATATATTGAGCTAAGATGGTTAAATTACCCTCAATTTTTTTTTAAAGTTACTAAACCATTAACAATTTTTGTGAAACAAAAATAATTATAAATATTATAAAAAGGAAAAAATTAATGCATATTAACGCTCGTTATTGTAACATTTTAATGTGTTAAAATAGCCATTAATAAGAGTAAAAGTAACCATAAAATTTATTTGGATACAAAAGTAACTAAAGTTGACTTTTTAAACATTAATTCACGTATTGTTATATTATTTATGCAAATTGAAGTTTAAGAGAATTTTAATTATGAGATAGCTAAGGTGTCATAGATTATCACAACCCTAGTACATGTGTATACTATCTTCCATTGTTTCCTAGTTTTCTTTTCAAGCATCATACTTTAGAATCTACTTAGTACTAGTTGTGAGATTGCTTTAATATTTGTAACAGTCTTTTAAAGGCTGGTGTTCATGTTAAATATTTTAACTTTTGAAATTTCAGTGATAAATTTTTTTTACATCGTCATTCTCATTAAAATAAAAAATGGGACTTTTTGAATATTAACTCAGAAATTTTTATTTGACTTTTACCATTTTAATTCCCAAATTAATAAAATACCCATAATACAAAAGGAGAACGGATTCTCTCTGTGGCTCACTCCCCTCCCTGGCTTCTCCTTATCTCTTTTATCCCAAACTGTTTTAGGGTGAAAAGGGGTGGGTGTCTTTTTTTTTAAAAAAAAACATTTAACACTCTGAAAGTATTTTTTTTAGTACCACCCAATATCATAAAATAATTTTTTATGTTTCTTTTAGTATTTTTTAAGTAGCACCCAGTATCATAAAGTAATTTTTTGAGCAGTCCGTGACATAAAATATTTTTTCAGTAGCACCCGGTATTTAGTAAGCTGCACCGAAAATATTTATTCAGTAGCACCCAATATCTTATAAGCTGCACTATGAAATATTTTGTCACTAACACGCAATATTTATAAATGAAAAAGTTAATTTAAGAAACCCAATATCACCAAAAAAAATACTTTTGGGTGCATCTTACTAAATACTGGGTGCTACTGAAAAATATTTTGTCACAGACTACTCAAAAAATTATTTTATAATATTGGATTATACTTAAAAAATACTAAAAGAAACATAAAAAATTATTTTATGATATTGAGTGGGACTGAAAAAATATTTCAGAATATTAAATGTATTTTTTTAGGAGAAAAAAAAAAACTCATCCCTTTTCACCCCAAAACGGTACCGTTTTAGGATAAAAGAGACAAGGAGAGGCTAGGGAGGGGAGTGAGCCACGGAGAGAATCCGTTCTCATACAAAAGCCAACAATCAAAACAAAGTAGATTCTAAAGTAAGATATCTGATAGAAAAACTAGGAGGCAATAAAAGATCGCATATGCATATATGGTAAGATTGAGATAATCCATGTCACCACTACATCTCATAATTAAAATCGTCATGGATTCCAACTTGTATAAATAATATAAAAATTTATGAATTAATGTTCAAAAAGTTAACTTTTAGTTACTTTTACATCTATAAAAATTTTATAGTTACTTTTACAACATCTTAAAATGTTACTGCAATAGACTGTGGTTACTTTTACTCTTATTTATAATGTTTATTTTTATTCTTACTTCACAAAATTGTTGATAGCTACTTTTACCCTTTTGAAAAATTGAAGGTAATTTAAGTACTTTTAACTTTTTTTTCTTTTTTTTCTGGAGAAAGGAAGTTCAATGCTTTCAACTAGTATGTTTATAAAAACTAACTAAGTAGTTTAGCAAACTAACAAGTGTCAGAATTCAGATATATATATATATATATATGAAGCAAGTAAGAAAATAGGAAAATGGTGAACAAACCCGGCCTCGCACTGGTTCATGCTTGTTCCAGAAGACATAGGTTTCAATCACATTCAGTCCTCCTTCTTTGGATTTCTGAATAAGGTCAGGCCACATCTGAAACAACAAAATTCACCATAGCTAAGTTCCATTGTCAAGAACTCAGAAAGACAAGGCACGCGTATCAAATAGACAGAGAAGGCACACCTGGGGAGTACTGCGAGGGTAATGAATAGAACCAGAGATGAGGAGACGGCGCTTGCCGTCTATGACCAATGCACGATGGTCGTACGTGACATTGGCGCAAAACGACGTGTAGGCTAGAACCCCTACGACCCAAAAGAAATGAAACAGTATATGTGTCGTTCTCATGGCCTTTTTAAGGTTTCCCAGAGAACCAGATACCAAAAGAATGCTTGGCTTAATTAATCCGTACAGCCCTAACCTTTAAGTATAAATAATGTTGCTTAGGCTCTAAATGGAATCATAAGAAGAAGGAGTAGATGCAAAAGTTTGTAGAGAAGGAAGAGCACGCTACGTCAAGTAATATCCTATATATAATACGGGAAAACATGTCAGTGTCATTATCGTCTTCCTCAGCTGGTTTGTTGTCCTGTTAAGCAGAGCTTACAAATTTGTGAGCTCATCAACTTACTGCTTTGGCTTATCTTCGAGTACTGAGTATTTGTGTTTTATATGCTCACAAAAATGGGGCCTTCCTCATATTTGTCAACAAATGTGGTGGTGTGAAGTGTGAACTTATAAATTGAGGAGAGGAGAATATGAAGTGTAAACAAGGAAGATAGATTTAGTAGTTAATGGAATTTGAAAATAGAGGGAAAGCTAAATGATGTTGCATGAATATTGAATAGTACTCCGTTAATCATGGAGGAGACAGGTGCAACGTATTAAGAGGCCTATGGAAAATGCTGAACGGTTGCGTTTAGGGGTTGTAAGCGTCAAGAGTGAAAAGGACTGTGGTGTATGTTGTGAGGAAAGAAGGAAGCTACGTACATTGATTTTAGCCTTGTGATGAGAGCGGGAAGAAAGTCAGAAACACAACGTAGCGGGCAAGTTAAAAGGGATATTCATATGATTTTTTTTATATATATATATGGGGTGTTGACTATTAGACTGTGTATTTTTGAGTGGTCAATGAGGCATTTTATAGAGATCAAGTCTTAACCATTCAAAAATTAATTTAATGGCTTAAAAAAGAAGAGGAGAGAGGAAGATGGGAAGAGAGGAGGAGGGGTTCCAAACATAAAATGATGATTACCTATAAATTTGACTGATAATAAGAAATTTGACAGACAAGAAAAATGACTTGGCTATCTTATAAAGACAGATGATTTAATTAATTAATAGAAAAAGATTAATATGTAAGTTCGATAATTCTGACTCATATAATTATTATTATTTTTGCCAGGCATGTTTTATTGAGTCATTGGTCCTTATATATATAACTTATTAATTTATCAGAGAAAAGACATTAGGAACTAATTTATGTAATTCGCCCACATAGATCTAAATAACAAAATAACTAAAAACCTCAATAATAAATTATTAGTATACCCCAGTTCTCATCTACTCCCATTCTACAATACCAAAATTTCAGACATGCCCACAAGACCAAATATATTTAAGTCAATCGCCATAATATTATGAAATTTCACTGCACAAAAATAAAAATAAATTTTATAAGTAAAAATATAATAATGACCTTGCATTATTATTATTATATAATAATATTATTATTATTATTTTAAAAAAACCTTAGATTATTGTCGGAGCTTCTGCAACCGATCATTGGGGGCCACTAGGCTAAAGTACCGTCAAAGTTTCGGTGCCTATCGCCACAGTTTTACCACCAAAAATTAATTTGTATTATTTATATAAAGATTCCACTTATTTATAAAAATTTACACACTTACATATGAGACTTGTTGAATTTGTGTTGTTCAATTTGTAATTATTGATCTTCTTATATATAAGTGAAATAGTTATATGAATAAAAAATTAATAGGTTAATAAGAAAATGTAGGATCATAGATAAGTCTCATTTGTAGGTGTTAAACTTTTGATGGATTGAATTTTATACATATAAATAACACAAACTAAACAAGTCTCATTTATAAATATTTGGCTCCTTATGAATAAGTGGAATACACATATGAGCAAGCGGAATAAACATGTGAACAATATATTAATTTTCGGTGTCGGAGCCCTATCGTTGGAACTTCAATGACTGGCTAGCGGCGTTGCTCTAGCTCCAACGACAATTAAACATTTTTACTAACAACATGAAGTAGGGGTATTATTTTCTTTCTTCCCACAACTCGTTTTTATTTTGGTTCTAGAGTGTGCAGTACTGCAGTGAAATTGTGAAATGTTACGGGGTCGACTAAAATAAATTGTTGTTATAGGGCTTGAGAGAAATTCTCCTTTATTGTATCATCCTTAATTTCCATGGACCTTTTTTTTTTTTTCTATTTCTACTGTTCCCAACTTGGTTTGCTTCTAACTGGGGCCTCCATTAATTTGGTTACATGTTCCCACACCACATGGTTGGGCCAGTCCATATGATGATATTAATGGTAATTTACAAATGTCAAGGCGATGAGACAGGGCATAATCATATTTCACAATCGAAGATATATTCAAACATTAAAAAAGGTTGTTGGTTTTGGTTGTCTTGCACAAAAATACCCAGCCTAAGTCCCAACCATTACCATCCTGCACACAAATTTTATCCTCTAAATTTGATTATCTCAATTTTTTTTTTTTGTAAGGTCATATGATCAGTTTGTTTTTGAACGTGGGCCTTGCCACACATAAATGGTGCCACAAATTTCTAAGGCACGCAGGCCATGCAAACACAGGTAACGCCTCAAAAGTCAACAGGCCTTATTAGACGACAATTTTGAAGTGAGAGGTGGATGTAGAATGTAAATGATGAGATAAGGTCAGTCCAAATCTCAAATGATTCAATTATTTTCTTACACACTGCCATTTTATTCCTCTGGTTCTTAAGGTACATCGAGTAATAGTCCTATTTGTCCAGCTTGTAAGTTTGAAACTACTGCTTGGAGTAGGTTATTGAGTTATATTTTATAACCATCTGCTAAAATCGTTTCTTCTTCCTTGCCTTCAATTTAGGCAAGTAAGATTAAACTGTAATACAGTGCTTTTCTTTTTTCTTTGCTGAATTCCATGTATGTTTACTTTGGATATACTTAAAGAAGCACATTAAACTAGATACTTGTGGCTAATGAGTTGCGGGAGCTGCATGATTATGTACAAGCAGCTTCAACTGCCAAACTCTTTGCCACTCCTCTGCATGGATCACCGAATGCATCGATTGACACTCCGACACTGCAGCTTCTAGCTCCAACGCAAGCCTATTGAAGTTTCATTAGATTTGAGTTAGTTTAAAACTGAAATTAAATAGATATTAATATCAACTTGTGAAAGTGACACCAAGATTCTGACCTTCTGCAAAATGGAGAGTGCTCTTTTGCTGCTGCATTGGCCATGGTTGAAGTTCCCACAAGTCCCACGTGGAGTTCCAAAGCTTGCAAATTTAATGGAAGAGATAACCTGATCAGGATTAGGGCACTCCAGTGAAAGTACAGGCCCTAGTTTCCTTCCTGATTCAGTGTCTGTGTTCCATGAGTCTACTGGTGGCGGGTGCGAATCTGAAACGTGTGCGCACAGGCTTTCTATCTGTCTTGTAGCAAAAGTTATTTGAGTTGGATCACCTCCATTTTCCTCAAACAACACAAGTATGTTACCACTTGGACGCAACCAAGAGCGAGGTACGTGGTATCTGCAGCATTATTGGTTTCTCCGGTGAGAAATGGTATTACCTTTTAGAGTTAAATAACATAGAATCTCTAAAACTTACGTTGTTTGTGACGGCTTTCCACAATTTTTGAGACATTTGTTGGAATTATAAGACCCTCTGTAATCGCATGCCTCATTGCAGCCACTGTTTGGAGCAATATATGTGGGCCAGAATCGACCGATGCTTTGTCCATTTACCCAAGCCTCTCCTTTCCCCATACCCGTGAAGTCAATTGCTACTGGGTTAGTGCCAGAAGGAGCGGCAAAGCTTGTCTGGCTCAACATGTATAGCCATTAAACATATGAAGAGAGAGAAGAATAAGCAATAAGATAAAGTTGCTTCTTGCCAATAAAACAAACGTACTAGACAATAAGGTTATGAGGTTTTCAGTATCATGGATCCATATTTGAAGTTTCTTAATAATGGATGAAAGTGAGAGGAGGAGGAGCAGGAGGATACAAGAGGAAGATTAGCCAAGACTCGAAATTCTGTTCCCTTTTCTTTTCTAGCATCATTGGTTAACAATCAATATTAATCCCATGCCTGAACTTCTAATCTTTTCTTTGCAAATGAGATATGTCAGGATCACAAGCCCAATCATTTCAATCAGACAAAATTACACTGTAAGTCATGTTTTCATCATTTCATGCTCTAACCCAAAGAGTGAACCAAACAGGTCCTAAAAGACTGTCTATGCTTAAACTCTATAAGGAATTAACTGATGAATATGACGATTAACAATATATATATATATCTACAGACAGACTCTTTGGGTGTATATAAAATGCAGACTGGTCTGTGTATCAGAAAATGCAAGAAATAATCTGTGGCCAGACATAAAACCCGGCTATTTATAGGAGGAAAACCATGACTCATTGTTTCCCAGTACCAGTCAAGTAGGATTACCTTGTACCAAGTCAATGGTTGATTCTTAGGTAAGGTAGACTCCGAGTTCCATTTTCCAGATCCGTCAGAAAGACCTAGTTGTTCACCTTGAAGACCAACCTGTATACAAGAGTCATGACAAAAAAAGTGCATTATAAGGCCTTGATGAAGGAAATGAGAAAAACTAGAGATTTGAGTTTTAAACTATTCAAATCAGGCTCTTAAGTTGGTAATTTTTTGTTTTTGGGTTCTTTTGGCATATCAATTGAATCAATCAGTTTAATGGAACTCGGTTTTTAATTCTTATTACTCCAAATAAGTAAAGCGGGGCCAAAAATGAATGTTCTTCCAAGAAAAGCTACTTGAGAGGTTTTATCTCTCTCTCAGTCTCTTCCTGCATCTTTCTCTTCATTCTAATTACATATATGCTCTCAGATGCATCATCAATCACAAACTTTTAGAGTTAAACCCGTTCATTTCTTAAGGTAATAAAGTGAGAATAAGCCTCCCAAGTTTAAAGGACTGTACGTTAAGATTTGTATTCGCCAATTAGGCATGAGTGTTATGTCACCATTTCAGGCCAAAGAGAAAGGTTTAAAGGTATAGGCTTTAGGTTAAGCTAAGAGGAACCTGGTATGTCCACTGCTGTGAGGAGAGATCAAGAGATCTCCCCGTTTGCAAACCATTCAATTTAACAGGTCCAGTTATTCCAGCACCCCATGTGTCAAAAAAGGCTCCATAGTTCTGTGGTGTACAAGGTTCACATTAGCTTATGCACCATTAAGAAATGACTTGATCTTAATGAGAAATAACATGCCTATAATGGATGTTGCAAAAACATAAATTTTCTCTTAGACAAGAAGTATAATCAGGGATGCTCAACCTGAAGTCCCACAGTTAAACTCAGGAGATCAATAGTGTTCTTCCCAGCCACAAGAGTAACAGGAACGTCCAACTTTTTAGCAGCGTTGCGAACTCCACTCCCTGGAAAAGTCACTCATGGGTTGGTATTTGTATATAATTCATGGAAAGTTTAATTGAAGAAACTCTATGAGTAAACAAGGAACGCACATTACTGTCATGTTAGATCTCATTTCTTTCAATTTTATTTACCTGCAAGCTTCCCATTGATAAATGCATGAACGACATGGCCAAGCGATTCAATGTGAAGGACAGTTTGAGGGCCACCACCACCGTCAAGCTCAATGCTTTAAAAAAGGAGAGAAATGTCATCATGGAGAGGATTATTATAGGTTAGGAGATAGCTGTGTTAACCAGAGGTCAATATACCTCAATGAGTACCACAAGTAGTCGCTTCTATCAGCAGTTGTATTTATTTGCTCCAGTAATCCAACTTTCGAGAATGCATCAGCTTTTGAAATGCCTACTGGTTCACTTATCCAACTCCATCCAGAGGTAGAACCATCTAAAGAATTACTGTCATCTTTGAAAATTTCTCTCGTGAAGCTTGAAATGGAAGATTGCGAATTCACCTGTCATGCAGGGAGTTAGAACTTTATTTCAAGCCCTTTGGACTGTATAAGCCATCAATGAGATCAAGTGACCAGAAATTGGAGTTGATGAGGCAAACCTTTGCAGTATTAAGCACTACATTCTTGCAGTCTGGCAAGATGCTCACAGACCAAGCAGGCAAGCGATAGGAATTGCCATTGAAATTTACTGTTGCTTCAGATGAGGTGCCCACATTGGACAGAAAGGCAGCACATGTTGATCCTGCCTGGTAAACTGCAGCCTGAATATAATGATATAAATAATAAATGTTGGATATTAATATAGAAACAAAATATTAACCGTTTTTAATTCAGGTAAGAAGTGGAAGTGCAGAAAAGAAAGACAGGAAAACAACATGTTGCTGCAATCACTGAAGTCTCAGGGACTTTGAAGGAATGAAATCTGCAGAAAACTATGGAAATAAATGACTATATAAATAGTTAATTATGCCTAAAGTTTGAAGTCCAAACATAGCACCTGCTAAGATAAAAACTCAAAAATTTGATTTAAGTATGAGAAGTTTGAGCAACTTTATCCAGAAACTCTATTGTCATGCATGAGGAAAGCCTTTTTAGCAGGACCAATGTTTATAATAAATATCAAATATACCTCTAGATTCGAACCAAGTGATTTAATTTGGGGATCAGTTGCTAGCAATGCTTCTTCACAAAGCATTATTGCCTTATGAACATCTTTGAGGTGTCCCCACTTAGGCTGTCTAATAATTCCTGCATCATGCAATTAAGATATTTTGGTTATACAAATAAAACCTCTCAACACTAATTGTCTTTTATGAAAGTAAGAACCATATCTCATTTATATGCCAAATGCTTCTTTTGGAACTATATAAATGTGGTGTCTAAAATGTTGATGATAACAACACTATAAAAAGGAAAGATTCCATTCTTCCGTCAAAAGATTGACCATGAAAAGTGGAAAGTCTGCATACCATACTCATCAATTGGTGCATCATAATCATAACTAGTAGAAATGAATGGTCCGCCAGAGGTTCGATCAAAGTTGGTCCCACCATGGTACTGTTTTAGAGCAACAAAATAAATTATGTCATGAAGTCGCTACCATCTTCAATTCAGCCTGTTCTATCTTAAAATGTCATGTAGGAACATAATAACTCCATGTAAGGATGTATTACCATATAATAATTTTGTAATGTTCCACCTCGTTGGAAAAACCGTGCCACGGCAAATGCAAGATCTTCTACAGGTCTGTAGGGAACCGCACCACCAAATGAACGAAACCTACAAATCCAAAGAATTCAAACATGGTTGCAGTAGAAATAAAAGTGGGAGAAAGAAATAGTAAAATTAGCAAAAGAGTACACAACCCCCTAAGATCATATTTGGGAAAGAAATGCTCACCATCCACTCCAATTCTCAGTCCAGAATTTTGGTTTCTGATTAGAGTTTGGTGTGAATTGATCACAGTAAAATCCATTGCAAGTGTTTATCTGTAAGCAATGAATATGTTAATTAAGTAACAAGCAGACAGAATCACAGAATAACAAGATAGCTCCATTCAGGAAGAAACACAGTCTGATAAAACACTGGCTTCAAAGCAGTTGAAGAGAAAAGATAAAACGGAACTTACAATGGGGTCTGGAGCATCTGCTTGCTGGCACATGACCCATGGAACCCCCGTATTGAGTGATATGGCCATTGCTGCTGCCCACTTGACGTAAGGTTTAGCAGCAGAACCATAGCGAGGCTCAATGTCACTATTACCATACTCATTTTCAATCTAGCATTCATTAGAGTACTCATTATTCTTATATTCACTAGTATGCAGAGGGTTGAAGAGATTGTCCATAAATCAATAATATAATATATGCCTATATTGAATTATATATTTACCTGAGATAAAATAATAGGTCCTCCTTGAGACGCATAGAGTTTCTCTTGCTTCATCAAGTTCACAATTTTAGCAGTAAATCGCTGCATTTCTCTCTGAAAGCAGAGTATGTGATGGTGGAGGTGAACACCAATTTCACCAAACAGAGGGATGAGAGGAGAGGAAAAGGAATTACCTTGAATGGTTCGTTATCAGTACGGAATTGAATGCCAGGAATAAAATGCAACCAGAGAGGGAAACCACTGTCCAAAAGTTAAATTAGTTATGAGATTATAAACGAATGGACTGTGAAAAAGTATACCAAAAAAAGAAAGATGAGAAATTTACCCATAGTTCCATTCAGCGCATACGTAGGGGCCAATCCGTAGATGCACGTATAGGCCCGCTGCTCCTACTAACTTGACAAATTTCACTAGATCGTTCCCGCCTTCAAAATTATACTGCAACACATCTAATTCATAGTTACTTCTCCAGAACAATGTCTTTACTATAAAAATCGTTTTAGAGAAAGAAAAGTCCAATGCTTTCAACTATGATTTTATAAAAACCAATTAATTAATAGATTCAATTGAGTTGAGGAGCATTTCTACTGGTAAGTAGTTGAGCAAACTAGCAAGTGTTAGAATTCAGATATATGAAGCAAGTAAGAAAATATGAAAATGGTAACCAAACCTGGCCTCGCACTGGTTCGTGCTTGTTCCAGAAGATGTAGGTTTCAATCACATTCAGTCCTCCATCTTTGGATTTCTGAATAAGGTCAGGCCACATCTGAAACAACAAAATTCTCCTTAGCTAAGTTGCAGATTCAAGACACAGAAAGATAAGGCAAGCATTTCAAAGAGACAGAGACGTATACCTCTGGAGTACTGCGAGGGTAGTGAATAGAACCAGAGATGAGGAGACGGCGCTTGCCGTCGATGACCAATGCACGGTGGTCGTACGTGACATTGGCGCAAAACGACGTGTAGGCTAGAACGCCTACGAGCCAAAAGAAAAGAAACAGTATATGTGTCGTTCTCATGTTCTTAATCAGGTTTCCCAGAGAACCAAATACCAAAACCCACAGAGGGGGGAAGAGCAATGATTCCTGTTTGCTTCTTGTATTTAAAAGCCCAGATCTTTGTTAACAACACACTTCCTATTCCGTCAAGTAAATGGGAAAAAAGATAATGGCTTTAGAAAACAGTTACAGTGGATTGCTTTCCCAAAAGAATGCTTGGCTTAATCTGCTACACCCTTATCCTTTAAACAAATGTAAACAATGTTGCTTAGGCGCTTAAGGGAATCATAAGTACAAGGAGTAGAGGCAAGATTTTGAAGAGCAGGAAGGACACGCCACCTCAACCAATGTCATCTAAATGTATAATACGGTAAAGCATGTCAGCGTCATTATCGTCTTCCTCAGCTGGTTTCTTGTCGTGTTAAGCAGAGCTTGCAAATTTGTGAGCTCACCAAGTTACTGCTTTGGCTTATCTTCAAGTAGCGTGTATTTGTCTTTGTGAAGGCATTGGGAATTTTTTTTTTTTTTTTTCACTTTGTTGAAGAAGAGCACACAAAAATGGGGGCCTTCCTAATTTTTGTCAGCAAATGCGGTGGTGTGAAGTGTGAACTTAGAATATGAGAAAGGAAAATTTGAAGTGTAAGGTATGAAGATAGATTTTTTACTTTATGTAATTTGAAAATAGGTAGAGGGAAAGCTAAATGATGTTGCGCGCATAATAGTACCAATCATGCAGGAGACAGGTGCAACGTATGAAGAGCCTATTAAAGAATGCTTAATGGATGCGTTTAGTGGCTGTAAGCTTCAAAAGTGAAATTGACTCTAGTGTTGTGAGGAAAGAGGGAAGCTACGGTAATTTACTTATTTTACCCTCGTGACTTGTGAGAGCGCGTAGAAACACAACGTCGCCGGCGAATTAAAAAATAAAAAGGATATTGATATGGGGAAACAAATTGTTGGGAGGTTGACAATTGGGCCATGTGGTCAATATGGCGGTAAGAAATGATGATTGCCTACTATAAATTCTTAGAAGATTAAATTAATAATAAGAATTTTGACCCATGAAGTAAAAGGACGGGGTTTCTTTATAAAGACAACATTTGAGTAATTAATAGAAAGAATTACTATATATGTCTTGTACTTATAATTCCACCCATGTTTACACTTAAATAAAACCTTAAATAATATCTAATCCGAAATCAGAAATTCGTTCATGCTTATTACTCCTTTTTAATCTTTAATATAAGAGTTAGTTAGTTATTTAAAAAAATGAAATAAATTATTTAATCATAACATATATTATTTATTGTTAGATTATATTAGTATATTATTTTATAAATCAAACAAATTAATTCAAAGAAAAAGATAAATAAAAATACTTTAATTTCTTTAATATATTTTTTGTTAAAGTATGTTTTTGGTCCCTTAAATTTAGTTGAAGTTTTCTTTTAACCCCTTAACTTTAAAACATGTGTTTTTAGTCCTTTTAAGTTAATACCGTTAACTTTACTAACAAAAAATGCTAACTCAATAAAGTTAAAATACTGATATAATTTAAATGAAAACTTTAATTTTGACAGCAACTTGAAGATTTATTAGAGTTTTACTTATTTTACTATTTATGCATAATTTAAATATAAGAATATATCATTATTTTAACTTTTTTTTTGCTTACGCAAGGTATCCCCCAGCCCGATAGGCCAAGGACTAATCCTTCGCTCATTGTGGATTCCTCTATGGGAAGGACAGCTGGCCAGGAGATTTAACGATTTGAATCACTCTCTAACCACTTAATCAATTTATAAATTTAGGTGGCATAGATTTAATCAAGAAATCAAATTTGATATTAAAATGTATAAATCTAGTTTAAATAACATTTATAAAAAAATTGTACCGTGTTTTCACGCAAATATTTAAGAAACAGCCCAACACCAACATTTGGACATAAATGAATTTGCTTATATTTATTTCTTAATTTTGTATTATATATTTTATTTAACATGAAAAGTGTTGACTTAATTATCACTTAATGTTATAAAACTGCACATGGCGACAAAAAAAAAAAACAACAAAACAGCTAATTTTTTAAATCAATTATAAGGAAGAAATAAACAAATTGTGTTGCAACTGTATTAAAAAGGGCGCCAGCTGTCATTCCTATGGAGTAACCCACAATGAGCAGAGGATTAATCATTGGCTTACTGTGTTGGGGATTCCTTGGTTTATCCAAGAAAAAAGGGCCCCATAGATTTTCAAGTCACTACTATCAAGGGCACTTAGGTAATTAATAAAAAAAACCAAAACTCGGACCTTTTTTATTCTTGGGAAAGAGGCAAGAAGGAAACACCATTCTCATATTCTCCCCACTTCTGAACTATATATACCCATTGAATTCCCGGATTAGCAAGAAGAACCAATCCAACAAGAATTCAACTCTTTCGTGAGAGTGTTCTTACATCTTGATGTCCGTGTGGAAGGAGAGGACTTAATCATATTTTTGTGCGTAATCATTAAACTTTGTTATGCTTCCTTATATATGCCTCCTCTTCAAGTATATGTTTTGAAATTTTATGGTTGAGAGTTTGATCTTAGCTATATGTAACTCCATATAAGACGAATAGTTAATAGATAGAGCACAAAGCTTTTAACCACATGGTCCATCCCCATAGACGTAAGACACCTTTTAAATATCTAGATACCTCACATCTGGATGCTTTTTAAAACTGTTAGGCATGTCTCTAGTTTACCTGCAATACTCTATAAGAAATAAAAGCTTTCCATCTTTCCATATTAACTATAGGAGCTTAAAAATATAAGAGATAAAAAGAATCCAACACATATAGGAAGTTCTCTAGGTAAGAAAAGTCCTTTAGAAGGAAGCACTAGAGACTTCCTCTCAATCTAAGATATATTTTATATATAATTTCTCATCTATATAATATTATAATGTACTGATAAACCGGTTCAATCAATTTTTCAAGGCTTAATTTTATCAATCCGTCAACAACTCCGATAACAACAAAAAGACATATATTAACCCATTTTTAAACATCCACACCTGTTTGGACAGTATCACAAATTTCACAAATATATAATCTATAACATTTTGAGGAGATAATTCATCCACATTTTCAGTTTTTATGCTTCATGATTTTTTAGATTAATATATAATCTAAAAGAAATGGAAGGTTTACATTTTTCCATATTAATTAACTATAATACCTTAAAAAACATAAGACATACAAAGAAACCTAGCAAAGTATAAGAAGTTATCCAAGTAAGAAAGGTAACTTAGAAGGTTCTAGTGCCACTCTAACATAACTTGTTGCAGTTGTTGTTGTTATCTGTCAATCTAATATTGTTGTTAAGATTTAATATATCTCTAATTTCTTAGTTATAAATCTATAATGTATTAAAGAGTTAGTTCATTCCCATTTTCAGTTCTTATTTTTATTAATATAATCACTTCTTTGATACCGAAACTTATTTTAGAAATTAGAGATTGGTATATGTTAAGATTGATTCAACAATGTTTTAGTTCAGTCAAATTTTCGATATATGTATATTAGGATTGGTGCAAGAAAGAAAAGATGATAAAACAATGGGATTTTGAGGAGGAGAAGCAATTTCACACTACAGAGCACTACCCCAATCTGTTGGACAAGATCGCGCAGGTGGTCAGTGTCTCTAAGGAGATGATTTTTCAAAGATATCAAAATCTCCAAAAATTGAATTGGATTAGGTTCAGCCACCACAATACATGAACTATTCCACCAATAATTAGCCACCCAAGCGTAATAGGCGGCTTTTATGGGGTTTGGAAGAACGTACATGAGTAAACTTAATTGTTATTTTTTTTCTTATAATTATCATTACATATATATGTGTGTAGGTGTGTCATCTTTAACGGCATGCAACATCTCTTTGTCCTTATCATTTAGTTCTCATCCTCTTCCCTTATTCTTCACCCTTCATTTAATCTACCGTCTACAACCATCCCACTTACCTAAATTCTTGGAAATTGATTTATTATATGCTAAAATCATTAAAGCGACTTTATTATAAAATATCATGGAAATTCATTTATTATATAATTTCATGTAAACTTGTTTTTAATACATAATTTGTATAAAAAAATCATTTTCCATAAACTTTTATAATAAATTGGTTTCCATGATTTTAGCATCTTGTATATCAGTTACCATGATTTTAGGTAAGTAAGATGGTTCTTGTCAGCATATTAAATGGAACGTGAAGATTATGAAAATAAGAAAAAGGAGGCGTTCCACATTGCATCACTAAATATGCTTATGTGATTTTCATTTCATTTTCAACAGTCTATTCCTACTAGGAGTGCAAAAATATGGCAAGAGCCATTGGAATAATATCTCCAGATACACAATGGAGACACGAGATGCCACTCAAGTGGCAAGTCATGCTCAAAAGTGTTATATTCATCAAGAAGAAAAGGAAACAAGAGAGCACAAAATAAGAAGCATCCATGATATCACTTTCGAAAACTCCGACCCAGAATATCTTAACCATATTCTCTCTCCACGTTCTCATTTGGTGCCTCACTCCTACCCAACAATGCAACAATATCATCAAGCAGCCTTACCAGTTAATCATGATCATCAGCTGAGTCAGTTCTCAACACGCAAGAACCGCATTATCAACCTCATTAACAAGTTAGGCATCGACCACTGCAATGGAATTAAGGAGATCAGTATGAGTCACAATTTCCTTACCTCTCACCGACTCATGAGTCTGCACAACAAAATTATTGGTGTTGAAAAGTCCTTAATATTAGATATTTCTTTTGTAGTTAAAAACTTATTTTGATCAACTTTTCCTGGTTGGAAAGCGCTTATCATTTTGCCTGTATGGTATATTCATTCATTTGTTCTTCAATTAAAAGCAATATTTGTATTTTAACAAATTATAATTAAATTTAATATAACTCATAGAAATATAAATAAACACCTGATTATTTCTTAGAGAGAGACACACATGCAAAAATATAATAAGATTTGGTGATGCATGAGAATGCGAATTATGAGTGATGCCATTAATTTATTTATATATATAGACATATATATTGAGAGCAGGTTACCCATTGGGAGAATGACAAAAAAATACCATTTCAATTTCAAAATCCCAAATAGGTGATTTTTCATAAAACTGAGTTTTTAATTACTATATAAGTTTAGTTAATCTCGTTACTCTTATGGGCCATGGGAATAATTTGGGATTTTGAAATTCAAATTGTATTTATATGTCATTCTCCCTACCCCATATCTCTTTCTAAAAAAAGAAGTAATTTGCTTATATATTAGTTAGAGATTGGATATTAGAGAATTCAATTTTGTTAATTTGATTTCTATTTTAAAATGACGTAAGAAGCCAGCACCAATGTAATACCCAAAAATTCCTATATGGAAATATAGTAAATGTTATGAATATAATATTTGTTTGGATGGTCATATCTCCCATTATATGTAATATCTTTAGTATCCCATATTTATCTCTTATTGTTATCAAATCTATAGATATTGATTCTATTGATACTGTATAGTTATGCCTATAAATAGAAGATTAGATACACCTTGATAGTTAATAAGAATTGTTCTCTCTTGTTATCATATTTTCTTTCTCTTTTCCATTTATTTATAACACGTTATTAGCACGAAGTTCTCAAGGTATGCTACTTTTTATAAGCTTGATGCCAAATATTATACTACAAAATATTTGACTTTCAACGGCGACTGAAAGTCTTAAAGTCGCCGCCGAAGAGTTTTCAGCGGTGACTTTTTGTCACCGCTGTTGCGACTGTCGCTGAAAGTATTAGCGGTGACATTTTTAAGTCACTGCTGAAAGTATATTATCAGCAGCGACTTTTGTCATTGTAGAAGCTACTTTCGGTGGCAACATTTGAAGCTACTTTTTGCGGCGACATCTAAAGCTACTTTCGGAGGTGACATTTGAAGCTAATTTCGGCTGCGACATTTAGGAGGCAACAAAAGGACGCTGCTGATAGTATTTTTAGTAGCAACAAAATGTCACCATCAACATTCTTAAAAAAAAATTATTCAAATTTTATTAAAATTAAAACCTCTAACATGATTTAAAACATTAAAAGTAAGGAGGTTAATGTTGTGTTTGACTTCAAACTAATATATGAATAATTCTTTTGTCCAATATATATATGTATATATGGATAACATTTATATCACTTTTTAAAAGTTTTTTGGGTCAGAGGCTTTTTAAAAGTTTTTCGGTTTAATCTTTATTTTTATAAATCTAATAAATTTCTATGTGTTTAATCAAATTAGTATATACCCTTCCAATCTATAGAAAAAAAATTGGAAAAAAAATCTGTGAGAAAAGATACTCATGTAAAATAGATAAAATATAATAATTTAATTCAAATCAATCTATTCAATATACGGAAAATGAAATTTAATTACATTTTCTCTTGGTAGTCAATGACACATAAGAACTGAATCAGCCATAAGTTTGAGTTCCTTAGCCCCACTTTTATAACTAGTCTGTAATAGATGATAATTTATATTCCGTTTATAACTAATTGACTTGATTCCTTTTTTTTTCTAAATTCTTTTAAAATTTTTCACATGTTGTCTCAAGTGTAACATGTGTTACTTATTTTGATTTATTTTCCATTTTGTGTAATTCTTCAAATTAAGTGGTTGCCAGTTTCAATTTATTAACATAAATTACCAGCTATAATTGATTTGAGCGATGTGAAATGTGTTTTTATTTTTAAGTAAAATATCAAAAACGAATTTTACACCCATATATTTAAGGACTATACTTACATCAAATTTCTTACATCCATTTCATCAGGTTCTCCAATCATATGTGACCATGTGTTATATTTATTATATTTGAGTGTATAATTAAATAATAATTCAAACATAGGACACATGGCTAAATGTGATTGGAGAATACTACAAAAAAACTTTGGATTACCGACAGAAAAAAAAATTCCGTCTGTAATTACCCACGGAATTTTTTCTATGGGAAATTACCAATGGAATTACTGAAGAAAAAAGATTCATTCGTAATCACTGACAGAAAAAAATTCTGTCAGTAATATTTAAAAATAAAAATAATATAATTAAATAAAAATAATAATAAATTACATACATAATAATATAAAATGAAAAATAAAAAATAAAAGGAAAAATATCATAAAATTAATATTTAATAAAATGTTAAATATATAATTTATTTTATGTTAAGAATAAATATTTAAATATAATAAGAAAATAAAATTTCTTAAAAAAATATATTAATATATATTTGATAACATATATATATTAATAAATAATACAATTAATATTATATATACATATATATTTATATTATATTTTTAAAACGTTATGTTATATATATTATTATATGAATAAATAATGCATGGTCAAAGCAGCTCAACTAGTAAAGGCATTATAGTGCATGTGAGAGGTCCAAGGTTCAAGTCTTGGCTTGGTCACAAAACTCAATAATTAATTTAGATGACATGTGGTGTAAGGAGGAGAGGACACGTGGCAGTCGCCAGCCATCCGACGAGGGCGGCTGCTGGTGATGCCCACGTGGATTAATTTTATTTTTTAAATAAAATAATTTAACGACGGAATTTTCACCCACGGAAATTACCGAAAGAATTTTCTGTGGCTGATTACCCATGGAAATTACCAATTTCCAATGGAATTTTCTATGGGTGATTACCCACGGAATTTCCCGTCAGTAATTTCTGTCACTAATTTCTAACGGAATAAATTTCCGTTGGTAAACTATTTTCCCACATGTTTTTTACCGACAGAACGGATTCTATCGGTTGTTCCGTCTAAAAGTTGAAATTCTTTTGGTAATTCTGTCAATAATTCCATCGATAATTTGATATTTTTTTGTAGTGGAACCTGACGAAATAGATATAAGGAATTTGACATAAGTATTTTCCCATATTTAACTCAACTCGTTTCATAGACATTTGGGTTTACTATGTTTTGAAAAGTGGGTGGGTTTTACCCAAAATAATAATAATAATAGTAATAATAACACTTGGCTCATTGTGGGCGAATAAATGAGTGGTACTGATATTTTAACCATAATTTTTTTCTCTCTTTTTTCTTTTTCTTTTTTTTTTTAAATTTTAATTATAGAGAAACTTTCATAACATTAGGCTATTATTCCATTAACCACTTGGAGTTTCTTTTTTGTGAAAAATAAGGTTTACTATTCAAATATATAAGGATAGAACGAATTTCAGAGAGTCAGACATTTGGCTTTTTGTTATTATAAGATAATTAGAAAAATTAAGACTAGATTTCACTGCAGTGGAGAAAATAAGAAAAGATGATAGTTGGATTTGGGAGCTATCAACCGATCATTTAAAGTATTCTTTGACAAAGAGCTTATAAGGGATGATACACACATTTTAGGGTTAATGAGCATAAACTCACCCATGTCTCCAAGTAACAATTACTATAACTGAAATAATCAATTTGACTAAAATGTGACAAAATCAAGAGCCCAACTAATTGAAATGAAAATTCTTTACAAAATTTGTCCAATTTACAAATAATTATATCATATTCACCACTACTAAAATTGTTTCTAAAATGTAAATGTTTAAAATAAAATAAAATATGACCTATTTATAGGCATAACTATACAATATCAATAGAATCAATATCTGTAGATTTGATAACAATAATAGATAAATATGGGATATTAAAGATATTAGAGATAATGGGAGATATGGACATCTACACAAATATTATATTCATAACACCCCCCTTGGATGTCCATTGTCTATGATGTGCCTCATTAAAAACTTTAACTAGGGAAAACCCAGTGTGATAAAAACTTAGCCAAAGAAAAGAGTATATCATTAATTGATATATTGTCCAATGTGGCTCGTTAAAAACCTTTCTAGGAAAATCCAGTGGGACAAATCCTAGATAAGGAAAAAAGAATACAGCATGTATCGACTCCTCCTATTGACGACGTCATTGGAAAACTGAGTCTTTGAAGATCGATGTTAGGGACAAGCTTTTCAAAGATTGTGCCTAGAAGAAACTTCGTGAATAAACCTCCTAGATTTTTATTAAAGTGAATCTGCTGGATATCTATCTCACCATCCTTCTGAAGGTCACGAGTGAAAATGAATTTTGGTGAAATATGTTCCATTTGTCTCCCTTGATGTACCCATCTTTTAGTTGGGCAATACATGTAATATTATCCTCATATAAGATTATTAGAATCGCTTTACCAAATGATAACCTACAAGTAGTTCACATGTGATGTATTGGTACTTCTGGACCAAGTAGTTCTTCATCACCTTCTCACTAATTACTTAAGGTCTAAATGGATCTTTATACACTTGCAAAGACCTTACAACCACTGGAGTACATAATGGATATGACTTACCAATGTAAAAATGCCCTAGACTTTCTTTGTGTAGGCTCCTTGATATACAAAGATTACACCTTTTCAGATAGTCAATATGTAACCAATACAAAATTTTGTTCTTCACAAGTCCTTCATTTGAAATTCTTTCTTCAAATGATGAATTGTCCTTTGAACCTCTTCAGGAGCTCCAATGATGTTGATATCATTAACATAAACAAAAATTATAGCAAACTCACTTCCAGATATTTTCATAAAAATGCATGGGAATATTGTATCACTTTTATATCCTTCTTTTAAAAGATACTCACTGAGATGGTTATACCATATGCACCTTGATTGCTTTAAGCCATACAGTGACTTATTTAACTTAATTTAGTATCGTTCTCGAGAACTTGAATTGGATGCTTCTGACATCTTGAGTCCTTCTGGGACTTGTGCTTTTGGCACATTTAGTCCTTCAGGGACGTTT